>CM043881.1:20249067-20790378 GCA_024034495.1 Camelina laxa
TTACTGAGCAGCCTTTAGATTATTTTTTTTGAATTTAGATTCTCTATAGAACTGTGGATTCGAGCGTGGATTAGTGAATTACAAATTTGGTAGGATTAGGTTGAAATCTCTGGGTTTTTTTTTTTTTTTAACCTCGTATTGTTCAATTGTGTTCACATATTATGTAATTGAGCTACTGTTGATTGGTGGAATTGTGTCGTATGTTTAGGAGCATGTACTAGCTGTCCAAGTTCTTCAACAACCATGACAATGGGAATAGAGAGAGTACTCAAGGAAAAGTTTGGGGATGCTTTGAAAGATATTCGTCAAGTTTTTGATGAAGAAGTAAAGCAGATAACCGTTGAGGTGAGTGAGGCTCCTTTTTAAGAACTTAGCCAGCGTTGATATGATCTTCTGTGTTTTTGCCTTTGACTGGTTTTGTGTTGCAGGCAGTGAATGCTCATCTTGATATACTGAGGCCAGCGATTAAGAACTATGGCGGAAGTGTGGAAGTTTTATCAGTTGAAGGCGAGGACTGCCTTGTAAAATATGTTGGACCGGAATCGATTGGAATGGGAATACGAGCAGCCATTAAAGAAAAGTTCAAGGACATAACTAATGTAACCTTTACAAGCTAGAAAGCATGAAGAAAGCCACTATATATATATATATGTAAAAACACCACTGCTCTTTGTTTTAGCTAATGTCCACATCAGTAGTTTTCGTCTCCAGAACTGTTCTGAGCCATCTTGCCAGGTTGATTAAGAAAGGTGTGTAGACAAAGTAGCAAGTTGTTGTCCAAGTAACCAATCCCTTCACCAGAAAACAAAACAAAACAGAGTATTCATGTATGTTTTTCTTTAAAGATGTCTGTATAAACACTTTTTACCTGGCCAAAGATCTCTATGTTTGCTTCCGGATAATACCACAGATGGAAGAATCTGTTTATATGCAGGTTATGTCAATCTGTTAGACTTAATTCTGTAAAAGCCAGAGTGATGGTTGTGAAGGGATTGAATCGCGGGTTTACTTACTGCATGATGGGGATTTCGGCCAAGGGACAGGCAATACCAAGGAGGGTGGCAATGGTGAAGCCAATCCAAGTTCTATCCAAAGAGAACCAAATAAACTCTGCTAGAGCAAATAGAATGTAAGCTTCTATGTTGTCTGAAACTCCAGCTTTGTACATTTCAGCACTTAACTCTAAGAACAACACCAGTGCTCTGTTTCATTCACCAAAACCATATAGAGTTTCACTTCCACTGTCCTCAAATACACAAACACAACCACTATACTATACAACATCAACTCAAGAGTACTGCATACTTACAAGAATGAAACTGCGGTTTTGTCCAGGTTGCCACGTGGAGGATTTATTGAGGTTCTCTCATCCAATACGAGTTGCAGTAAACCTACTGTACAGTAAAATAAGCCAAGCAAGAACGGTACCTGAAAAAACCAATACATGATCAAAGACATTCAAGAATTTTCAAGTTGTGGGGTTTTGACCTTACCCAGATGTTTGTATGAAGAGGACCGATTTGAAAAGCTCCGTTTTGGTAAACCACGAGATCGACACGTGAATGGAGACCATCGAGAAGAGGACCCAAGACGAAGCCTGACCCAAAAAGCGAGAGACTTACTGGAATGATCCAAGATTTTCCGGTACCGGTTCTGCTCTGTCTCCTCTGGCTGAAGCAGAGGATTTTTCGAACCGGTGACCGGTTTAGCCCGTTGCGTTTTAGTGGTCTAATGAGAGTAGTTGAAGGAGAAGATATCGCTAAGACAGACATCTTCCAATCTCATCCATACGAAAAAAAAATTGAAGGACTTGTTTGAAGAAAGGGTATATAAATCAAACGGAATTGAACTGACTCTAACCGAAATGAAATTACTCAAACCGAAACATAACCAAAGCTAAACCGAAGTTACGGTAAATTTGATAACTTCATAGTAAAAACTAAAAAGAATCATACAAGTTACACAACATACTGCTAAATAAGAAGAATCTCATGACCAAAGCCGTGCCAAGGCTACAAGATATCAAAGCAACTAAAAAAAGATGCCCCAATTCAGAAGAAAAAAACGGTCTACAAAATAAAAAACGGCGAATTTGCCAGATGACCAAACTAAAAACCAAACTAAGAATATAACACACTAATGAAAGAAATTAAGTGTAATGTAAAAAGACAAGATAGGGGTAATGTGAATGACACGCACAGCTAGCGAAAGTGATGGAGTACAAGGTCAATTTTTTATTTATTAATTTCTTTTATTTATTTGGATAAATAGTTCTTACTCCATTATATTTTAGTGTGATATACTTTTTCAACAAAATTAATTGACACTTTGAAATTTTATCTCAAAAAAAAAAATATATTTTTTCTTTATTCGATATAACTTGAATTTTTAAAATCCGATGTTGAAAACCTTAAATGATGAATAGTATTTGTAATGAAATGGCATAGGAAAAAAAATAATATAGAGCACAAATAACTCAAATAGAATTAACTACGCAAAACAAAAAATAAGTGTTATACCCTAAGAGATACAACATAAACAACTCAAATGATCAAATTAAACTCACACAAAAAAAAAAATTGATATATCCTAAAGGATACAACTTAAGCAATCCAAGCAACCGAGTTAAACGCGTGGAACACAAAATATATAACATATAAATCATTTAGATACTTTAATTATAACTAAATTTATGTTGGTATGCAATTAAAATAAATGTGAACTTGAGAACGATATGAAAAGTGGAACATTACTAATAACATATAAATGGTTTAGGTATTTTCAATTGTTGTTTTCTATATAGTACGGATAATTATTTTATTTTAGTTATATATTAGGTTTTTAATTATTACTATTCGTTTTTGATATATTCAAAAGCATAAGATAAATTCAGAAAGTCTATATTTTCTAAGTGAGATTGTAAAATATAATTAGTATGAGTTTTGAAATATTACTACAAAATATAAATAAAATGTAAAAATTAAATGAAAATAGTAAAGTAAATAGAAAAAAAGGAAATAAGATAAGAATATATATATGAGAGAGGAAGAGAAAATGTCCACCTAAGGAAGAGAAAGAAAACACAATGGCAACTGTTACTTTTGCAAGAAGGATACAATTGTCATTATTATAGAAAATACAAGGTATATGATAGTTAGATGGTTAGAATGGTTACTCATTTAATTATAGTTTTTTTGTAGGTTATTCTTGACAATTTCTCAAATAAATATCTGTCTTTTTTTTTTGTTTTTTATTTTTCTTTAAACTAAAAAATTTAAAAAAAAGCTAAACTAACCGTCTCTAAAACATTTTTCTTTCTTTTTTTCCCACAAAATCGTTAACTAAACTTTCAAGTAACAATGATTACTTACAAATATATAACTCAATTGGATAATTAGAAAAACAGAATAAATAATATAAGAAATGTAAAAACTTGAATAATTTTACTTTAATAGAATTGATTTAGTGAAAAATAAATTAAAATAAAGCTTTGTTTCCCGACTTATGTTCAGATGAAACTTAACACCATTCACAGCAAAACGTACGAGTCACATCAAATAAAATTGTTAGGCAGTAAAAAATAAAGAGAAGAAAAGAAATATATATTATTATATAATTATATAATTTTTGTAACGGGTAACTGTAACGGTAACTTTTAAAATTTCCATTCTTTTATATTGTTTGAGTTGTTTTATTTTTTTTAAATAACATTAAACTCATACAAGATGTAATTTTTTTTTATATATTTATAAATCCAAAAAAAAAAACTAACCGTACCAACACCGTCGCCGATCTATATTCTTCTTGAGAAAGCTCTGCTTTGCTCTGCTAATAATCTCTCTTCGCCGATCTCTTACATCCCCGTCAAGCTCGATCGATGACCATTTGTACCAACGCCATCGTTACTATAGCTCTTGTTTGATCACACGATCAAAAATCTCGCCGCCACCATGATGAGATCATTGCCAACCCAACCCAACCACAAGAACCACACAAAACCGAGGAACAGCTTGTACCGGAAGAAGCATCAGAGGAAGCATTGATCGTTCCGACGAGTCCTCTAACAAGATCAAGATCCAAGAAGTTCAGTCAAGCAATCAATGGACTATTTAGGCAGATGAACAAGAAGGAAGAAGACATAGCTCAAACTACCTATATGATGATCACAGCTCAAGGTGTTCGGTAAAGAGATAAATGTTGCTTATGCCTCTTTTTCCCTTGTCAAGTTTTGTCTCAATGGGTTTTCTTGACAAAGTTTTAATGAGGCCAAAGTAACACTTTCAAGCCTCCCTTTATCCGCCAATTTTGTGGTTTAAGGCCCATTACTTTGCCTTGGCCCATTTTCTATTTTTTTTTCTTCAAACTTTGCATTTATTGTTGTTGTGATTTCCAAGGCTCTTTGCATGAACTCGCATGAATGTGGATTTGTGCATGCTCTTGCATGTTTTTATTCTCTCCTCTCTTCTCCTTTGTCCTCTCCTTCTATAAAAACTCTTTGTAGTTCTCACTTGCAAATTATCAAACATTTTAATCATAAACTTTCTTTTTATTTGTTTGATCTGAGAAGTGTTTAATATCTTCTCAACTTGTTACTTTTTAGTGTGTCATATCTAAGTTGTATTCAAGCAAGTAGTTTAAGAGATTTTCATCTCTCTTGGAAGTACAATTCATTCTCCCTTCAATCTGCTGCATCCACTTTCACTTTCATCCTTGTTCAACTATCAATTCTACTGCATCTCCGAAGTTCCATCTTTTGTTCATCATCTTTCCGTCCTTTCGAACTTCAAATCTAGAAAAGTGTGTCTTGGGCATAGATCCTCGTCCAGGACTTATCATGTGGGTTCTAATACCACATGATAGACTCCTGGCCGTAAATATATGCCCAAGACACACTTTTCTAGATTTGAAGTTCGAAAGGACGGAAAGATGATGAACAAAAGATGGAACTTCGCCGATGCAATAGAATTGATAGTTGAACAAGGATGAAAGTGAAAGTGGATGCAGCGGATTGAAGGGAGAATGAATTGTACTTCCAAGAGAGATGAAAATCTCTTAAACTACTTGCTTGAATACAACTTAGATATGACACACTAAAAAGTAACAAGTTGAGAAGATATTAAACACTTCTCAGATCAAACAAATAAAAAGAAAGTTTATGATTAAAATGTTTGATGGTTTTCAAAAGAGAAATAAAGAGGATTATATAGGAGAGAGAGGACGAAGGAGAAGAGGGGAGAGAAGAAAAACATGCAAGAGCATGCATAAGTCCACACTCATGCAAGCTCATGCAAAGAGTCTTGGAAATTACAAAAGCAATAAATGCAAAGTTTGAATAAAAGAAATAGAAAATGGGCCAAGGTATTGTGATGGACCTTGGACCACAAATTGAGTTGATAAAGGGGGGCTTGAAAGTGTTACTTTGGCCTCATTAAAAACTTTGTCAAGAAAACTCATTGGGACAAAACTTGACAAGGGAAAAAGAGGCATAAGCAACACTTATCTCTTTACCGAACACCTTGAGTGTGATCATCATAAAGGTGGTTTGAACCATATCTTCTTGCTTTTTTCCAGCTCTCTAAGTAGTCCATTGATTGTTTGATATAACCTCTTGGATATTGATCATGTTAGAGGACCCGCCGGAACGATCAATGCTTCCTCCGGTAAAAGCTGTTCCTCGGCTACAAGCTGCTCCTAAAGGTTTATGTGGTTGGGTTGGGCTGGCCATGATGGGTCAGGTTTATTTTAAATCACGGCCAGCCGACCCGACCACAAAAGCCAGAAGAGCAACTTATAGCCGAGGAGTAGCTTGTACCGGAGGCAGCATTAATCTTCCCGGCGAGTCCTCTAACAAGATCAAGATCCAAAAAGTTCAATCAATAAATCAATGGACTACTTATGGAGCTGGACAAGAAGAAAGAAGACATGGCTCAAACCACTTTTATGATGACCACAACTCAAGGTGTTCGGTAAAATAATAAGTGTTACTTATGCACTCTTTTTCCCTTGTCAAGTTTTTTCCCAATGGGTTTTCTTGACAAAGTTTTTAACGAGGCCTAAGTAACACTTTCAAGCCCCTTTTATCAGTCAATTTCGTGGTCCAAGGTTCGTTACTTTGTCTTCTCCCATTTTCTATCTCTTTTCTTCAAACTTTGCATTTATTGATTTTGTATTTTACAAGACACTTTACATTAGTGTGTACTTGTTTATGCTATATTATGAGTTTGGACATGTGCATGCTCTTGCATGTTCTCCTCTCTCCCCTCTTCTCATTCTTCCTCCCTTTCTATATAAACTCTTTGTAGTTCTCATTTGCAATTCATCAAATATTTTAATCAAAAACTTTCTTTTTTACTTGTGTGATCCAAGAAGTGTGTAATATCTTCTCAACTTGTTTACTTCTTAGTATATCATATCTAAGTTATGTTCAACCCAGTAGTCTAAGAGATTTTCACCTCTGTTGGAAGTACAATTTGTTCCCCCTTTCCAATCTGCTGCGTCCACCTTCACTTTTATCCCCGTTCATTTATCAATTTCTCCGCATCGCCGAAAATCCATCCTATGTTCATCATCATTCCGTCCTTTCCAACTTCAAAACTAGCAAAGTGTGTGTTGGACATAGATCCTTGTCCAGGAATCTATCACACCGTCTTGTTACGTCTCTCTCTCTCTCTCTCTCTTTTTCTTGTGTTTCACGATCTCTAGCAAAGTCTCGCCGCCACCATTCTGACTCCGTCTCTCTGCTTTTTCGTTTTGCGTTTCAGGATAGATATTTGGGCAAATCATGGAGTATACATCCATCATCATCATCATCATCATCATCATCACGCACGCAAACTATGAATGCTCTTTGGATTCCTTCCTGCTCTTCTTTGCAAAGGTTCTCGCAGCTTCTTTCTCCTTCTGAATCGGCAGGTCTCTCCTCTGCGGTTTTTTCAATCCATTCATGTGTGTGTGTGATTCAAATGGAGCTTCTTGATCGTTTATAGTGTACAAACTTATTCTAATTGATGGCTTCGTAGAAACTGTATGCTTCAATCATAGCTAGCTAAACACACTCTCGGTTTGTTTATGTTATACGATTTCGGATTTTAGCTGGAGATGGTTTAGAATTTCCTGTCTAGAGTTGCACCATCGTAAAAACCTTATACATAGACCTTTTTTTTGAAATCCATGTCTTCGGATTCTATATGTGTGTGGATAATGAATGAGATTGGTTGTTGTTTTGTGGATGTAATGGAAATGTATGAACAACCATTAGATATATGTAGGATTCTCTGTGTACGTTTTTTGTATCTCTCAACACCAAAAGGCTTGATGATGACACTGAAGACCTTACTCGTAAGTCTACCTCTAATCATTTTCTTTACTAATGGTGAATTTGATGATTTCCTTACTGGCTAGATTGTCAAAAACCTAGTATGGTATCAAAAGGTTTTCTTATTTATCTCGTGGAAAGCCACTGCCTTTATATACATATACACAACTTTGACCTAAGTACTTAAAAGGTAATTACCAAACTAATACACAAGTGTAGACTAATTACATAAGAGGACATATCCCACTTAATATAGATAATGCTAGTCTCATGCATGCTCTCTATAATCTAGGAATATGTAAGTTTCTATATGTTTGGGTGAATCAGTAAACTGTCCTGACATTAGTAGGAATCAAAGAAAAATTTTTGGTTTGTCCTCTGTTATTTGATGGTTTTAGCTAGAGGAACTTTTATATGTGTAATGTGTTGTTGATATGTATTTGGGAGCTTCATGTATTGATTTGTAAATCCAGATGAATCGTGTGCCTACTGAGCTAAAGAAAGCCATTATGCATGCCCGAACATATATAAGCCGGTGATGATCGGATCGATCTCTGCAATGCTCTCAGGTTATGTCTCTCTCTTTGACTCTTTCTCTTTCGCTGTTGTTTTTCTTTTTGTTTTAATTATTATGTACGTCCACCATTCTTTTGTGAGCACGGAGCACCGTGTTATTTTCCTTTTCTTTACTTTTTCTAGTTTGGTGGTTTCAGATTGGTACCAGACCGAAAACAAGGTGGCGAGCTCTTCTTGAGCAATTACGTCACCGGTACGATTCTGTCGCTGGTACGTGGGAACATACATGATCGATCTCCTTTTCCTTAAGCTATCACAACACATGCAGGTATATATATATATATATATTTATATTTTTAAAAAATTTCAGCATAATGATTTTGATTTCTAAAACTATTTTTTATAAATTAATTGAAAAGACTTTAAATTAATAAAAGAAATGTTTTCAAAACTTAAGTGTTAAACTAAAATAAGTTGAAAACAAACCGGACTTAGCATCCCGTCCCATCCTACGGATCCGCAAGTTTGGTTTATAATTTCAACATGTGTATACATATACATATTTTAGATTTAACACTTAAGGAGTTTTCAACTAATTTTTAATAAATCGATTTTTATTTAATGTTTACATTTAATATAAAAATATTTTCAAATCTTAAATGTTTTTAAATACGTCGAAAACAAACCGGACTTTGCATCTCGTCCAATCTACGGGTCCGTAAATTTGGTGTATATGTGTATACATATTTTAAATTCAACACCTAAGATTTTTTCAACTAATAAAAAATTCTTAAACTTAATATAAAAATCTATATTTTAAAAACTTAAGTATTAAATTTAAATATTGTCGAACAGAGAATAGAGAAATGAGTAAATGACTCAATTAGTATGATCCAACTTTGGATGAACATAAAAAATTCTGTTGGGGTGATAAAAAGGAGACACAGAACTACTAACAACCGGTTTACTTGTTGTGTCATCATGTCCTTTGCCTTGCCAGGTGGCCCAGGTGAAAGCGCTTTTTACATAATTAATAAACCTCCCTAACTGGAATGCCAATCTACATTGTCACTTCGATAAAAGGTGTCCGTTAAGATACAATGTTTCTCCTTTCAAGGAGCTGCAACTTCTTCTTAAGGACATGAACATTTCGAAATGAAGAAATCAGTTAGGTCTCGCACTTAGAAACACAAGTGACATTGTCACAATTATGAGATTTTCTCAGATATACCAATGATTGGTACACCGAAACAAATGAAACCACGAACTTTAAAAGCTTTTTTTTTACCTGACAATTGCTTCAACCTTGTAAATTTTGAGTCTGGAACCTAATGTAACAAAAATAAGATTTTAAAATATGTATATCAGATCAAAGATTTTGAATTTTACATCAACATTTACGTAATCATAAATGGATCATGCCGATTGGTACATCTACAGATTTTAAAATTGTCGATTTTCTACAAGTGGTTGGTTTTAATAAATAATACTCTAATGATTAGTTATATTGTCACCATCAGAAAGATAAAACGCTTCCACGAATATGGTCTATGGCTAGTCGATGATCATGCTATTGAGTCTCCATTAGGGAAATTACAGTAAATTCTAATGAGGTAAAGAAAGATAGTTCCACTGAGCTAATTACTTAACAGTTAACAATTTTTGGGGATCTCTAAAGGTATGTGTGGGTATCATATATGACTAATCCAGTTGTAATGTTTAACAGAAACAGAGGAAAACAGGGGAAATACAGAGATAGGGAGATGTTGGTGGCAGACAAATTTTGGCCTGTATGTAGTAAACAAATGAGATTCGAGATGTATGTCTTGACATTATTTGAATCACAAAGTTTATTAAGCTAGTTACACACAGAGCAAAGCTATAGTTATAGCACCCTCTATCTAATTATCTTTGTGTCGTTTCATCTAAATGAGAGATATGCATGAATCCAACAAAGTGTAAACTGTATATTCTTCGCTTTAAGGACCACCATACGATAGCATTTGACCTAGCTGCATTGTTTAGAGTGTAGACTTAGGTGTTACTGGCCGTTCTCCCGCTATCACCCATAAGCACTGCATGTGCAATTGCTAACGGTTGATACCAATCATATAAACCGCTTTTTACCGTTTCCGACTGTTCCAAATCGCTAGAACTCAAAAGCTTTTTCCCCGCTTTACTATTTTGTTGTAAGTGGTTCGTTTTAATAAAAAAATACTAATGGATTAGTTATATTGTCACCATCATAAAAGCATAATAGTTATCTTTTTATTGTTAATGAAAGACCACCAAATTCAAAAGTCTGATAACTATTAATTTTATAAAAACATCAGTTGAGAGAGAAAGAAACGTTAAAGGATCGATCATACCTTTTCCGATTTCAGATCATACCTTTCTTCTTCATGGATTCTGAGGGAGTGTTAATATCGGTCATCCACGAGCATCTTTTGATGCCTTGGAATGATCTGAGAAGAGGTCGTTGTTGTGGACGCTTTGAAGCTATCAGTGATGGATACTATTGCAAACGCTGCGATTTTTTCTTCCACAAGAAATGTATCGATGAGTCCTCCAAATATATCGAGCATATATCTCACCCAATACCCCCTCTTATGCTTACTGACTGCGATTTCTGTGGAAAGACCAATAACTACCTATACTATTCTCGTAAGAGCTTATTCGTTCATTTACACTGTTTTAAGTACCCACCACTGGAGGTTATTGACATTTCCGAGACGCATCACCACAAGCTCACTCTTCTCAAGAAGCGGGTCAAGGACTTCGAATGTGGTGCTAAATGTGGGAAGATTACTGGTTATGAGTTTCCATACATATGTCATGAATGTGATTTAGCCTTCCATGTAGATTGCGTGTGGCATACGTCAGAAGTAAAACACCCTTTAGAGGTAAACCACTCTTACCACCCTTGGCACCCTCTTAAGCTCCACACAGGTCCATTACCAAACTATTCTGACGGAAAATGTCGTCTTTGCTCAAGAGAGATTGATGTTGACTTGTTTTATCATTGTTCTTCGTGTAACTTCACCTTGGATATGTGTTGTGTTTTAAATCCACCACAACAGTCTCTTCTGAATTTGAAAGCTCATGACCACCAACTCACCCTTCTCCCAAGACTCCGTTCTTTTACATGTAACGCTTGTGGGTTGACTGGCGATCGAAGCCCTTACATCTGTGTTCAATGTGACTTCATGATCCATCAGGACTGTCTTGACCTTCCACGCCTCATTAACATTAATCGGCATGAACACCGCATTTCTAGAACCTCTGTTCTTGGTGTGGTCAATTCTGTATGTGGAGTTTGTCGCCAGAGAGTAGATTGGACATGTGGAGGTTTTTCTTGTCAGAGGTGTCCCAACTATGTCGTTCATTCGATATGTGCTACTAGAGAAGATGTATGGAACGGGAAAGAACTCGAAGGAGTACCTGAAGAAACAGAAGATATAGAGCCGTATGTGGTAATAGACGACAACACAATACAACATTTCAGCCACAAAGAGCATTACCTAAGACTCCATGTTAATGGTGTTATATGTGACGACAACAAACGGTGCAGGGCATGCACCCATCCCATCTGTCTCGAATCCTTCTACAGTTGTATGGATTGTGACTTCATTTTCCACCAAAACTGCGCTGGATTTCCTCGAATGAAACGACATGTGCTACACAATGAGCGTCTTACTCTAGTTACAAACGACACTGGTTACTTTTGGTGTCATGCTTGCGATAGATGGTCCAATGGTTTCAGATACTATAATTGGCTCAAGACACTCGATGTTCGCTGCGCTTCAATTTCGGAGCCATTTTCCCATCCAAGTCATTTTGGTTCTGCCTTATATTACACTTCAGCAAATGAAGAACTTTGTTGCAATGGCTGCAAAAATAAGAGTTATCATGTGCTCAGGTGCATTGAATTAAATTGTGGATTTGCTATATGCTTCAATTGCGCCACTATGCCACAAGTGGTAAAGCATAGAACTGACGATCATCCTCTCTCACTATGCTATGGTGAAAAGGCTAGTGGCAAATACTGGTGTGACATTTGTGAAGAAGAAACCAATCCAGACACTTGGTTCTACACATGTAAAGACCAACAAGCTAGTTTACATACAAAATGTGTGCTCGGAGACTTTTCAGGGCTCATGCCAAAAACCACGATTGAATATGAGCAAAAATATTATGAGGTGGTGCTCAATAATGGTATAACTCGTCCAATTTGCAGGTGGTGTAACTTGCATTGCATTTTTCCTATCATCGTGAAGAAACGTGCAACCTATGATAAATACTATTGCTCTATGTTTTGCATGACTCATCCTATCTATCTGAAGCACGATTTCTAGCGAGTGGGGTTTTCTTTGTTCTTGTATAATTTCTTTTACAAGTTAATTTCCATTATAAGTTGGTTTCCTTAATGTACTATTTATCTAAGAATCTTACACGAGTACTGTATTATTTTTGTTTTAAATGTGAAATTTATTGATACTACTTAACCTCATTTACACAAGACTACACATGATTACACATATGTTAGAACATGTGCTTAGCTTATGTGATCGTAGTAGAGGAGAGACAAGATGCGGTGACGGTGAACTGTCCTCCCTTCTAGCCGACGTACAGACGTCCAACGGTTCTGCAGATCATTTGATGTCCTCTGGCTGTTGCAAGGAGGTCACACACTGCCTTGTCAATAGCCCTTCAGCATGTAGATAGTAGTTGGGAGTATAATTTCAGGTAGCGGGAGGCTAGTGTTACATATTTGAGCAGAGATCTATACTGTTCTGTTCTGTAATCTTGACATTTAAAATGATTCCCATAACATAATGTCAATGTGCATTGCATGAACATGTTCAAAGCGTTGCAGACTTTTATCTGTTTCAGGGCCATGTGTTGACAGTAATAAAGTAAACCAAGTCTTGGCCAATGGCGTCTTCAAAGCATTGTGGTTTCAGATTGCCAAAATAAAAACAGGGGCTTCAATTTTTATTAGGAACAGAATTTCGATGTCTGAGAACCAGGACAGATGTTTTCTGCATAATTCATGTACAGTTAAAACACATCTTGATCGATTCAGCAGAAAACCAAACACAGACTCCATTCATTATTATTATTCGCATAAAACAAGATCTAGAGACCGAAAGATAACACCATTCTTGAGCTTGGTTTGTTCCTACGACGGTGAAAGCATATCACCAGTCATCTTCTCTGCTTTCTCCCCACGCTCACCTGAAATGTTTTACCAACATACAGACATATTTTAAGGCAAGCCAAGATTTGTGTCTTTCTTACAAAAAGAAAAATACTTTTGAAGTTTTTTACCTGTCCGAACTCTTATGACATCTGACACAGGCAAAACTGTAGATAACCAACAAGAGACCATCACAATCTGAGATAAATTTATTGTGCATTTTGAGGTATGAAACATAAATCTTATTGTGAAAAGAGTATAGTTACCGAAAATTTTGCCATCACCAATCTCTCCTGTCCTGGCTCCATCAATTATTGTGTTGATTACAGATTCCACCTGCAACAAGAATAAAAAACTAATCGTTCAAACTCGAATTTCGCTTAAAATTGTTTTGATCTATTTAACCATATACTTACTTGGTCTTTCTTAACAACGATTTCCATTTTAACTTTAGCAACAAAGTTGTCTTCCGAGAACTCAGAGCCTGCAAATGCAACCATGTGGGTAGGAAAGTCATGAACACATGTTGACAATAAGAAGAATCATCAAACGAATTCTTGAATGCGAGGTCTTACCACCATGTCTCTCGGTAGAGCCACCTTGTGCACCAAACCCTCGAACATCAGACACAGTAACACCTCGAATCCCGATTTTCAATAAAGCCTTGATATTTTTTTCCATATATATATATATTCATGAAACAGAGAAACTCAAGATTTAGTTGGATTTTTCACAAGTAAAATACGCATCTTTATGTTAATGGAAGTAACAAGTATATACAATAACAGTAACAACACTAAACCCTTCAACTCGAGTTCACTGACAGAATTTGAGCTTCGCATGCATAGATAACAACTTATTATACTCTTTAACTTATTTCCTAAACTTCCGTTTTTATAGTATTCAAAATCCAAATTTCAAAGACTAGACTCTTGTTGGATAACAACTAATAATGAAAACCTCACGTGAGTAGCAAAGTTCAAATCTTTTCACATATCAAAACTGAGAGGACAAGGAAGAATATAACTTACAGATGAAACCTGCTGAATTCTCCATGGCCTTTTAATATCCCAACATTCATACATGACAAAATGAAGAAATCAGTTAGGCCTCCACTTAGAAGCACAAGCAACATTGTCACAATTATAAGCTTTCCTCAAGTACACCAATGATTGATCTATTTATACTTTTGAAATACATGTATACAAAAACAAAATGTAAAAAGCTTTACCTGACAATAGCTTCAACCTTGTAAAATTTTGAGTCTGGAACATAATCTAACAAAACAAGAAAAAGAGAAATGCTATGAACACAGTCAAATATATACTCAACTGAAAGATCAGAAACAACCCCATCATTGTTGGCTTACCAGAAGATCCTTCAGCTCTAACGACAGGTAAAACACGAGTGTTACTCGGTGATATTGAGACCAAATCGAGGCGAGAATGTCTGAATCCAGAACAAATCGAAATGCAATCAGAGAAAGCAATGTTCTTTCGATCAGAACAGAAACCGAGTGAAGTTATCGAGATGGGTTTCGCCATTGTCGCCGCCATGATTGTTTTGTAGTTTTACAAAACTTTTTGAGAGTTTGTTTTTCTCCTTACCAACTGATTTCAACCATCGAAAGCGAAGGAGGAGGAGGCAGTATAATAATAATGGAAGTAACTTCGAAGTTGACGACGAGTCGGTTTAGCTGATAATACCGGTTTGGTATTGAAATTATTACCCGGCTTACACCGGTTAAGTGAATTGGCTCGGATTCAGTACCCCGTCTGCTTTAAAGTTAGGATTTTTCGATTTCACAGGTGAGGTGTGAAACAAATGGCAGAGGAAGATTACATATACAGAATCAGTACGGGTCGAGAATGGGAAGAGTTTAAGAAGAATGGATCATCTTTTGGTGGAGAACTCGATAAGTCTACTGGTTGTTTTCATCTCAGCAAGCTCGATCAGGTCTCTCTCTCTCTCTCTATTAAAGATCTCGACTTTTTCCATATGGGTGTTTACGAAACGATGAGATTTAGCTTTGACCTTGTGAAAAATTAATACTCTTTTTATGTAGATTTGAGTTTACTGCTTTTAGTGATGAAATTGCTTCTGTGGTTTCTAGGTACAATCGACATTGAAGAACTTTTTCTTGAATGTTAAAGAGGATCTCTTCCTTCTCCAAGTTGATCCTAAGAAGGTTTGTTCATTGATGTTGACTCTTTTTCCTTTAATTTGAAACATATGGGGATTATAAATATCTTGGTATTAGGGATCCTCTAGTTTGGTGAGTGGTTGATCTTGTAAAACGTTTGTTTATTGTCTGATTAGAAGTAGACGAGGTTTGAGATGAAAGGAAGAAACTTCTGGAGCCTGCCTTGTATTTTGTGATGTTGGTTGATCCTAGAGTTGGTTATGTGTGGTTCATGCTAGAGTTACTACCAAGCTTAAAAATTATGCACAAAGCGAGCTACTACTCGTTTGTTACCAAGCTGCATTAAGGAAACGCACCATTTAAGTAACAGAACCATAGTCTTAGGATGCACACTGATGTGAATCCTGAAGCTGATATTTTGAATACGCTTTAGGTCTGAGAAGACAATGAGCCTAGTCTATAGATTCCAATACTGTAACATTAGAGATTGACATGTTTTTTTGTTGTTGTTTCATGTGTTTGTTTTGCAGCTTGGAGATGGGTTGATCTATGAAGCTGTAGATGAAGTGAACAGCTTCCCTCACTTCTATGGTCCAGAAAAAACCTTCGTTCCTCTTCCTCTAGATTCTGTCGTCAAAGCTGAGAAGTTAACATTCATCGATGGCAATTTCACCTGCAGCTTCTTGACTTGAGGATCCACTGGTTTATGATGTGTGTAATTGCAATGTCGCTTTTAATAATCAAGTAATTAAGAAAGTTTTTGTTTCTTATTCACGAAAACAGAACCAGAAACAGAGTGTATTATTATTACAACGCAAGATTAAGATCTAAACCATTATCTAATAAACCATCATTAAGATCCAAACCATTTTCTACTCTTATCTCCTTCTCAGCTTCTTCTTCTTCTGCTACTTCTTCTTCTTCCTTGTCCTCTTCTTGATTCTTGTTGGTAGGGCTAATCGAATTCAATGGCTTTAAGTTTAAATCAACACAGTGAGAGAAATCTTCGGGACGGAATACAGGAACAATGCCAGAGTCGGATCTCTTGGTCGGAATTGAAGCAACGTCGCCGGAATCTTGAGTTAACTCTTGTCGTCTTCGTTTCTTGGCCTCTCGATAGTTTTTAATCAGACTAAAGAACATATCCATCTTCTTGTTTTCCATCTCTTCATCTTCGTGATCTATCTCGTTGATCCTCTTGTTCTCTGTCTTTTTCTCTTCTTTGTTCATTATCGCCATGACAATGTGGGGAGGAGGAAGAGTAAGATGAAGAAGAAGAAGAAGAAGAGAAGAAAGATTTGGTTTTTGTTTCTTTTTTTTTTTTTTTTTATTTCGGGGAATTTTTAGGGTTTCGAGGAGAAATGTTTAATGTGAGAAGATAATGTAATGTATTAGGTGATGGAGTTTTGTCGAAAAGACTAAATTACCCCTTTTAACCTCTATTTTTTTTTTTTTTTTTTTGTATTTTTGTATTTACTAATTGGTATTTTGAATTTTAATTGATTTTGAATATAGTATGACATGAAATTTGAAAATTCTCACTTTACCATCCAACAAATCTATTTTGTTTTCTCTTTTTTAGTCAATATAAAATAAAATTAAACGTTTAGATTTCCAGATCACAAAGTTCATTCATATGTTGAGGTTCATATTTAACTTTTAAAATATATTTTTTAAAAACTCTATGGATACATAATAATTTAATGAAATGCTATAAAGAATGACCAACTAAAGAGAATTTAAAGAAATTAATGAAATCGATATAAAAACAAGTGAATCACACATGTCAAAATCGAGTATATTATATACTACTAATATTATAGTCAGGTAATTTATTCAATACTCCATAATTTATGTTCATTGTGGAAAACGTGATCAGGGGCCAAGAAAGTAAAAGGAAATAAGGAATGATTCCTCACAGTCAATAAAAAAGTAGTATTTAACACTTAGTCACCGCCATTTGCTCTGTAGTTGCATTTTCTGATTTTTATTTTTTTGGGTCTAGTCCATAATTGCATTAGTTTTTGACTAATGACCATGCCTTTACTTTTCATCTAGAAAAATTGATATAACGTATCTCATTGTGATGCATACTGGCCGTTGGATTTTGGTCAAACCTCCAACGCACAAAATGTGATTGTATATAATAGACCATCTACATCTAGGGTGAAGAAAATGCTTGTTCTTGCTTTGAATATTTCTCTAGATACAAAAACTTGAATTTTACAGAGAAAAAAAAAAAAAAAGCATATTATTGGCCAGATTTGTTTTTCCTTTTAAAAAAAAAAGAAACATTTTCTTTGATGATGAACCATGTTTTATTCGTTAATATTTCTCTATTAATAATCTTGGTTGGTTGTTGAACCAAAAAATCAAAAACAAAAAAAACAGTCTTGGGAGAGAATCCAAAGCTAGTAAGATTCAACTCAAAATGAGTTTATTTAGCTAGATAGAAATATAGACATGAAATAGCGCTGATCCTTGCGTTTAATATAGGCTAATGGGCTTCTTATTGACACTAAAACACAATGGCATTATATTTGCTTTCATAAAAGGATAATTGCTCAAAGTTGTATCGTTTTAGGTTACTTTATACTCCCTCTGTTTCACAAAGAGTGTCATTTTGACACAATGCACACAAATTAAGAAACTTATTTAAATTTCTATTTTACCCTTTATAAATGTACTAAAATTTTTCTCTTTCTAATTAATTAGCTTAAATTATAGGGATAAAAAAGAGAATTTTATCTTTAAAACTGCATTGAAAACATAAAATGACACTCTTTTTGTAACAAAGAAGATGTGTCAAAATGACACTTTTATGAAACAGAGGGAGTATTGATGTTCTAACGAAAAATTTATATGAATCTTTACTTGTTGAAGTTTGTGCTATATAGGCTAATGGACTTCTCATAACTCACACTATTTTGAACTTTTAATGAATGTTCTGATAGATTGCGACACACCAAAAACGAAGACGACTTCCAAAGTTGTAATGTTATCGTCTACTTTCTATTCATATATTATACCATTAATGAAAAAAAAAAAGAGAAAATAATCATTCTCTCAATTATTTATCCACAAATCAAGTCATGGTGATCCACACCTCCCTGAAAGACCACCTAACAAAGGCGTCGACGGATTCGATTTGAGACACGAGATTGAAGGTACAGAGAACTCATCTGTGATCCCATACGCATTCCAACAGAACGGATCCACATCATTCTCTGTTTTTGAAGGTAACAATTCAATATCCGAAAGTGTTAAGTTTGTGCACGGGACATTGTTGCTACATCCAAAATGCACAGGGGGACTACGAATATCGTATGTGCCTTTTATACTTTGATATACTATATCATTCACATAAACCGCAGATGTTTTGTTAGCACAACTTTTAGCCGTGCAATAGTATTGATCTATGATTATCGGATTGCGGACCGTATCCATATTGATATTGTCAAACGTTACACCCGAGACAGACCCGGATCCACCTTGCCATGTCTTGATCCGTACTCCGTTGTCCGAAAATTTTATGACAGAGTCTCTAACTGTAACGTTGGAGACGCATGCCCGTGAGTTTCTGTCGCCCAAACTTCCAATGCTACAAAGTATATCATTACATTAACATTGATTATTATGATATGTTAAAAACTAAATTATAAATCACGAGTGGTTTTTACCTAATTCCATGCCCGCCTGGTCCACAAGTGATATTTCGTACATCGATATCGTACGATCCGGATCCTATCGAGACACAATCATCTCCTAGCGAAGAAATGAAAAATCTTGAGTTTGCTTACACTCTAATTAAGTACATTCAAAAAGGAAGTGTATAGACATTAGACGTGTGTATATTAGATGTATACCGTTGGAGATAACAGAGTTGTAAATCTCAACGGAGTTGGAGTTCTCAATGTGGATGCCGTCAGTGTTGGGACTAGAAGACGGAGATATTATTCGAAGGAGGTTGATATGAACTACATGGCATTCGTCAAATTTGAGGTGAACCTGTGGGCTGTTCTTTATACTCAGACTTTCCACAATTAGATTCGAGCTCATAAAGAACCTCAAAGCCTGACCACACCAAAAGCATGTAAACATTTTTCAACATTACAAGTAATCTACTAAATTTAAGAAAAATATAATTTTTAAAAATATTTGATTTTACTTACCGCGGGGCTTTCGCATGGACCAGCATGTGCAGTTTTGTTGACATTCTACTTGAGCATATTAAGATTCACATGTCATAATATAATTTTGTTATGGTTAGTGAAAATGTACATTTAGTATTATATATTGTTATTTACCCGATGAGGTTTGCAGGGAAGATCCCACCAAGTTTGTCCACGGCCGTCGATAACTCCCACGCCTTTTAGAGCCATTCCGTTAACTCTATAAAAGACGAGCCATTGTCTTTTGTTTAAACCGCTCGGCCACGAATTTGGTCCATCCCGTGGCACGATGGTCCCATCAACCTTATTTAATTAATTTGAGAAAAAAATTAATCAACAATACTTACAACTATTAGACCCAAATTATTTAATATAAGTTTGATATATACTCATGTAGAAATAAAGATAACTTTCATATTTATTTACTCTGAAGTATTGGTAAGAGCGACAAGGACCAGTGAAAATAGTGGAATGGATCATGAAAGTGAAACCGTTAGGCACAAGCAAGACCGAGACAGTGTTGTTGTTGTCGTTGCTACAAGCTGAATCCCAAGCTTTCTTGAACGATTCAGTGTCGTCTGCGACTCCGTTGCCAACCGCACCATAGTTCCTCACGTTGTAGACTACTTCGTGGTCAGAATCTTGGGACTGAGATGGAGATGGTGACAGGTCACTAGGGTTTGGTGGGAGAGAAGGAGGCTGAGACGGTGGCTCTGGTTTTGGGTTGGGATTGTCATTATCTTTGTGATGATGTAGTCTTGCTTCACTTTCATAGGAGAAGAGAGACAATGTGATGATAATCAGTGTAGTGATAGATAGAATCGGATCACGAGACAATTTTAACATTTTGGATTTAGGGTTTGGTTTGGTTTGTTAATTGAGTGCATATATATGATGATAATTAATGTTATTAAATAGCGCCAAGCAAGAATATATATATATTTTTGTACAATAAATCTTATTAATGATTTGGACATAATGCTTATTATGATAAGCTTATCTGTATATCTAAGACAGCTCAAAATGCATGCATTATGTTATATATGTGTGGTCTCATCGTGTTCATGACAAAGCCCTGATTTGTTGGAAAAATGCATATATGATACTATTGAATAATGCTCCAATTTAGACATCGGAACATCGTTGGCCACTCAAAAGGTTTTGACTTTCTTGAATTCATGTGCTCATACATTCCATTATTTACAAGATTGTGAAGTTTCTATCTCGTGTGCAAAATAATAGTATTGTTTCATGTCGACAAGACAACTATTCAATCTTCGGAACAATCTTACAGCTAGATTCACAGTTTGTGCAATGCTATAGTTGCAGCTGTTTTGGCGAAATAAAATATTTAAATAAGACAAATTTTAATATCAATACTTAGTATATGGAGATATCGACAGTGGAAAGATAATCGAAAATAATATTATCACTTTGTTAGTATATCTCTATAATCCCTACTATTAATTGAGAAGACAATTTGTATATATAATACGACATGTTTTTGTTAAAAATTACAGGACGCAACATTTCCATTAATCTGAAGAGTTAAGACTATTTTAATATTTTCATAATAAGTAAAAACGTCATTTAGAAATTCTTTCATTTCTTCACCAGACTTTTTCATTATTTTAATATTATAATTTTAGAATTAAAAACATCTTATTTTTTTGTATTATCGTAAATATCATTGTTTACTTTACATAAATAGAAATAGTTATTAGCTAATCGAAAATTTCTGTATAAGTTATTAGTTATTACTATTGAATTTAACAAACACTAGGTAATAATCCGCACTATGTGCGGTACAAAATATTTTTTACTGCAATTTTTTTTAACAAAATCTATAATATTTACCAGTAATTGGAATTTAAAATTCGATTATGTAGTATATATATATATTAAAAAAGTATATAATTTTTTGTATAATAATTAAAATTTAACCCGTGAGAATTATTGTAATATCAATCTTATATTATCATATCATATGAACAAAGAATTCTTAAAATTCATTTTAAAGATTTTATGAAAATGTAAAGGATATAATTAATTTAAAAGAGAATATAAAAATTTAATTTTGGGTGTTAATTATATTTTTAGAAAACTGATGTAAATATTATTAAAAACTAATGACAAATAAAGGAAATAGTGTCTGGAGCTCTGTGAGTGCGACACATCAGTATTTTGTGTGAAAATGCTTCTCTTTTAATATATAAGGGACATATACTAAATTACGTGGTAGTTTAATTAATTAATTTTATTGTATGTTAGTAACAATCAGATTCTAAACTAAATTTTATGAAGATAATCTAATTTATTGATTTAATATTTGTGATTAGGCTATTTAAATATTTTGAGTTAGTCGGTTTGTTAATATTTTTTAAAAATAACGGATTACACTATTACCAAAAAATCATTATGAAAAATTAATGAAATTTCAAAATCAATGTATTCGTGTAGGAATACATTTCACCCGTGAATTATGTGAACATGGTACAAAAAAAATATTTATAAAATTTTACAATTTATGGAAATATATATTTTGTGTGTTTTAAAAATCAAATTTTTATATTTATGGTTAATCGAGTAACTATAACAATTTTTCATAATCTAATAATCACTCATTTTAAATATATTATGATTTTCTTGGGTACTAAGTTTATTTATAATGATAAGGGTTATTGTCTCATTCTTTTTTAATAGCACATAAATTAATGTACAATTATAACGTATATTCCTATCTGGTTATCAATATTTCTATTTTTAATGTATATATAATCACACTAAATGTTGAGATTAATTAGTTTACATACTTAGATATTTATAAATAATCACACATCATGATTTCCCATAATTTGTTGTCATTTTTATATTTATTTATGAATATGTGTAAATCTATATTTATTGGGAATTAAATTTCCTTTAATGAGTCGGAGATAATTCAGGGGTAATATATTTCTTTTTATAATCAATTATAATAACTATTGAAAGCTTGTTATTTAAATTATTATGGTAATAATACTAACATAAAAAAATAACATTTTTATATGATTTTGTTAATAAGTTATATGTTTTTTTTTAATTAACTTTATCTGTTTTTATAGCCTTTTTAGAATATTTTACTTTTGATTTTAAGAAATCAATATTTTATATTGATTTTAGGAAATCAATATTTTATATTGATTTTAAGAAATCAATATTTTATATTTATTTCTTAAAAATAATATAATTTTGACTTGTATATTTGTAAGTAAATTTTAGTGAAATTTTAACTTAAAATAGTATGTAATTATTTAATTATTTTTAATATGTGATATTTAAATTTGTGTGATAATTGATGATATATCTAATTATTATTCAGTTAATTGTTTTTTAAAATAAATATAGTGGCATGTTAATGTAATTAAATAGAAAATTTAAGGGTTTTTTGCTAAATGTGTCTCGAGCTATCTGGCGACGACACATCAGCTTTTTCAAGAGAATGTTTCTCTATTAATATATAGGGGATTTCTCCGCGATGTAGAACACGGATATCTCTACCTAGTTATTGTTTTGATATGATAAAACTGAATTGGCATATGAAACGAAAAGGAAAATTAAAACATCAAACTTAGGCATGCATATTCATAGATAATAGTATCATCATATCATATGGATGGAGAACCCTTTATGTAAAATTGAGGCAAAAACTTTGATGGTCTTAACTGGTTACAACATACAAGTTACAACTATCCTTTTATTAAAATTAAGTGAAAATTTGGATGAGACTGATCTGAATACGAGAACCTCACATTGGAATTAGTTAGAAACGTATGTATATTAAAGACAAGGATGAAACTTGATCCTGTATTTATCAAATTAACTTCTTTTCTTTCAATTACAGTGATATTCTTTCATATACAATCAGTCTGTATACAATGATATATAAGAATGCTGCATGTTTATTTTCCGGACAACATAGATAAACTCAGAATTTTAGACGAAGGGTAAAATGTTGTGATTAGATATAAATATGGGATACTCTGTGCAAACTCCTGTAAGAACAGTGGGGTGATGTATGTTGTGTGGATAAGCTTCGCCGTTGTGTTGCGTTGTTTAACTAAGTGGTCTTTGTGCTTTTTGCTATCTCTGCAAATTGTTCCAAACTATTCTTGATCAATCCTTGCATTAGCGGTTGAAGCGCCTGAAGAAAGCAAAGAGAAATTATTACATTACAGGTAAATGTTACCAGAAGACAGGCTATTCTGTCTCTCTCTAAATCATTGAATACTGATATACACTTCACGGGTTGGATAAAAAATGTTAGCTTACCGCTGCAAATGGGATAAGTAGCAGCGGAACTTCATATGCAAAGGTTAGCTGCAAGCAAAGCAAAGAAGAACTCAGAAAAGAAGTGATGAAATTGGTGAAGGAAACTCGAAACCAAAGCTATGAACAATGAGATCTCACTTCTACATCACATGATGAAGGACCTAGCGGGAAAAACCGGACAGTCCCCCTGTCAAAAAAAAAAGAAAAAGAAAAGCAAGACCTTTAAATCAAGGTAGGTTCAAGAGAGGAGATTCAGAATCACTGATTCGTTTCAGTTCTGTTTACTTGTTAGGAAGGCCTTCTAGAGAAATCCAGTGTATTTTCTGGTTCGGGAGAGGCTGCATGAAAGACAATCAAGAAAACAATGATGTGAAATCCAAATATAGAGCAATCAAAGCCGTTTAACATGTTGTAGATAGTGAGTGGAGCTAGGATACTTGCCTGCAAGTTCTTAGCAAGCCAAGCGTACTCAAGATTCTGACCAAATGCTTTATATTTCAAAGTCCATCGAGATAAATCAGGTTTGTCTTTCAATATCTGCAAAACTAAATCCGGAACATCAACAACAAATCCTCCAATGTTGAACATCATAAAAAGCCAGCAGAAACAGTCATGACCATATGAACAAACAGACAAACAAAGTCAAATCACCTTAACGGAAGAAATGAACGTCATCCATCTAGGAATCGATTCACGCTCCGAGTAGAGTCCATAAGCCACTGATACAGGCACTTCAACCTTCATCTTTACTCTGTAATTTTCCACAAATAAAAGGTTAATAAAAAACACTTATAAAACCTTCATTGACACATGAACAGTGAAAAGCATCACAATTTAACTATCTAAAAGCTACCCGTTGATAAAAAAAAGAAGTATTGAACTTTGAATCTCCAGACCAATCAATGATAACACCATAAGTAACTCAAGCTACCGTTAGTAAAAGCATTGAACTTTGAATCTCCAGAACAATCAAACATATATACACACCACGAGTAAATTAAAATCATTCTGAAATTTCGTAAAATCTCCAAGGACAGGGTTCATAGCCAAGTTACGTCTACAATTACTACAAATTTCTCAAGTCAGAGCGAGAGAGAGAGAGAGTCAAAGAGCAGAGGAATTAGAATCTGGCTTACTTGCATTCTTGCCATTCCATGAGAGTATTGAATCTCTTGAATACTGAAGCTTTGAAGGATCGATTGGTTAGAATCAAAGGAGAGAATTTAGAAGCAAGGGACGAAGGCTTCAACGGAGAAGAAGGAAAACATCTCGAACTTGGTTTAGCAGCTACGGCGTTCCGGCAAAGAAATGTCCGGTTATCGAATCCGTTGAAGACGGCTTTGGAGTTTGTTACAGAAAAAACCGCCACCCCAGACATCTTCTTCTTCTTCGTCTTCCTCGCGTGTTCTGTGTGATTTCTGTTTTTTCCGGCAGAAGAAAAATGTAAAGAGTATGAAAGGAGGAGAAGAAACATGCTTCTTGTTTTCGACATGCCACGTGTTCTTTTTAAGAGGCTGGTGGTTACATCGCTTCGATTTTTAAAAAACACTTAATGGGCTGTTAATGGGCTACAAACGAAGCTCACTTTAAGGCCCGTTGGAGATCTTTCTCTCTCTCTCTCTATCTCTCTCTTTTTCTCCTTTTCTCTCTCTCTCTCTCTCTCTCTCTCTCTCTCTCTCTCTCTCTCTCGCTGAGAATGGAGGCGAAGAGTAGTAATCGCAATCGATGCAGTTTCTGGCTTCCGAAGAAGAAGAGATCATGCGCGAGTTCTCGAATCGACAGTTCTATGTGAGTTTTTATTTTACGAATAAGTGCGTGAAGTTTCGTTTTTTTTTTTTTACAAAGTTAGTGAGGAGAGCTGTTTGTTTGCTAAACAGGTTTTGTGGGAACCATAGTCAGAGATTGGAAGGTGAATGGATTCCATGCCCTCTTGATCCTTCTCAGTGAGTCAAAGCTTTTATTTTTTTCACAAAGGTTTTAGTTTGCCTGTTGTAGCAAACTGTATGATTTGAAATTTGTAGCTCTGTGTTGCAGGAGAATCTCGAAGGGCATGTCAAGAGATGTCCTTTACTCAAACAAACCGTAGCATTGTCTGGTCAAAGGTTTTATCAGAAGGGTATTAATGCCGGAGAAGAAGAAGAAGAAGAAGAAGATAAGAAGATGGGATCTTGTTCTGTTGTTACTTCAGAGATGAAGAGGGATCTGCTATATAGTATGAGTGTTTCTAAGTTTCGTCTGCTTGTTAAGAAAATTGATGATGTTCATGGTGGTATTTGTAAAGATATCGAAGATTCGTATCTGTCGCCTGAAGCTTGTAATATATGGTTTAATAAGGAGATAGATAGGTAAATTGTTAGAAAAGTTTGGAGCTTTTGTTGTTGTTAGGGTTTGGTTAGTGAGATGAGAAGTTTCTGTTTTACTGATAGTTTCTGTGATTTGTTTGGCAGAAAAATACCGTTTCAAGAGAAACACGTTTTGCAGCAAGGTTCGATTCTTGGTAACTTGGAAAATTTTGGTGTATTGAAGAAGTGCAACGAAAATGTGGAATATTGCGAAAGCAATCTGGAAGAGAAAGAGGATAATAGTGTGTCGGCGGTTGTTGAATTTGGCGCCGGGAGAGGATACTTAACACAGATGCTAGCAGATTGCTATGGGATCAATAAGGTGTATCTAGTCGAGAGGAAATCTTATAAGCTCAAGGTTTGTTAAGCTTGCTTTGTTTGAGTTCATTCCATTCGTTTGAGTAATTTAGCTTATTTCTCAGTCCTCATTTATTTTACCACTTCTAGGCTGATCGGTCATTGAGGCAAAAGGAGAACTTACTATTAGAGCGTATGAGAATCGATAGTAAGGTTCCCTTAATCCTAGTACGTTTTCTTGTTTACTTGTTCCTGGTTATGTATTACTTATCAAAAAATAAAACCTTCTGTGTTTTTTTCAGTCGAGGATTTGAACCTAAACGCAGTTAAATCTTTACATGGTGTTCCTTATGTCGCTGTTGGGAAACATCTCTGTGGTCCTGCAACAGGTCACTACACTCATGTCTTTACTACTACACTTTTGGATTTCCACTTCATAATGAGTGTCAATTTTTGCTGATTGATGTACATTTTGATGTGTTGATAATAGATTTGAGCTTAAGATGTTGTTTATCGAGACAAGATGGTGAAAGTCCGGTACTTAGAGGTCTAGCCATTGCGACTTGTTGCCATCATCTTTGCCAATGGAAAAGCTACATAAGTAAGTTAACTCAGTCACTACTTCGTCTTTGATCTATCAGAGTATTATAGAACTTCTCAATTTAACAAGAATATGGTCATGTGTCTCGCAGATAAAGAATATATCCTTAGCCTGGGTATTTCCAAGGACGATTTCCATGTCATGACGTCGTTCACTAGCTGGGCTGTAGATGATGATCACGGTTCCAATGTTCCTGGTGTTGACGACATTGACCTTCTTGTTTCAAAGTAATATATCTTGGACTTAAGAGATCACAAAGAAGTTTACTTCAAATAAGTAACTTTGGATTTAATTGTTCCTCTGATGCTGTGTAGTGGAAAGGAGGAAGAAGAAGGAGAAGTGAGAGATGATTCTTTGAGCAGCGTGGAGGATGTTGTGAAGATAATGAAACCCATGGAAAGAGCTGTTTTAGGTTTTAAATGCAAACAGATAATTGATACGGGGAGGATGCAGTGGGTTAAGAAACACGGGCTAGATTCAAAGCTAGTGAAGTATATTCCGGCAAGCATCTCGCCTGAAAATACTTTACTGGTCGCCGGATAACCCAGTCCTTGTGTTTGCTTGATGTTGTATTGTTGTTGTTGGTTTTTCCAATACTTGGTAGGTGAAGACTAGAACAGATATACAAATGGTGCACGCCAGCAAATTTTTGATATATTTATTTTATAAACCTCTTTACAAGTCACAGCTTCGGTCGTTGATAATCTTTGGAAAACAGAATCATCTTTTGAATAACTACAAATTACATGAAATCATTACATAAGCGAATAAAATCTTACTGTTGTTTAGCTCTTTGTCTTTGGTCAAATCCACTGTAGTAGTATTAGACTATGTACAAAACCAACTTTCTCACATTCTATGAATCTCGTCTGCGTCGATTTTCCACGTAATTTAACTGGAGGATAAAGAGCGCCTATTAATGAAGACTGCAACGTCATTACACACGCACGTACTTACGGATCAGTTTTGTTCCGTTCACACTTCACACTCAGTCTAATAGTCAAAACACTTTAGCCAGATCATCATCCCACTCTATAAATACTCCAATCGCTTACCACCACCAAGATCATTCAAATACACCCGCAATGGAAACACCTAAAGGCACCATCATCTTCACTACCGTTGGTCGAACTCACTACGGCTTCGACGTCTTCTCTCTCCATATTGACACATCCTCTGAACGCCGTTTAACAGACGGCGTTTCCATTAACTTCAACGCTCAATTCACCAGCAACGATGATGTCGTCTTTGTTTCGGAACGAAACGGATCCGCTAGGATTTACAGAACCCGACCCGGAAATTCTGAACCCGAGCAGCTTCGCGGAGCCCCGGATAGCTACTTCCACGACCGTCCCATCGTTACTCAATCCAACAGACTCTATTTCATCTCAGCTCACGAGCAGCCTGATCGTCATTTCAAGAACTGGTCTGCACTTTACGGGGTGGAACTCAACGACGAAAAGAGAAAGGTTACACGTGTCACTCCACCAGACGTCGCCGATTTTAGCCCGGCAGTTTCTGAATCGGGGGATTTCTTAGCCGTAGCGTCTTATGGATCTCGATCTTGGGGAGGTGAGTTTCACGAGCTCAACACTGATATCGTTGTTTTCAAAGCATCTGAACCAGAGACAAGAGTGATGATTTGCGAGCGTGGCGGATGGCCGACTTGGTCCGGCGATTCAACTGTTTTCTTCCACCACCAAGCAGACGACGGTTGGTGGAGCATATTCCGAGTGGATATACCGAAGAATTTCCAGAAAAAATCCGATTTCTCGATCGTACCAATCCGAGTCACTCCATCTGGACTCCATTGTTTCACACCTGCAGCTTTCCACGATGGGAAACGAATCGCCGTCGCAACTCGCCGCCGCGGCGTCACCTATCGTCACATCGAGATTTACGACCTTGAACACAAAACGTTTCAGCCAGTGACTGAGCCACTCAATCCGAGTTTCCACCATTACAATCCCTTCGTATCTGCCGATTCCGAGTTCCTCGGCTACCACCGGTTTAGAGGCGAGTCAACTCAAGGCGAGTCAATCGTTCCGAACATCGAATCCATCGTTTCACCTATCAAAACCCTCAGCTTACTCAGAATAAACGGATCGTTTCCAGCACCATCCCCTAACGGCGACCTAATCGCACTAAACTCCGACTTCGACATCAACGGTGGCATCAAAGTCGCGAAATCCGACGGCTCAAAACGATGGACGTTGATCAAAGACCGTACAGCTTTCTACAATTCATGGAGTCCAACGGAGCGTCATGTAATCTACACATCCCTCGGTCCGATCTTCAGTCCGGCGAGTATGGCGGTTCAGATAGCTCGAATTAAGTTCGATCCGTCAGATCTCACCGCCGATAAAGAAGAGCTTCCATGTGATGTGAAGATTCTCACACTAGATAACACTGGGAACAACGCTTTCCCGTCTTGCTCTCCCGACGGTAAATCAATCGTGTTCCGATCTGGCCGATCCGGTCATAAGAATCTCTACATTCTAGACGCCGTTAACGGAGAATCTAACGGCGGTGAGATACGACGGTTAACGGAAGGGCCATGGGTCGATACTATGCCTTGCTGGTCTCCGAAAGGAGATCTCATCGGATTCTCATCAAACCGACACAATCCAGAGAACACCGCTGCGTTCGGTGCTTACGTGGTTAGACCTGACGGTTCTGGTTTGAGGAGGATTCAAATTGCGGGACCAGAAGGTTCGGAGGAAGCGGCGAGGGAGAGAGTTAATCACGTGAGTTTCAATAAGGATGGTGATTGGCTAGTTTTCGCGGCGAACCTCTGTGGGATAACAGCGGAGCCGGTAGCGATTCCGAATCAGTTTCAGCCGTATGGGGATTTATACATCGTCAAAGTGGACGGGACGAGGTTGAGGAGGCTGACGTGGAATGGGTATGAGGATGGGACTCCTACGTGGCATACTGTTGATGAATTGGATCTGACTCGGTTAAGTTTGAATGGTCAAGATGGAGATAAGCTTGAAGGTCAATTTGAGGAGCCGTTGTGGATCTCGTGCGATATATGAATAAGACAGTCAGTCAATACAGTATTACTAGGTAACAACCCGCACATAGTGCGATATAAAATAATTATTTAATGTTTTTAATGTAATTTTTATTTACAAAAATCTATTATATTATTGGGTAATTGAAATATTTAAAATTCGATTGTGTAGTATATATCTATAAAAAATTGATATAATAATTAAAATTTAACCCGTAAGAGTTATTATAATATCAATCTTATATTATTATATCATATGAACAAAGAGTTCTTAAATTTTATTTTAAAGATTTTATGAAAATATAATTAAAAGATATAATTAAGTTAGAAAATAATAAAAAATTTAATTTTGGGTGTTAATTGTATTTTTGGAAAAACACAATGATGAAAAAAAGAAATATTTTTAAAAGCTGATGACAAATAAATGAAAGAGTGTCCTGAGCTCTGTAATGCTGACACCTCAGCTTTTTTGCCAAAATGTTCCTCTATTAATATATAGGGGATGTAATCTCTCGCTTGGCAAAAAAAAAATATAATAATGTAATCTCGCTTTTTCATTCGAATAAAACATACAAATTAATATGTTTAATATATGATGTTACGTGTCGAACATTAGGTCATCAATGCGGGGATAGCTCAGTTGGGAGAGCGTCAGACTGAAGATCTGAAGGTCGCGTGTTCGATCCACGCTCACCGCATATTTTATATTTTCCCTTCTAATTTTTTAAAACCCAATGGGCCTTACATATTTTCAGCCCAAATGTTCGAATCTCGTTCACTCACTGCATATTCTATTTTTTAAAAACCCAATAGGCCTTACATATTTTTAAGCCCAACTGTTCGAATCTCGTTTACTCACGTGCGAAGTTTGTCTCCTATTCCAAAAGTTTTGTGTTGCCTCTAAACTTTGAACTTCTTCTCAAGTCTGAGTCGGAGCCGCACTGTTTTAACAAAAGCCATGGCGGATGATAACAGCCGCCGCAAGTGGAATCCTCACGCCGGTCCATATCTCGGAGAAGTCTCTTCACTAGCTTTCCTCAATCTCCCTCAACATGTTTCTTCAATTCCTTATCTTCTCGCCGGTGAGTTCTCCCGAGAAGTTTTTGTTTCTCAATTGACTATTATATAATGATTATATTTTTGGAGTTCTGATGTAACTGGAGTTTCAATTTTTCAATTAGGATCCGGTTCGGACATTCTGCTTTACGAATTGAGTTCCGGTGAGTTGATTCGTTCGTTTCAAGTGTTTGAGGGGGTTCGCGTCCATGGAACTGTTTGTAGCACTAGCTTTGTTCGTTCGGCTGAGCGATACACGTATAAACTTGTTATATTCGGAGAGAAGAAAGTGAAGATATTTTCATTGATTGTTGAATTAGCCTCGAGCACCGGTGAAATCACCGTGAATTTGGAAACTTTTAATTCTTTGCCGAGGCTTAGCAATTGGGTCTTCGACGTTTGTTTCTTACAGGTTCAAATCTCCGTTTCTGTGTTGTCTGCTTGGTTTTACAATGTTCATTAGACCTCATGGGTTAGGTTTGTTATTGTTATAGGACTCTACTGGTCCATTGGAAGAAGAAGAAGATAAGCTTCTAGCAATTGGGTGTAGTGATAATTCTCTCTGCATTTGGAATGTTACAGAATCGCTCATGGCTTTTGAAATTCAGTCACCAGGTTGGTTTGCTGTACTGGCTGGGGTTTAAGGGTTTTGAAGACTCTTACGTTAGAGCTTTTGATTTATTGAGTTATTTTATTCTGAGGTAATTGGTTTGGTTGTAGAAAGGTGTCTACTGTATACTATGCGTCTATGGGGAAACAGTATTTCTACTCTCCGTATCGCTTCTGGCACTATTTTCAATGAGGTTGGCTTAACTTTGTTTAGTCTTGTTAGCATTTCTTGTTACTAGTGTGGTGCCTAAGATAGCTTTAGTAACTGGAATCGACTGGTTGTTGGCAGATCCTTGTTTGGAGGGTAGTTGGCCTTGATGGTGACAATGTCGACCATGGGCATTATTGTGCTTCCCATATGCTTAGACTTACTGGACATGAGGGTTCAATATTTCGCATTGTCTGGTCTTTGGATGGATCGAAACTAGTCTCCGTCTCTGATGATCGTAGGTGAACAGTTATTTTGTGTGTTAAGCATTTAATACGTCACCTTTCCCTGATTACTTTATCTAATGAGATAATTTTTTCTTTCATAGTGCTAGGATATGGGAAATCGATTCGCAGGAGGTCGTTGGCCCTGTGCTGTTTGGTCACAGTGTTCGGGTTTGGGACTGCTGCATCTCAGATTCTGTATGTACCTCGAATGTCTTTGAAATATTATATAAATTTTTTAGAGAAAAGATTCTGAGGTGAGAAAACTTATCAGCCAGATTCTTACCAATAGGGATAATACTGCCACTGTTCTAATTTCTAAACATAAGTTTTATTACGTGTAAATTTATTCTTACCTATGATCATATAAGAATGATGTGCACATTGAAAATTCAACTTATAGATTATTGAAATTAGATGTGTTTCTGTTTCAGTTGATTGTCACTGCTGGTGAGGACTGTACATGCCGTGTCTGGGGCGTGGATGGTACCCAGCTGGAAGTGATAAAGGAACATATGTAAGTGTTGACATGGTGTTTTTGTTGAACAAACTGTACACATGCTTTTTTGTTATTACTGATAAAAAGCTATTGTGTACTATACAGTGGAAGAGGCATATGGAGATGTTTGTATGATCCAAACTCATCCCTTCTAGTTACTGCTGGATTTGATTCTGCAATCAAAGTACATCAATTGCATAAATGTGGGTCTAAAGCGTTGTTAGATACTGTAGGAGTGCTTAATTCACCAGATAAAGTGGAATATTTTTCAGCCTGCCTCCCAAATTCAGCGGAGCATACTGGTCTCATGGACAGGTAGTACATGTCCCTTCACAAAATTTTAGTGTCTACGGAAATCTTTTTTTCGGTGCAGTGTACCAAATGAATACATAAGTTGGTGATATTGAACATGAATGTTTGTAAAGGCAAAGTAATGATAAGAGGCTAAATTTTTTTTGTTAATTTGGATTTATTTTTATTGTAAATGTAAACAAGTTTTGGGGTTGTAAATATAATTGTTTTCCCCTTGCAGCAAGAGTGAGTATGTACGTTGCTTGCAGTTCACGCAGGAAGATACCATGTATGTGGCCACAAACCATGGTTGCTTGTACCACGCAAGGTTACTGTCATCTGGAAGTGTAAGGTGGACCGAATTAGTTTGCATACCTGAAGTGGGGCCTATTATTACCATGGATGTCATGCCTAGCGGAGAGGTGCGCGAGTCTTCTGCATTAGATGATTGGGTTGCTCTTGGAGATGGCAAAGGGAATATGACAATTGTTCGGGTTATTGGTGATATTGATAACCCGCATGCGGGCATGAATCAAAGTTGGAAGGCTAGCCCAGAGAGACAACTTCTGGGGGCTTTCTGGTGCAAATCATTAGGCTATAGGTAAGTAGATGTTGGGCCTGAACAATTATATATTTGAATAATTTCTTGGAAAATGCATCAATTGTGTTGATTCATTTGGTCGATAATACTTTTGAGATTACAATTTTCAGTTTCTGGCTTCCAGGTTTGTTTTTTCTTGCAACCCTAGAGGACTATTGAAGCTGTGGAAACTATCCGATCGTTTAGAATCTGATGCTTCTAGTGCTGCTGGAACTTATGATGTCTCCCTCTTGGCTGAATTCTCCTCTTGTTTTGGAAAAAGAATAATGTGTGTAGATGCATCAGTTGAAGATGAGGTAATATCCGTTTCAGTTATAGCCATGTGACTATGTTCTATTACTTTCTTTATAGTCCCTAGTTTCAACCGCTGGATTGATGCATATTAATTTATCACCATGGCCAACTAAATGTAGAGCAAAGAACACCAATCATTCTTAAATAAGCCAAAACTAGAACATAAAAAATGTTCTTAAGATATTAAGTCCAAAATTTTTGCAGCCAAGAGTTTTGTGTCTTAAGCCTTGTTGTTTGTAGGTGATACTGTGTGGAGATTTACGTGGCAATATCACACTCTTTCTTCTGTCAAAGGACATGCGGAACGGAGTTTCTGTTTCGTCAGAATTGAAGATACCTTCACTAATATATTTCAAAGGTGCTCATGGGATTTCAACTGTTTCCAGTCTTTCAGTTACTCGAATAACTTCCAACAAAGCTGAAATATGCTCGGTATGACTAATCTAACTCCCAATCTTTGCTGTTGGTAGTTTTTTTGGTTTATTAGGGAAAATAAATCTATTATTTTCTTTTGTTGATCTTTCAATTTTTTTCGTAATCTCATGTTTAGACTGGAGCAGATGGTTGCATATGCTATTTCGAATATGACAGAGAGAGGCAGACTTTAGAGTTCATGGGTCTGAAACAATTGAAAGAGTTGAACTTAGTTCAATCTGTTTGTCAAGGGGTGCAAATTTCCAAAGACCATCCAAACACTAACTATGCAGCCGGATTTGCGTCAACAGATTTCATATTGTGGAATTTAACAGCTGAAGCAAAGGTCCATCCCTTGCCTTATTCCTTTTATTCACCTTATTAATGCGAAATGTAATGATATTTTGTCAATAGGTTGCACAAATCTCATGTGGTGGATGGCGCCGACCCCATTCCTTTTATCTCGGGGAAGTCCCTGAGCGGCAAAACTGTTTTGCATATGTGAAGGTGCATCCCTTGTCTCTTGGTTAAAGTTGTATTGTATGTTTGGTCTTTGACTGATGTCAACCTGTCTCATTTTTTAGGATGATGTCATTCATATTCATAGACACTGGATTGGAGGACAGAAGACCAAAGTCTTTCCTCTAAATTTGCATACACAATTTCATGGAAGAGAATTGCATTCTGTATGCTTCATCTCTGCGGATACAAAAACCGGATCTGATTCCGAAGAACATAAAATATCTGATCAGTCTAGTTGGATCGCAACAGGTTGTGAAGGTGGATCTGTGAGATTGACTAGGTAGGTGCTAGGTTTGTCAAAGTTAATTAAGTGATATTTGATGGTGGTTTAGTAGTGTTTTTTTTTTATTTTTATTTTTATCTAAATGTGTATTTGGGGTTATTTAGGTATGCATCTGAGTTTGGAAATTGGTCAACATCAGAGCTACTAGGAGAACATGTTGGAGGCTCAGCTGTGAGATCAGTTTGCTGTGTATCAAATGTGCGCATGATTGTTTCAGACATACCTAACTTACCAGACGTGTACGAACAAGACTCGGGAGTGGATGATAGTGAAAGTCCTTGCTTACTGATTTCTGTTGGAGCCAAGCGTGTTGTAACCTCTTGGCTCCTAAGGAATGGTAGACAAAATAAAAAGGCAGAATCTTGTATTAGTGATAATGGACACACTGGAGCTTCATCAGAAGTGTCTTCAGTGACGTTCCAATGGCTTGCTACTGACATGCCCACCAAATCTCGTCTTTGTGGAAAGGTTGGGAAATCTCCAAAACTGGAAGGGGTTGAAGAAGATACTACTGCTAACGTCACAAAGTTAGGATCTAATACGTATCATGGGCGAGAAAGCTACGATGATGACTGGAGATACATGGCTGCCACTGCATTTCTTGTAAAATGTGTTGGTTCCAGGTTAGAATGACAGCCTTTAGCTTACTTTAATTGAACCCGTCAGTGATCAAACATGTTGAAATGTTTTATGTTCACCATTTCAGGCTAACTATCTGTTTTGTCGCTGTGGCTTGCTCTGATGCCACCCTTACTTTACGGGCCCTAGTCTTGCCACATAGATTATGGTAACCAGAAGTGTTTTACATGTCTGCTGACTTAGATTTTGACCTTGAATTTGTGTTTCATTTTGATATACTCTGCGTCTGATTTCAGGTTTGATGTTGCATCTTTGGTTCCACTGAAATCGCCAGTTCTGTCACTACAACACGCCGTTGTGCCTCTGCATCTCCCACATGAAGGTTAAGCCAGTGATATTAATACTTTTCTATCATTTGACTTCTTATCAATTCATTTCCTTCCCAAATCTTCTTTTCGTAAAATTAAGGGACACAGCCTTCTTAAATATCCCACTAGCGTAATAATTTTGATAACTATACCTGACAGGTAATACATCATCAAGTGATGTGTATCTCCTCATCAGTGGAGCCACAGATGGAAGCATAGCCTTTTGGGATGTAACTAAATGTGTAGAAGCTTTTGTAAAGCAAGTATCCAGCATCCATATTGAGAAGTTCATTGATTGTCAGTTACGACCTCGAACTGGAAGAGGAAGTCAAGGTGGTAGGAAATGGAAACTGTTAAAAGGCAACATATCTAAAAAAACACAAGACAGCAGCAACTCAGTTGGTGAAGCTGCAGAAGAAGATCCAGCCGCGTCTTTGGAATTCACAAATGGCGTTCCTCATGAAAATGATAAAAACGAAGGTGAAGGAGATTCTCCACCTGAGATAAGCGAGATAAAGCCTTCACATGTCGTGAAGAACGCTCATCAATCTGGAGTTAACTGCCTTCATGTTTCTCGCTCGAGCAGTTCTCCAAGTGATGGCGATGGTATGATGTTCAATGTGGTCAGCGGGGGTGATGATCAGGCCCTTCATTGTCTTAGCTTCAACATCCAAAGTAGTAGTCCAGCCAACAAATCTGAAATCATAGATAAAAGCCAAAACCCAAATTACAGAATCAGACTCACAGACCGTGGCGGTATTGCATCAGCTCATAGCTCTGCCATAAAAGGTACTTACACCTCGAAAGCTCTTTGTGGATCAAATCATATAAGCCTCTACTAGACTAATATATCTTTCATCATTTCTCTAATGAAAGACTGAATCTTGGTTTTTTGATGTGATGAAGGCGTATGGATGGACGCGAACTGGGTGTTCTCGACAGGTCTTGATCAACGTGTACGATGTTGGTTTCTTGAAAAAGATAGTAAACTGATCGAGCACGCTCATATAGTCATCAGCGTGCCTGAGCCAGAGGCGCTCGATGCTAAAGCCATTGATGAGTAAGTAATAGTGCACTCATACAGTACTTCCATAATTTCTTTTATCTATCTGACATCTCACACCAAATCTGTATGTTGAATCTATCTGCAGAAAGCGATACCAGATCGCTATTGCCGGACGTGGGATCCAAATGGTTGAATTTTCCGGTTAACAGCTCGGTTTAGAACCCGATTTTTGAGGTGACTCCCTTTCTTATTTTGGCTGCCATAACTTCTTCTTCCTAAAGAATTCCTCTGCGAATGGGGTGAGGCTCGGAGATAACAAGATGCATTTCAAAAACCTGTAGTTTATACAAAACCAATTTTGAGTTGCTTGGTGATCAGAGTAAACCGGATTTTGATTTTTTGGTTTAGTTTGATTTAGAATTGTGATTTTTGTCGGTGCTCTATTAAATTTCTGGTATGTATCATGTTCTGAGCCCAATTTGATATTGAGTTTACATTATTGCTCAAGATTTGGGAGATAGGGAATTGTGCCCATGTGGGGACCTTTTTGAAAACAAATATCACCATTTTCACATGACCTTATTCAATTCTCTAATCAATCAATACAATTTTATTAATAATTAAACTCTTTTGAGATTTGATTTTTCGTCTAATAAGTGTTTGGTGACCAAACCTGTTTAAAAAAATGAAAAATGGTACAGATCAATAGAAGAATAACAATCACATATCCACCAAATTTTGTTGACTGATCAATCAAACTATTCTTTAGTTTTGGATGAGGTAAGATGTGTTTTAAGTTATAGTTTAAGTAAGGCTGACAATTTTTTTATATAGTTTTAAGGATATAGATCTTTACATCGTTATGTACTTTATTATGGGCTTGATTAGTGAACATAATTAAAGCTGTACAAGCAACCCGACTCCAGACATGTGCCAGAAGTGCTATAATACAGGATGAGGATCTAAATTTTTGTTTGTTTTTTTTTTTCACAGGTCCAAAAATTTTGTCCCCAGAAAAACATGGGAAAAGGGCCATTTTTTTCCTCTAGAGATTTCAATTTTGTTGAGCCGGACCTGTGTATAATTGGTATAGTTTTAAATTACCAATTACAAAAATGTTAATAAAAACTTTACAATATTTTTTTGTATAATTTTTTCTTATAATTTTGCACTATTTTATAGTAGGTTATAATTTTTCTACAGCTTTATATATGTTACCAATATGATTTTATATCTGTTAGGCATTATTTATTGTCAATGTTCAAGAAAGCGGTCTAGGCGCTAGACGCTCAACAAATATCTAGATGACTGTATGGACCGCCTAAAATTGCATAGAGTTTATCTTCATATTTAATTTTGAGTTTTTAACTACATATATTTAAATTATTAAGTTTTATATCTGTATATATAATTACAAATATTCATATGTTGTTAATATAACTTAAATAAATGTATTTTTTTAAACTTTTGTTTATAATTTGTAATTTTATATTTTTTAATCTATATTATACATAATTATATATATATTATATATATATATATATAATGTTTTATATTATAACGTTTAAACCGTTTAGAAATTGTCTAGGCCCGTTAGATATTCTAGATCTTAGCACTGGATCACCATCTACCTACCATCTAGTGCTTCCTTAATGTTGATCATTTTTTTTCGCTTCACGAAAACCATTGCTGATATTATTTTAAAATTTACTAACGGTCGACTGTATCAGATGCTTCCATAGTTCTATACATTATTATATGCTTCCATATACTGTAGTAGTAGTATTGCTCTTAATTGATCTGTCGGTTCACTTGTATATTGTATATGAAGTTATGAACTTAGATTTCCTCCAGAAAAAACGTTAAGTCTAGTTAATTATACAAGTTCTCAATTCTATGTGTAAAAGTATAAACGAGAAGTGAGGACATGTATTATGGAACAATAATCGTGGACTCCAACGTACTTAAATAATGTCTTTTTGAATTTGTCGTATCGGGGACACCATTTCCTGTAATTATTAAATGTTGTTCACAGTAGATATTTCAACTCAAATAAAATACGAAATTTCAAGACTGGTCAAAACTTATATCTTTGTAATACGTGTATCTGTTTTGTGTGCATGAGTTTCGCATGCAACAAATACAATTCTTTCAACTACTAACCTTATCTCATCGTATTCTCCCCGCATGACTTCTACGATTTTGGACTTACGATTATTTTACTAGCACTTAAAGTTGACTGGTAATCAATTCAATCAAGACGTTTGTCTAAAACTGCATAGATTTTGTTTCAGTGTATTTTACTATTTTTTAACATCTACCTAAATTTTATCTTCATATACATATATAGTTAAAAACATTCATATTTGATATGAATTAAAAAAAAATAACTTTCATAATTTAATAGTCTGATAATTCTTTTTTTTTTTGCCAGCAATTCTTATTTTTTTTGTATTATCGATTTATGATTTTTTTTTGTCAAACTGATGTTGTATATATTGTAAAGATACATGGTAAATTACAACTTAGCCGGCGGAAAACAAGATTCCCGGAGTCTACAGCCCGAAAGAGGGAAACTAAGCCGGCGAACAAACAGAAGTTTCCGGAGGCATAAAACGAAACTAAAGTAAAAATTACAAAGTAGAGAAATTAAATCCAAAACAAAGGATGAACTCTTAAAATAAAGAAATAGGCAACAAGGCATAAATCCTCACATGATACACTAGTTTTAGGATGCAAAAAAAACCCTTCTCTTCAAACACCTAGCTGAGAACTACCAAGGATGTCCACGGTCAATCCCAGGCTAAGAACAACCACCTCCTATCAAGAAGAGAACCAATCTCTTGTAGCATAACCAAAGACTTCATAACCCGGCAAGCAAAGACTCGAAACGCTTCCGAATGCGACGATGACGACAACCGCGTCCAGAATCGTCTGTGTAGAAGACTTACAGAAATGCAGTCAGATCTCACCAGATCTGCAAAGCAAGTACAAGGAGCGCAGCCTAACCTCTCGATACAACCGAACTCAAAAGCACGAAGATGGAACGAAGAAGCTATCAACCACAAACGAACAAACAAACCAGAGAAGAGCCCACTTCAAACAACTAAGACTAGCATAATTCTAAACAAACCGAAGCTCAAACTTAGAGAGGAAACAACCCTAAGGGAATCAAAGACTGGAAAAGAAGACCAAGGGTGATGGACGAGACAATGGTTGGGCGGATAAAACGCAATCGCAACCAGACAAACCCAGCGGCTTCAAAACAAAGAGAAGCACATGAACAGAAGCAAACGAAGGGGATGGACAAGAGATATATTTTTCTTCGAGTCGTACCGTGGAGCTGCTAGCTCCGGAATTAAAACAATCAACTTGCAACCACACAAACTAACAAAGACCGTTCCTACCGCAAAGCCAAAACCCAAAAGCGAAACTTTAACCAAACCAAAAGACTCCCCAATCAAGGACCAAACTTCAACCACCTCGACAACACTAGACACTTAGACCTATCTAAACGGAACAGGTGAAGAACGGGAAGGACAGCTTACTCAAACGGGAGAGAACAATAACCCATGGCCACAGAACGAGAAGCAACACCTAAGAGATCAAGACACCACCGGATCTGACAAAGGCAAAACGAGGCTTCTCCTGAAAACCGCCGGGGGAGGACGCAAAAAACGCTGAAAGACCGCCAAGCAATCCTCACTATGAAGAACGTCTCAACCGCTGAGCTTCTATCCATCCCATCGATCCACCAGATCCAACCGAGACAACTCGAACGAAGGCAAGAAACAACTAATAACAGAATTACGGGGCCCTCTCACAGCTACGATGAGGAGCATCGATCACCGGAGAGGGCAGACGGAGATTTGATCTTCTGGGCGACGGCTAGGGCGAACAGGGGGAGAGAAGAGAGAAAAATGTTCCTTTTTTATTTTCACCTAGTATCTGTTCCCTTTTTATCTGTTCCACCTAGTATTATTGATTTATGATATATTATTAATGTTTTTTTTGGTCGGAATATTAATGATGTTTTATTATAAACGTCTAATCAGTCTTAAATTATATAAATTTTAAAATATTACCGTCTGTTTAGCATTTAACGGTTAGCGCTTTCTAGCTTACAACAATTCAATTTCCAAAATAAAACTTTGCTCCCAAACCACAAATTTGCCAATATACCACATCACCAACTAATTGAACAATGTTACACTCCGCTAGAAGCAACCTGATGGCACAAATGGTATTGACAACTGACAAGACGGGTATATTCATTACTGTTCCAGGTCGATTTTATTGTGTGTAAACTTTAGGCGTGGACCTCTTTAAATGACGATTAAGTAAAACTAATTACACATTATGTCGCTTATCATGCCTTGTACAAAAAAATCCTTCTCCTAATCAAATAAAAATGGCACAAATGGTATTGAGTATTGAGTATGTGACTAAGACGGTATATTCATTACTGTTCCAGTTCGATTTTATTGTGTGTGTAAACTTAAGGCGTGGACCTCTTTGAACGACGATTAAGTAAAACTAATTGAACATTATGTCGCTTATCATGCCTTGAACAATAAAAATTTAAAAAACATCCTTCTCCTAAAATAAAACTTAAATTTAAAATATAAAAAGAAAAATGGCTAGAGTTGCATTACCAACCCCACTAGAGAAATATGAGCAGCTACACACACGAATCAGCCGTTATATGGAGCCGAGTCGAGCCGAATCAGTCTAGTTGGGGACACCGGCACCTCCCGGTTGTCTACATTAAATCACTAATTAATTCAGAGATTCGCTCTATTACAAACATTTAATAGTGTTATATTATGAAAAGTCAGTCATAGTTAATTCTTGAGGTAAAAAATGTCATATTTACATATTTAGTTATTCAAGTTTCATTGACTAAATCTAAAATCAGTAATTATTATTTTATATATATAGACTATAATTTAATTTGCTTTTAAAGAAAGAGTTTGTATTTTAACTTGACTAAAATAAAATTATTATAAATTAACCATATCTACCAAAACATACATTTAATGGTTCCAAACTATTATTATACAACAATCACAAACACCTATTTAGATTTTAATTACTATTTGGTTAGATTTAGAAGTTTTTCTTGATTTCTTCACTAACTGTAGCTCTACAACAATCTTGGATTAGATGATACACTTCGTTAATTTTAGAAGGAGACTGTATAATTTTAATAAACATCGTCAATGGCAAAACGAGACACAGACAATTCATTAATGTGCTTCTTGATTTAAAGCTTTGGATATCAAGATTTCAATTTGTTAACTCTGTTTTTACAAAGAAAACTTGTAATAAGTCAGCTCATTTGTTAGCATAACTTGGATGTAATTTTTCACTTTTTTATGTTGAATCTGTAGTCAAGCATTTATGGCTCCATGAACAATTATGTATTGATCAGTCTTAAATCAATAATATAATCTAAAAAAAAAACTTTTTATTTTAACATGTTTTTATTTAACTTGAAAAATACAACATGTTTTGAAAAGATGATCTCATCAAATTTTTTGATAAACTATTTATTTATTTTTGGATAATCTTAATTGTATAGTTGAAAATTCTCTCATGTTATTCATAACTGAATACGAAAAAAAAATAAAACGAGTAAAACAATCTTAACACCAACTGAAACCAACTCAATAAATTTCCTATTTAATAGTCAGACATATACCTATATTCACTAATAATTCAATATTTTATGATGATTTCAATATATATATATATATATATATATATTTCTATAAAATATTAATTTTATAAAAAAGTATAGGATAATTTAGAAAAAAACAATTTAGAAACTAAATTATGTATAAAAAAATATAGAAAATATGATTTTAAGGTAGGTGAAATCCTTCACCAGAAGACTCTAGTCTAAATCCAACCGTTTAGTGAGAGATCCAATGGTCATCATTTTTTCTTAACAACGACATAGATTTTCACCTACCAAAAACAATGTCATGAAAGTTTATGTGCAACCTTTTTCCTTGGCAACAACACCTGATTGTATATTAGTGAGAAGGAAAATAATATATTGAATTGATTCACTTTCCAAAATTGGGTTTTTAAAGTAGCCGAATAAGCCGATGAGAAGTGTATGTATTGAAGTGCCCAAAAAGTCCAAAAAAAAGCAAGAAAAAAAGAAAGACCTACTGATCCGGTTGACAGTCAACAGTGCCGTTAATCCCTATAAATAGCCCAACCCCCCTTCTCATCCACAAATCGTCCCCGACTCGTTTCTTCTTCTTCTTCTTCGCTATTAGATTCGCTTTTGAGGAGTCTTCAGAGATCTGTTTCTCCGAGATCTGATATTGCTCCATCGTCCCAGGTTTCCCCTCTTCTTCTTTTTCTCCCTCTCTGTATCGTTTTTATTTTTCTCTCGATTTCATGGGTTTGGGGTCGCATGCTTCGTTAAATCTGCAGTGAGATGGTTTGCAACTCAGATTTGATCATTTTTACAACTGTTTACGCCTTGTTTCTTATTAGATCTGTGGTGGTGTGGCTACTGAAATGAGATTTGAGGATATGAGTAGGTTAGGTTATATGTGATGTATCGTATCTAGATCTGTTCGTTTTCGAGTCCTTAAGTATCTAATCTTACTTCATTTTATCAAGTTTTATACTCGATTCAGGTTTCACTGTAGCAGATCTGCATAATGGGTTTATCAGTTTTGCATAGATTTTTGAATGATTCGTGTGTGGGTGTATACTATTTAAGATTGAAGTTACTTAATGTAGATTAGTTTTTTTTCCTATAGATCTCCATTGCGTTAGAATTGCTACTGTCTCACCACAACCCACTCTGAGCATCTTTGTGTATCATAAGAAATCGAATCTTTTTGGATAAGATGCATCTCTTTTTATGCTTTTTGACAATGATTTTCGAATCTTCTATCTTTTATGTCACTTGAGTGTGGAATCTTTCTTTTTGATTTTTAAAATGCTTTCATGATCTATTGAGTGTTGCTGATTCAAATCTTTCTTTTGTTCGTATAGGCTTTTGAAAAATGGAGACTTTCCTATTCACATCCGAGTCTGTGAACGAAGGACACCCAGACAAACTTTGCGACCAGATCTCCGATGCAGTTCTCGATGCCTGCCTTGAGCAAGACCCTGACAGCAAAGTTGCTTGTGAGACATGCACCAAGACCAACATGGTCATGGTCTTTGGTGAGATCACTACCAAGGCTACAGTCGACTATGAGAAGATCGTCCGTGACACTTGCCGCTCCATTGGTTTCATCTCTGATGATGTTGGTCTCGATGCCGACAAATGCAAAGTCCTTGTCAACATTGAACAACAGAGCCCCGACATTGCTCAAGGTGTTCACGGTCACTTCACCAAGCGTCCAGAAGACATTGGAGCTGGAGACCAAGGACACATGTTTGGTTATGCCACTGATGAAACCCCTGAGCTCATGCCTTTGAGCCATGTCCTTGCAACCAAGATCGGTGCTCGTCTCACAGAAGTCAGAAAGAATGGAACTTGCCGTTGGTTAAGACCAGATGGCAAGACCCAAGTCACTGTTGAGTACTACAATGACAACGGTGCTATGGTTCCAGTCCGTGTCCACACTGTCCTTATCTCAACCCAGCACGATGAAACTGTGACCAATGACGAAATCGCTCGTGACCTCAAGGAGCACGTCATCAAACCAATCATCCCAGAGAAGTACCTTGACGACAAAACCATCTTCCACCTCAACCCATCAGGCAGATTTGTGATCGGTGGACCACATGGTGACGCTGGTTTGACTGGACGTAAGATCATCATTGACACTTATGGTGGATGGGGAGCTCACGGAGGAGGTGCTTTCTCAGGCAAAGACCCAACCAAAGTCGACAGAAGCGGAGCCTACATTGTGAGGCAGGCAGCAAAGAGTGTGGTGGCTAATGGAATGGCTCGTAGAGCTCTTGTCCAGGTCTCATACGCCATTGGAGTCCCTGAGCCTTTGTCTGTCTTCGTTGACACTTACGGAACAGGGTTGATCCCAGACAAGGAGATACTGAAGATTGTGAAAGAGACCTTCGACTTCAGACCAGGAATGATGACCATTAACTTGGACTTGAAGAGAGGAGGAAATGGAAGGTTTTTGAAAACGGCGGCGTATGGACATTTCGGGAGGGACGACCCTGATTTCACGTGGGAGGTCGTGAAGCCACTCAAGTGGGACAAACCACAAGCTTAATATCATTATTTTTATGATTTTAATATTTTGTTATGTTTCTTTAAACACCTACCAATAACTAAATCCCTATGTTTGTGTTTTTCTTCTTCTTGTATTCTTGAAATGAAAGTTTCTGGTTTGTTTACTAGTATTAATTTTGATCTTTGCGATCGGTGGGTTTATAGGGGAGTTCTTAGTGTTTTGTTGAAAAAAATAAATAAGAACAAAAGAAAAAATGTAAGATCTCCTCTTACAAAGTATACTCGATCGTGGGTTAAGAGACCTACGTGTCAGCTGGCTGTTGGGCGAACAGAAAATACAAAAAAAAAAAAAATTAGAAAGATAGATTTTATTATTTTTCCTCTCTCTCTTTCTCTCGCGATTGAATCTCCAAAACGAGAAAACGATGGTGAATCAGAAGCTTCAAGGTTTGGAGTCGAAGGAACGGGTATGGTTTGGATTTAGTTGGGAATAGAGAGAAGGCGATTCGATGGGAAGGCGATTTGGAAGCCAATCGCGAAAGAAAGAATCGAGTTTCAGTCGAATAAATTGGAAGAGATTAGAGCAATTGGAATCACAAGGTACGTTTCTTATTACAATTTTATGAATCACAAATTGTTTAATGATTAGGGTTCTTTGATTTTGGATTGCAAATTAGGATTATTTGATGTTAGTTAGAAAATTAGGGATTTGCGTATAAGCCTTGTGATTTTGAAGTTGTTATACTTTATCAGCTGTTTGATTGTCTATTTGAATGCATGACTGTTTAATTTGGAATCTAGTAGAGGTTATCGAACTTGTATGTGGCATGTTACTTTGATAACTTTATGTTTTTTTGTTCTGTCATAGCTTTGACCTTGGGTTAAGTATTAATGATTGAGACTTTAGCATTTTGTTCTGTTATAGAGATCACTGATGCGTTTTTTTGTTCTGTAGTGAATGTTTCCAGATCCTCGTCAAAGTGAAAGAAAATTGCAGAGTAGCTTGAGGAGAAGACCTGGGGGCACAAATGAAGCCAGTGTGGTAGGGAGGTCCAACAAGGGTCAACAGATGAGGAGAGAAGTAGCTGATGTTAGACCTATAAAGCACTCAGCCATCGATTTTGGTGAGCCTAGAAGACAACCAAAGCAAAGTATTGAACAAATGGTACAAAGAAAACCGCTTGATGTTGCTGAGCAAAAGCGAAAACTTGCTGGACGACAACAACAACAAGATGTGAGTGTCTTAAGGGTTAATGAAGTTGTGGTGTTTGATTTTTTGTTTTGTTTCTAATAGCATCTGTCTTTGTTTCTTGTCTTTATTCAGAAACTAAAAGCTCTGGATCCAGACACAAAGTTTGAGTTTGCAAAGCGGAGACTTCAAGAGAGCTACCAACATCATGAGAATGGTTAGTTTAGTTCTCTTAAAGATTTCAATAGTTCTCTCAGGTTTCTGTATCATTCTTTGTTAGTTATGGTGTTTTGTGTCTTTGGGGTTCACTAATTGTGTTCTTTTCTTTTTTTTTTCGGAAGATTTTTACAACAACCAGATTTGGAGATGAGTTTTGCATTCTTGATTCATGCAAAGATGGAAAACAAGTACGACTTCAAGGTATTTGTTTCAAGTTATCCCACTTAATTATTGTATTCTAGAATTTTTATCTTATTGTATTCTAGTTCTAACTCTTTTCTTTTGTTGTATTCATTCTTTAACAGCAAAAAGAAAGCTAGGTGAGTCGAGTGAGTGATTGAAGCTACCTGCTCGGCCATCAATGAAGGTAGTGTATATTTCTTTTTTTGTAGATATCTCTTTCTTAATTTATTTGGTGTTAGCGTAGGTATGAGTCGAGTGAGTGATTGATGTCATTGCTTTTGTTTGGTGGTTGTGATTAATACGCTTACTAATTGCTTTGTGTTAGTTGGTTGTTAAGATGTTAAATGTGTCATACTTGATGCTTTTTTGTTAGGTAAACATTAGATGTTTTGTTAACTATGTTTGTGTACTTGATGCTTTGTGTTAGGGGTAAACACTTAATTTCAAAATGTAAACCAAGTAGTTGTAAAAGTAAATTACACCTAAACCTTATAAATTGAAAGACTTCCTCTACATAGTAAAAAAAAAAATATCCCATTAGCAATCTCTTTAATCGTCCTTTTAACACACACACGTTCTTTCTCACGGATATGGATTCAGACCACTCAATGAATCCATATCGTCCCTCCTCTAGCTATATGAACCTGTTACACAGCCAACTTGATAACCAAAACCTTGAATACACTCCTCTTGATAGTCCATGTTCTGAAACTCCATCTGAACATGCATCCCCTCAAGAAAACCGCAAGTCAAGGCATGCATGGTTACCAACAAATGATAACATGTTGGTCAGCGCTTGGCTCAACACTAGCAAAGATCCGATTACTTCCAACCAGCAAAGACTTGCATCCTTTTGGGGGAGGATTGCGAAATACTTTGCTGACTGTCTGAATGTTGTTGGTCGGCCAAAGAGAGAGGCGAGTCACTGTAAGCAGATGTGGGGGAGGATAAACGACTTGGTGTGCAAGTTCGTTGGACGTTATGAGGCTGCGACTGGGGAGAAGTCTAGTGGGCAGAATGAAGATGATGTGATGAACTTAGCACATCATATATACTTTAATGATCATGGACAAAAGTTTACCTTGGAGCATGCATGGCAAGACTTAAGATACGATCAAAAATGGTGTGCCTCTACATCTATTAAAGGTAATGGAGCGAAAAGGGGAAGAGTGAGTATTGATGGGTCTGAACAAGATGCACACCATCCGATTGATGTGGATGAACCATTGCCCCGTCCTCCTGGTGTTAAGGCTGCCAAGGGGAAGTCTAAAAAAAGCTCTAACACCCAACCGATTGATGTGAAGGAAGATGAAAAATCTTACTTGGAGTTTCAGTTGGAGCGTGTGTCGAGAATGTAGGAGATGAAGCAGAAGGACTTCGAATTGAAAGAGAAGGAGTTTGCTATGAAGAAGGAGCATATCAAGCATGTGATGCTTGAAAATCTGATTGCTAAATGGATTCACTAACTGGATCAGAAAAAGCTCTCAAGGACAAGCTAATTGATGACATGATGTCATCAGGTTGAATTTTAAAGAATGTAGTGTTTGTGTTTGTAGTGTTTTATGTATTCGGATGTAACATATTAGGATGGTTCCTTGTGTTTTTTGTAATCGAGTTCTTATTACTCTGTTTAAGTTTGTGTAACCAACTCGTGTTAACTATTGTTTTCTAGTAATCGAATGGTGTTAACTCTGTTTTCTAGCAATCGAATGGTCATATAAGTTTGTTTGTGTTTTTGTCTCGTATTTCTAGTGTTTTTGTCTCATATTTCTATTGTTTTTGTCTCGTAATCGGTTTGTTATTCATTTGATAAATTGGGATGTTTTATTAAATGGTTTGTCATTGTAATGCAAGTCGAACAAGTATTGGGAAAGTCATACCCGTGACACCAAAAGAAGCAAGAAGGAAGAAGCAATAAGCAAATGCATATCATCCCCGTGACACCAAAAGCTAAAGCAAATGGATTCATCCCCGTGACACCATGTGCCAAACCAAATGGATTCACTTTTGTACAATGTTGTACTTTCACCACATGTTTTACAAGTACTTTTGTATTTTTCTACCTCATCCACATGTTTTCTTATCATTGTAGACCACATATTGTTTGAAATGTTTGTATACCACAAATTTAAAGTTATGCTATACCACAAACACCATAACTCCATAAACGTTACAAACTCTATATAATGATCAAAAATGGTGGTTTCCCAAAAACACACCTCCTTCTCTAAAACTTAAAACCAAAACACTTTTTCTTTATTTCCAAACTCTCAAAATATGGCTTTTTCTTCCCAAAATGATGTTGATGACATACTTGATGAATGTTTAATCAAACATGCGATCAAATCACCAATCATGTATGGCAAAATCTTTTTACTCCACCAATCCAAAGTCAACCACCACCTAAATCAAGAAAAAAGCGAATTCACATTGAAAGAAATCGGGAAGTTAGTCATGACCACTTGTGGAATGATTATTTCAGTGAGGATGCTACTTACCCTCCCAACATTTTCCGTCGCCGTTTTAGAATGAACAAGCCATTATTCATTTGTATTGTGGATAAGCTCGCAAATGAAGTTCCCTATTTTCAACAAAGAAGAGATGCTACCGGAAAGTTGGGTCTGTCTACATTGCAAAAGTGTACAACAGCAATTCATATGATGTCATATGGTTCTACAGCTGATGTGTTTGATGAATACCCCCGACTTTCTGAAACTGTGGCGCTATCATGCTTGGACAATTTTACAGATTCAGTCGTAAATTTATTTGGAGATGAGTACTTGAGAAGACCCACACCAGCATGTCTTCAAAGACTACTCGACATTGACGAGTTTCGCGGATTTCCCGGCATGATAGGAAACATCGATTGGATGCATTGGGAGGGAAGAATTGTCCCACCGCATGGAAACGTCAATACATCCACAGATCTGGAAAGCCCACAATTGTTTTAGAGGTGGTGGCTTCGTATGATCTCTGGATCTGGCATGCTTTCTTTGGACTACCAGGTACATTAAACTATATCAATATTCTTGACCGATCTCCAGTCTTTGATGATATTTTGCATGGTCGAGCTCCTAAAGTTAAATACAGTGTCAACGGACATGAGTATAGATTGGCTTACTATCTAACGGATGGTATTTATCCAAAATGGTCTACTTTTATCCAATCTATTCCACTGCCACAAACTCCAAAAGCCTCTTTATTTGCAAGACAACAAGAAGCTGTGCGTAAAGATGTAGAGCGTGCTTTTGGAGTTTTGCAGGCTCGATTTGCCATAGTCAAAAACCCGGCTCTTATTTGCGATAAGGTAAAAATTGGGAAAATAATAAGAGCGTATATCATACTGCACAATATGATAGTAGAGGACGAACGAGATGGCTACACTCTGTTTGATGAAACTGAATTCGCACAATTAGAGTCAAATAGAGCTTCAGAAGTTGACTACACGCTTCCAACAACCAGACCTTCATGTGTCGCTACTATACTCAAACTTCGAAAGGATGTTCGTGATCAAGAAAAAAAGAAATGCTTGCAAGATGATTTGGTTAAGAATATTTGGACAAAATTTAGAGCAAATCAATATTAAAATTAATCATTCTCTCCATTTATGAATTGCACTTCTATTGTAATATGTATTAATATTTTTATTATGTTTTGTATGCTTGAAAATTAATTAAAATACAATATTTTTTAATTTTATAAAATCTTAAATGTTTACACATTTATACCACTTCTATTCTATTTAAAATTTTTAAATTTAAAAAACAATATTTTCAAAAATAAGAGACCCAAAATTAGAACCTATTAATGGAAGAGAAAATTTTAATTAAGAGATCATGGATTCTTATATTCAAAACCAAACACAATTAATTCATAAAATATTAAAACAGTGTTTAACAACCCCTTCCTAAGATACTACCGATATTGTTGCCCTGAAGATCGTGAAAGAGACCTTCGACTTCGGACCGGGAATGATGACCATTAACTTGGACTTGAAGAGAGGAGGAAATGGAAGGTTTTTGAAAACAGCGGCGTATGGACATTTCGGGAGGGATGACCCTGATTTCACCTGGGAGGTCGTGAAGCCACTCAAGTGGGACAAACCACAAGCTTAATATCATTATTTTATGATTTTAATATTTTGCTATGTTTCTTTAAACACCTACCATGGACCAATAATTAAATCCCTATGTTTCCTTCTTCTTCTTGTATTCTTGAAATGAAAGTTTCTGGTTTGTTTACTAGTATTAATTTTGATCTTTGCGATGGTTTCTCTTTCACTATGAATGTTGGTTTATGCTAATACTGATACCGATCGCAAAGATCAAAATTTTACTACTCTGTTTGTTAGCTTTTTATAAAAGAAAATAGATTAAGAGGATGGTATTAGTTTGAGATTTATGAAGATTTTTGAAGAGTTCAACAAAATCATTAAAGTAATTAACTCTTGTTTTATTCTTGTTTAACTCTTGCTTAACTATTTCTACTCTCAAACTGTATAACCTAAATGTCATAACTTTTTTTGATTGAAAATTTTATGAGAAAAATCATTTATAAAAGTAAAGTTTTGGTCTCTCCTTATTGGTTGATGTTAATTTAATGATTTCTATTTTTTTATATTTTTTATTTGCTTTCTAATTGTTTAATTACTTTAAACAATATTTAAGACTCAATTAACATAATACATTTAACTCACACATTAAAATAAAATTATAACTGAAAATAAAATAAATTATGCATTAATCATATTCCACCAATCAATTTTATTCAAACACAATAAATTATAATTATGCACTCACTTTTCTTTTGTAACTTCCATCAATTCTTATCATATAAATAAGCATTCTCTCATTTTCTCATATTAACATTCTTTTACTTTCACATTTTCATATTCTCTCATTCTCTTTTACAATACCTCAAATCATTTTTTTTGTTTTTTTTTTTGTTTTTGATATCTTATTTTTGTTGTATGGGTTACAAAAAATCAAATGAAATATCATTGTAAATTTTAATTTTAGAGACTGCATTATATATATTTTACATTGTTCTTATTTTTAAAGATTCATTTCCATTATCTAATTTGGATTATCACTCACTTTTCTTTTGTAACTTCCATCAATTCTTATCATATAAATAAGCATTCTCTCATTCTCTCATATTAGCATTCTTTTACTTTCACATTTTCATATTCTCTCATTCTCTTCCATTTCTCTCATTCTCTTGTACAATACCTCAAATCATTTTTTTGTTTTTGATATCTTATTTATGTTGTATGGGTTACAAAAAAACCAAATGAAATATCATTGTATATTTTAATTTTAGAGACTGCATGATATATATTCTACATTGTTCTTATTTTTAAAGATTCATCTCCATTATCTATTTTGGATTATCATCTTATAAGTAATCATTATCTTCTTATCTCCCACCAATATCAAATGTTGTTATATCTCATATGTGTTGTAAGAGTTTGATTCTATATTTTAATTTAGAAAGTATTATATATTTTTAACATTTTTCAATTTTTATTTTGTTTATATAAAAATAAAATATTTCTTCTATATTTCTCATCTTTCTAATCTATTCAAATTTATTTTTAAATTTTCATAGTTAAATTTAAATTCACAAATGTTGTTTTTAACAAAAAAAAAATCAAGTTTCTTTGAGAATTAGATATTAATATTCCTTTTAAACAATCAATGTGTAAAAATGAGTTAGCCACATAAATAATTCACTTTAATATATATATATATATATATATATATATATAATTGACTTTTTCCATTCATCTTCACTCTCTCCTTATTGGTTTATTTTCATTTAATGCTAATTGCTTAAACAATATTTAAGACCCAATTAACACAATATATTTATAACTCACACATTAAAACAAAATTATAACTGAAATAAATAAATTATGCATTAATCATATTGCACCACTAATTTTTATTTAAACACAATAAGTTATAATTATGCACTCAATTTTCTTTTGTAACTTCCATAAATTATTATCATATAAAAAAGCATTCTCTCATTCTCTCATATTAGTATTTTTTACTTTCACATTTTCATATTCTCTCATTCTCTTCCACTTCTCTCATTCTCATATACAATACCTCAAATCATTTTTTGTTTTTTTTTTTTGTTTTTGATTTCTTATTTTTGTTGTATAGGTTACAAAAAACAAAATAAAATATCATTGTAAAATTCTAATGCTAAATTTAAATTTTAGAGACTGCATGATATATATTTTACATTGTTCTTATTTTAAAAGATTTATCTCTATTATCTAATTTGGATTATCTTATAATTAATCATTCTCTCCTCACCTCCCACCAAAATCAAATGTTGTTATATCTCATATGTGTTGTAAGAGTTGGATTATCATCTTTGTTTTGTTTATGGTCTTGCATGAATTCAAAACTCATGGTAAGAGTGTGATTATAAATTTTGCTAGATTTATCTTATATTTTATTCAATTTTATTTCTTTTTTAAAATGTATTTCTTCCTTCCTTCTTTCTCTTTTTACTATTTTCAATGTTCAATTACATATGTATAATAAAAATTTGGTGACTAAAAAAAAATTATCGATGCAGATTCAACAACACTAATTTAAATCAAAGCCCAATGAGGGAATCAATCAAAAGAAATCATCTTCATATATATATATATATATTATTAAAAGTATGCAATGTTTTAACAAAATTAACTATTATAATCGAATTATTAAATTAATTTTTTTTAACTCTCTCTTACCTCCAATTTTTTTTTTGAGAATTTGTATACTCATCATTATATTTAGTTCTTTGGATCCAAAATATAATTATATAAAGATCATTATAGTGTTTCTTTAATTCAAAGTTTTGTAGTTTAACGATTTTCTATATATAAAACAAATTGATATTCCCATTTCCAAAATCTTACTACAAAGAAGAAATCAATAAAATTTAACCTAGCAATATAGCTTAAATTAAGTTGAATTTAAAAGAGATTAAAAATTAAATTAATATTTGGGATTTTAAATTGCATTTCATATAGATTTTATAGGAAATATTTAATTGATACTTCAAAAATAATTTTGCAATTTAATTTTTAAATGTTGTAGGTAAGTTTTGAATATCATAGTAAATTTTTATGATTTGAATAAATAAAGTGTATTATTGACATTTAGGAAATTTGTTTGTTCTATATGTATTTTTAATAAGAATTTTGAAAAATATATATTTTTCAATAACAATATTAGAAATACCATTTTAAAAATTTTTATTAAAAAAATTCTCATAAAATTATGATTATAAAATAAACTAAAATAAATTAACATATGTAATACATAGTAAAAATAAAAGACTTGTTGGTACTTGGTTACGATGGACTGTCGACAAACATAGATTAGGTAATTCGGTTATTAGAAAACAAACCAAGCTATAATAGACTATGCAGATGTCATGTAGATCCTACCCAAACATATAACAGACTATGCAGATGTCATGTAGATCCTACCCAAACACTTATCCAGTTCGATTTTTGGTACGTTTTTAAGGTGGTGACTAGTCTTGTCAACCAACAACAAAATTGTCATCAACATGCATTTTCAGAATTGATTATAGATGCCGATAGCCGATTAGAATATTTTATAAAGTTTCAAACGTATATCTATGGGAAGTATAAAACTATCTATGTCAGATATACGAAATTACACGTATTATCTATCTTTGAGTACAACACGAACTACAATCATTCCAAATAAACAATGACACTGCTAAATAATTTAAATATTTTATTTTTTAAAAACAGATCATACGTTTGATCCATTCAAAGGTTAAAGGATATAGATGTGGAAGCCATTTACATTGCCTTTACGAGATTCTTTATTTGTCGGTTCACACGATACCAGACGTACGAAAACAAAAACTTTTTTCTTTTTTTCTTTCAAAGCTTATCAAAAACATTTAATATTATTAATGATTCGTCGAAAGATGAAAACAAAATCTCTATATAAATTAGCTTTAAAATGTAACACAGTATACACTACTATATAGTATAACATTTCATCCGTTTTAAAATAATTATCCTTCTAGTCTTAATTTTTTATTTCAGTTTAGTTATCGTTTTCATTTTCCCCAATATCATTTTAATATAAAATTATCTAATTTGCCTCTTATCAAATAAATTAAATTCTTTAGGATTTTAATGGTCAAACAAAGATATAGTAAAAAAAATTTATCCGTAGTAATAATGATAACAAGCTGTGTTTATGTTATTATAGTCATCGTCCCGATAGTGTCATTTAACTATTCTCAACTTGTTTACTTTTTATTCTACTATGATAAAATTGATTATGCAGAAGCAGAAGAACCTTAAACCAATCTGTGTTTAACTAATTCTCTAATCAATGTTTACCGGTTTTAAACAAATATTTTTCTGCTAAATTTTGTGCATGGATTATGATGGGAAACTTGGTCAATCGACCTTTCTACTAAATCAAAAGACAAAAAGCGTCAGCTTTAGAGTCTTTTTCCCACTGAATGATTAGTTTTCCATATTATTTTTAATTTTCTTAATTATATATCTCACCAAATTCATTTAACCAACCTTTATTTAATAAAATATCTCAATATTCATTTTAAAAAAAAATTAATATAAAGAAAATTGTCAAGAGCTAAAACCTTGTCTTTAAGTCTGACTAAGGCTTAGAGATTATCTTTAGACATTGTTTTTTTATACAAAGCAAAAAAGTAAACCATATACATTTATCTTATCTCTTATAAATTGAGAGATAATTCATTGTATAAATCATTGCTGCTACATATATATATATATTCAGTTATTTTTCTTAAAAAAGGAAAAAATAAAATAAAGATAATTGTACAAGAAGGAAAAAATAAAAAAAGCAGAGACAGAGAATGTTCTTTTGTCACAAAGGACCCCTCAAAAGATCAGGTAAAGTGATTTTGCCCAAATTATTGGAATCAAGTTTATCAAACTGAATCACAACCTGGTTAATGTCTTTATCAGTGATCTTCCCCATTTCCTTAAGCTTCAACACTATATACTCTGATTTACTGAGTCACACACACCAAAGTCAAATCCAAACAAAACAAAAAAAAAAAAAAAAGTGTCAGAAGATTAATCACTCAAACTCATTGGATAAGATGTAACAAAGACTTGTTGCTTGCAAGAAAAAGTCTCACGATTAACATGATTACTCTAAAAGGTTAAAGATTTATACCAATCTGATCACATAAACCTTCAAAATCCAAAGAAATTGCATAAACCCATTATTAGAAACAGCTCAAAATCACTCTGAACTCTAACCAAAATGTTACTAACAAAAAAAATCGAACTTTTTTTTTTTTTATAAAAATAAGTTTTAAAGTTAGAAATGTTTTAACCTTATGAAACCATGTTGATAAGTATCAGCAGTGAGCAAATCCTCAACGGTGATCTCTCTATTCAAAGCCAATTTAACAGCTTTCCGATGCCGCCGATCAATCCTCGCCTCCGCCAGATACAAAAACGCACGCGCCACCGCAAGAGTGGAAACAAGAAGCCAAACCGCGGCGAAAAGCCTCCCTTCAAGCGTCTTAAAAGCCCGATCACCGTAGCCAACGGTGGTGACCGACATAACCGAGAGATAAACCGAATCAACGAAACCCAAATCCTCAACGAAATGCAAAACCAAAGCACCAAGACCAATACACAAAACGACGACGCATAGCGCTAACCCAACCTTCATCCTTATCCTCATCCTCCCTTTCTCGAAATCGATGATGTAGTCTTTAGCAGAGAACCTATGGTGATGCTGCTGCTGGTTGGTTTGGATTCCGGTTAGGATCATACTCTCTTGAAGATCCAAAACGTAGTTGACAACACCGCTCAGAAGTATATCCAAGAACCCGAATCCGAATAAAACAAATACAACGGCGAAGATCTTTGTCCATGGAGTCAACGGAGCGATGTCACCGTAACCAATCGTGCACATAGTGACGATACAGAAATAGAGAGCGTCGACAACGGGATGAGTCTCGATCCCTGAGTAATGGTCTCTGTTGAAGGAGTAGATTGAAACCCCTAAGGTTAAGTAGATGATCAGCAGTAACAGAGCTTGTTTGATTATTGATTTTGAGATTGGTGATGGTTTCTTGGTTTCTTGGGTTTTGTTTGGTCTCAAGTCTTTGATTATCACCATAGCTGGAGCTGTACGACATCTGTGAAGTGGTCTTGTATAATTGGAGTAGAACCGATCTGTTTCTTCGTCTCTGTCTTCTTGGTCTTCGTCTTCGTCTTCGTCCTTGTCTTGTACGGAAACTTCGAGGTCTTGAAGATGAAGAAGACGTTCTTGAGAAATCTCGTGGAAGAAGGAAGTGTTTGAGATAGAGCGAGGGATTGTGACGGAGGAGTCAGGGTTCTCAGGGATGGCTTCGAGACGGAAACGTGATTGAGGGCTGATGAGAGGTTGGTGGTGGTGATGATTCTCCATTTACCACAGAAATGAGGAATCTCTCTGTTAACTCCGTAAATGCTAATCCAAATTTTTTGAGATTTTTGTTTTCTTTTTTTTTTACGGAATATTCCAAAAGAAAAGTTTTTTTTTTTCTTTTTTTATGGGCAAAGGTGAAGAGAGAAAGAGAGAAGTGTGATTGGTGTTTTTGATTAGCAACTTTATGTTATTTTATTTTTATAGGAGTTTTAAGAAACGGAGAACATATGCCACGTATGAAAATACATTATCGGGAGTTATATTCATCCACATGCGTATTAGTTTACGCAAAGTACACATTTTGACATTAGTGGGTCCGATATAAATTCTACGGATTATTGTGCAAATTAATATTTGAGAGTAGAAGTGATACAAAAATAAATGTTTGTACAATCTTAAATTTAGTATCATTTCTATTATTTCTTTTAAAAATTATTTATATTAGATCCCGCGGTGATATATATAAGGCCATGTTTATAGGTATATCAGATGGGTGTTCTTAGACCATTTAAAAATGAAAATAATTGAATAGTGGACTTAAGATCAGGCTCATTGATCTTATTCTAGAACTGTTCTTGGACCTGATCTTGTGTAACGTGTCTCTCTTGGATTGGTTGAAAATATATAGAATAAATTTGAACATTAATCTATGTATTAATTAAATATAATGTTTATCTTGTTTAATTAATTAAGTAATATGTTTGTTTACAATGCTTTTTTTTGTTTACAATACTTTTTTTGTTTCATAAAAATATGGCATTGTATAGTCCTGGGCATTCGGATTCCCGAACCCGATCGGGTTTGAATTTTCGGGTTTTCGGATTTTCGGGTTTAGACATATAGAACCCGTTCGGGTTTTCTATACTTTCGGATTCGGGTTCGGGTAATACCTGTTCGGGTTCGGGTAATTCGGGTATACCCGAACTCAATCGAACCATGAACAAAAAAACTAATTTTTATTTTTTTATAAATTTTAGAAAACTTGTATATATATAAATATTTAACATTTCTTTTTATGATAGAGAAACTAAAGTGGCAAAATGGTTAAAGATGCACCTTTATATGAGGTTATGAGTTCAAATCCTCTAAAATACATATTTTTACATTTAATTTGGGTTAGTTCGGGTGGGCATTCGGGTTCGAGTATCCGAACCTCAGAGGTATTGAACCCGATCGGGTTTTATACAATACCTGAACCCAAAACGAACCATCTATTTCGGGTCGGGTTTGGGTTCGAGATTTGGGTTCGGATAATATGTCCAGACCTAGCATTGTATTTTGAATTTTAGTAAAGGTTTTATAAGTTTGCAATTAAAATATTATTTTATAAATTTTTATAATTGTAATATGTTTAAGAATATTAATAAACATTATATTATTAAATAGTATTAAACATTCTTAAATTTTTTTATTAAACATTAATCTTTGTATTTATTAAACATTCTTAAATTACTATTAAAATATTATATTATTAAATATTAAGATCTTAAACATGTTCTCCTAATAACTAATTTTTTAACAAAAGTTCTTAACTACTGATTTTACATTATTTTCATAATATTTGTACTCTAAGAACACCCTAAACTGATCTTTTTATAAACATGCCCTAAATAAGCGACACTTAATATATTAATAGTTTTATATTATTTTTATAATTAGTAATAATAAAACAATGTATGTTACTAATCAAAACTATTATTTTATCGTTTTAGCTAATTATTTTGGTTATTATAAATCTAGTAGAATTTTTTAATTATTATTATTATTATTATAGCAATAAGAGATTACCATTAATTGTGAGCCAAAATTTTTCATGAAGCCAATAATTATTTTCTTTTGTATTATTGAGTGAGAATATGTACTTCGGGTTCGTTTCGTGAAAGGTGGGTGATGAGGTTTGTACTTGTTTTTTTTTTCTTCTTATATTTAATCAGTTACTCTATTTAGTGATCAAATGTGTATACAGTATACTAATTATATACAACAATCAAACAATGGCCCAGCTTTAGACACGATCACACGATTCATAAACACTTCAGTGCAGTGAATTTTTTTTTTTTTTTTTGGACAAAGTAGTGCAGTGAATAATAAACTTCATTCTGTGTGAAACTTCAATCTGTGTCATGAAACGATTATCGACAATTCGACATTAAATAAAAAAGGAAAAAGAGATAGAGAGAGAGAGTGAAAAAGATGTCGGAAGACTTGCAAACCAAATTCTTTTTTATTACGGTAAAACTTCTATAAATTAATAAAGTAAAAAAATATAATAAAATAAATTAATAGGAGAAACTTTTTTAATGTAGTAAAAAAATATTAAAAATAAGATTTAATCTTTATAACTAATATTTTTATAAAATAAATTACAATGAAAATAACAATTATCATGTTTTGAAAATAGTATTCAAAAAATTTTATATAATAAAAATATTAAAAATAAACTCTAATAAAAATTAATGTGTAAATATATACATATATTTAGATAATTTTATATAATTATTAATTTATATTATAGATGGAATTATATATTTACAAAAAAATTTCAAAAAATTATTATTTTATTATATTATTGAATAGTGTCTAAAATTACACTAGTCCTAGGGACAGAAAATATTTATTAATTTATAGAAATTATTAATTTAACGAGTATTAATTTATAAAGATTCTACTGTAAATGGTTCAATTTTTTTCTTTTCCAAATAAAAACTTAATTATAAAATCAATTATATTTTAAAAAGAAAATTTGTGTTTGAAACAACTCTCAAAGAATATCATCTCTCATGGATGCTCTCACCTAGCTTCATGAAAGAAAAAGGACAATAAAAGACCTACGCAATCTACATCACTATGGCCTACTTATTTATTGACTGATTAGGCTTATTTAAGACCCACTACAATTATGCCTGTTTAAGGTTTAAATACACACTATTAACATTTCGATACAATAAGAAATAATGGAACACACGATCAAGTTGAGTTGAGTTGATAGAAGAAATTAGTAGACCCCCATAACACAAGACGACTGATGATATTTTTTAATTTTGGAATAATATAGAAATATATAGGTCCTTAAAACATAACCCATATAATGATTTTGAGAAATATCACTTGAAAGAAACACGAAAAATATCACATTAAAGTAATGATGCAAAAACCCCAATCGTGTATGTTGTTAAACAATGTCTTAAAAAACATATTTATCTGATTTTTGTATTAATAAACCCCAATCGTGTATGTTGTTAAAAAATTTGAAAAGATTTTTTTTTCTTATATTTCATATGTTTTGTATTATGATCTTTCTGTGTCCCTTCAAGACTTTCGTTTCATTGTTGATGACTTGGTGGGTCATTTCTCTTTAGCAAGTCTAGTCGAAAATTTTAGTTCATTCAGAAGGAGGAGATAAAGAAGGGGAAAAAGGAAGACAAGACAAAGACAGTCTGTTTGTGAGGTTTGTTCTGATTGCAACATTCTTGAGTGGATTTGGTTTAGCGTTTGTGAAAGGATGGTTACTTACGCTCGTTATGTTAACCTCAATTCCACTTCTTGTTAAGGCTGGTGCAGCTATGGCGATTATAGTTACTAGAGCTTCTTCTCAAGAACAAGCTGATTATGCAAAAGCATCAAGTGTTGTTGAACAAACTTTCGGGTCTATTCGAACCGTAAAAATGCTTCCTTTATTTTCCCTGTTTTTTTTTTTTTTTTTTTTTTTTTTTTTTTTTTTGTTTAAAAAAATTTCTTGAATTGATGTTCATCAAAATTGCAACTCTAACTAAAGTGTATGCATGTTAGTTATCTTCAGGTTGCTTCTTTCACGGGAGAGAAGCAAGCGATGAGTAGCTACATAGAGTCTATAAATTCGGCGTATAAGTCCAATGTTAAGCAAGGTTTCGTTACGGGTTTAGGTCTTGGAGTAATGTTGTTGGTGTTCTTTTGTAGCTATGCTTTGGCTATATGGTTTGGTGGAGAAATGATACTAAAAAAAGGGTATACAGGGGATGCAGTGATCAATGTAATGGTCATTGTGGTTGCGAATATTAAGGAAAGAGTATCATCATATCACCTATGATTACTCAAACTCCATATATCACGCTAATATACATTAATTATATTATTCTATGTAATCCTTTTAATTATGTCATTTGATTATGGTTTGTGCTTATATATAAGTTGTATCATTCCATTTGATAATACACAACACAACAATAATAATACAATCATATTCTCTCTATTTACAAGGTATCAGAGCCACAATGATCTAACGATCGACTCCGTTCCTGTTTCTAAGCTATGTGCTTCTTTTGTTTAGTTTTGTTTTAAGCCAAGTGCTTCCATATTCAAGTTCATTATGAACCTCTGAATCTAAGCCATAGAGCTTCTCTCATTCAAGTCTACCATGCTAGACCTCTGAATCTAAGCCAAGTGTTTTTCTTTATAATTTTTATTCTTTAAGCCACAAGTTCTTCTATCATTCAAGCTTATCATAAGCCTCTGAAACAAAATGAATTTCTTTTGAAATAAACAATAAAAAGGCAGACTCTAACCATCGTTGATGTCAGCCACCTCAATATCACACAACTCGTCACCGTATCGGGTCTTTAGCAAAACTTGCTCAACAATAACAACTCATCTTCTCAATTCATAACCGGATCTCCTTCTCAACACTTGGACTTGTCAATCTCAAGCCGTTATTTTCGCTTCGCTTCATCACTCCTTGAGATTGAGGGGGCGTATTAAGGAAAGAGTATCATCATATCACCTATAGTTACTCAAATCCCATATACCACTTTAATATATATTAATTATATTATTCTACGTAATCCCTTTAATCATGTCATTTAATTATGGTTTGTGCTTATATATAAGTTGTATCATTTCATTTGATAATACACAACACAACAATAATAATACAATCATATTTTCTCTATTTACAGCGAATTCCATGTGAGAGTAAACACACATATTTTTCTTTGAAGTACAAGACACAGTTAAAACGGTTTAACAAAACTGTTATTTTTTCTTTTTCTTTGGATAGGTCTTTGGGTCAAACAACAGCGTGTCTTAACGCATTTGCGGCTGGTAAAGCTGCAGTTATAAGATGTTTGAAACAATGGAAAGAAAGCCGTCGATTGATACTTTTAACCTAAACGGGAAGGTTTTAGATGATATTAGAGGCGTAATTGAGCTGAGAGATGTGTGTTTCAGCTACCCTGCAAGGCCTAAAGAAGAGGTGTTTGGCGGGTTATGTCTATCGATTCCGAGTGGTACAACCGCTGCTTTGGTAGGAGAGAGTGGCAGTGGGAAATCTACAATGATCAGTTTGATTGAAGGGTTTTATGATCCGAGTTCTGGACAAGTGCTTATTGATGGTGTTGACTTAAAGGAGTTTCAGGTGAAGTGGATTAGGGGAAAGATCAGATTGGTTAGTCAAGAACCAGTTCTTGTATGGGAAAGAGAGTGCAACAGTGGAAGAGATTAAAGCAACGGCAAAGCTAGCAAACACGGCTAAATTCATCGACAAGTTGCCTCGGGGTTAGAGACATTGGTAGGGAACATGGAACTCAACTCTCGGGAGGACAAAAGCAGAGGATTGCTATCGCGAGGGCTATATGTAAAGATCCTCGGATCTTGCTGTTAGATGAAGCGACGAGTGCTCTCGATGCAGAATCCGAAAGAGTTGTTCAAGAAGCTTTAGATAAGGTAATGATGAACTGGACTACTGTGATTGTTGCGCATCGTTTAAGCACGGTGAGAAACACTGATATGATTGCTGTCATTCACCGTGGAAAGATAGTGGAAGAAGGTAAAATAACATTTTCAGCATTTCAGTTTTAGGGTTTGTTGTATCAGCCAAGGTTTATATTTTTCTTTTTACTCGATCGTCTAATAATAGGTTCACATTCGGAGCTACTCAAGGATCATGAAGGGGCTTATGCACGACTTATACAGTTACAGAAGATAAACAAAGAATCCGAGGAGATTGGAGATTTTAAATGGATTGCAAGATGGATCAATCAACAGTGGATCATCTAGGAACATCAGAAGGAGGAGGCATGATGATGACTCTGTTTCCGTTCTTGGTTTACTTAGACACCAAGAAAATACTGAAAGGGTTCTAGAACATAGCCAAAAGGTGTCAATAACCCGAATCGCTACTCTAAACAAGCTGGAGACTACAATTCTTATACTTGGAACCATATTAGGTGCAGTGAACGACACTATATTCCCGATTTTTGGTATCCTCTTTGCTAAAGTAATCGAAGCTTTCTTCAAACCGCCTCACGATATGAAGAGAGATTCAAGTTTCTGGTCAATGATATTCGTGCTTCTTGGTGTAGCTTCTTTGATAGTGAATCCAGTGCATACCTACTTGTTTGCTGTAGCTGGAGGGAGATTGATTCAGAGGATAAGAGTAATGTGTTTTGAGAAAGTTGTTCACATGGAGGTTGGGTGGTTCGATGAGCCTGAGAACTCGAGTGGCACCGTGGGAGTAAGGCTCTCAGCTGATGCAAGACTCTAGTTGGCGACTCACTGTCTTTATCAGTTAAGAACGTCGCGTCTGCAGTCTCGGGACTGATCATAGCTTTCACGGCGAGATGGAAATTGGCGTTTATTATCTTAGTAATGATTCCTTTAATTGGAATAACGGTTATCTTCAAATTAACTTCATAAAAGGCATTACTGCAGACGCAAATGTTTGGTCCTCTTTGCTTTAAGGCCGGTTCATTTTCGGTTTACGGATTGTTACTTATTGAAGAAAGATGTTTGCAGGCAAAGTATGCGGAGGCGAGTCAGGTGGCGAACGATGCGGTGGGGAGTATAAGAACCGTTGCATCTTTCTGTGCAGAGGAGAAAGTGATGGAGAAGTATAAGAAACGATTAAATCAGGGATTAAGCAAGGGTTAATCGGCGGATTAGGGTTTGGTCTCTCTTTTTTCATTCTCTACTCTGTCTATGGTGCTTGTTTCTACGCCGGTGCTAGATTGGTTAAAGCCGGAAAGACTATCTTCAACGATGTTTTTCAGGTTCTTTTTGGAAATCTCTATAAAGATCAATCTTGACAAGAAAGAGAACTAATTAAAATAGTTTTGGATATACGTAATCTGCAGGTTTTCTTGGCGTTAACAATCAGGGCCGGCCCATCCATAAAGCAACCAAAGCATTTGCTTTAGGTTACACTGTATAAAAAATATTTTATGAGAGATTTAAAAAGTTTGGATAGGTAGTATTGTGCATTTGTTGAATGTTTTGGGTCCGAATCTTTAAGCCCTGCAAGTTTTTCATTTTTTTTTTCATTTTTCTTTTACATTTCTTTTGTTTCTTTCTATTTTGTTGGAGTAATCTAATTTTTCTATTAATTTATTATAATTTTCGTTTAATTCTTATTTTTAATAATAAAAATTCCAAATATTTGATTTAGTTTAGCTACTATATATTATAATATTTAATAAATTATTTGATTAAACTTGGCTATTAGATTGTTTTACATTGTTAAAGTATTCAGTAACTTTTTAAATGTTTTTTCACTATATTTTAGTATTTTAGTGAAAAAAATTTGTATTAGTTTTTATATGGAAAATCAAATTGTTGAATGACAGGCCCTGTTAACAATGACAGCAATTTGGGATATCTCAGGCGAGTTCTTTTGTTCGAGTAAAGCTAAAATGCTGCTGCTTCTATTTTCAGAATTCTTGATGGGAAATCGAAGATAGATTCGAGAGAAGAATCAGGAACGGTGTTGGAGAACGTAAAGGGAGATATCGAACTTCGTCACATAAGGTTATCCCCATCGGGGGTTTTTAAGAGCGGTTGTTACTGAAAAAAAACAAAAAAATAAATCAGAAAAATAAAAGAAATAGAAGAGAGCCTCTTATTTAGTATACTCGTTGATGGAATAAGAGACCATACGTGTCACATATTCTTTGGCCAAACAGATTAACGGAAGAATTTTTTTTTTTTGATGTTCGATCGATTTTTTTCTTCCTCTTCCTCTCCCTCTCTCTGTCTCTCTCTCTCGATCCAAGTCGCGAAGATGTTGGGGGATATTTTTGATGGTCGATTGATTTTTTTCTTTCTCTTCCTCTCCCTCTCTCTCTCTCTCTCTCTCTCTCTCGATTGAACTCGGAGGAGATTAAATTCGGGGATTGCCCTTCTCGGCTTTTTGATTCCGGTGAGTTTTTCGATTTCTAATCTCCTCATTCGAATCTTTTCTTTGTTTTTGGTGTAAATTGTTTGGAAACATTGGATTGTCGTGCATATGATTCTCTGTTTTTATTGGTGTTTGTGTGATCAAGTTTTGAACTTTCAAATTGGGTTTGGTGATGGTGGCTTGAAGGTGTTTCAGGTTTGTTCTTTTCGCAATTGGCTAAATCCCAAACTGAGAACTCTCAATTTCAGAGATGCAATAGATAGGCTAAAACATTATAATCGTTGATAAGCTTGTTGATAGGATTCTGAATCTGTTTCCATTTGAAGTTAAGAAGCATTTTGATTGAACTTAGCAGGATTCTGAATATGTTGTTTTGATATCACTCTTATCTAATTTGGTCTGGGTTTACTTGTAAACTGGATTTTGTAGTTTGATCCCTTGCTTTGTTCGATTTCATTTGAGAAGCATTGTGTAGCCTCCATTGTCTTTGCCCGAAGAGCCTTATCAGTTTGAGAACATGTCTCGTAAATATTTGTTTGAGAACATGGCTCGTAAATTTTGATCACCAAAAGCTATTGTTAAATCTAGTTTAATTACAAAATTTCTTGCTAAATCTAGTTTTTGTTGAAGTTTGTTGTGTTATGTGTAGTTAAGATAACAGACAGGAGATGTGAAGAAAGCTATTGTTCAGAAAACTGGATTGGAAGCTAGTGAAGTCAAGATCTTGTTCAGGGGAGTTGAGAGAGACGATCCTGAGCAATTGCAAGCTGCTGGTGTTAAGGATGCCTCTAAGCTTGTCCTCGTTGAGGATCAGAACAAGAGAGTGGAACAACAACAACAACAAGTTGAACAACCTCATGTGGTAACTGAAGAGACGAAGAAGGCGATTTATGCAATTCTCGCAGTCACAGAAGAGGTCGAAAAGCTTTCAGATAGGGTGAGAGAAATTTATGGTTGTGTCTTTTTGGTTGTTACTGTAGGAGAGAAGAAATGAGCTAAGGATTGGGACTAAAGTTGCAGTAAAAGAGCTTGATATAACTGCTGAGCTTCTCATGAGGCAGTTGCTTAAATTGGATGGCATCAATGCAGAAGGAGATGCTAGGTTACATCGTAAGGTAGAGGCTCGTTCAGCTGGTCTCAGTTTGATCAAGATTTTTGAATTCCATGTATTTTCCTTACATCTGGTTCCCTATTGTCTATTTCACTATTGTATTAACTCTGGTCTTTGTCTGGTTTTGGTTTTGGGAAAATGCAGATCGAAGAATTTGCTAAGATGATACCAAGAGAGAAGCTTTCTGAACTGCATGGAGACTCTTTTATGGAGATGTGTCCATCATTTGGAGCTGAGTAAGGCATAAATATATGTTATGAGAGCTGTCATTATCTATCACAATGGTCATTGGACCATAATTAGTAACAACTTTTCTTGAAATTTTGAAGGTACCTACATGATTTCAAGGTGGAAACTATTGGATTGAAGGATACATCAAGAAGGGTGTTCTGTTCAAAAGTGGGAAGTTAATTTGTCATGCTGATGCTATTCTTGCAAAGGCACCCAATGTTTTGCGGATACGTCAGGAAGAAGAGAAAAGCTCTGTAATGCTGGTTGCAACTATTGGTGGTATAAGACATCTTCACATCCTACTGCAGTATTAGCTTTGAGAGGTCCACACATTCTCCAAATAGAAATTTGTTTGAGTCTTTGATGGTTATTGTTTGGTTTGAAAGCAAACAAAACTGTAAATTGCATCTTTTTCTCTTAATTTTTTTTTGACATCTTGTAAATGCCAAACAACAAGCTAATTGATGACATGTTGTCTAATTGCTAATTGTAAATATGTTTTTATGTTTTCTATGTTTAAAAATTTATAAAATGCAATAAATTCCCTTTCTTTTAGAAATGTTTAAACATTTATACTAATCAAAACTTTTAGTCAAATGCAATAAAAATTTATACTAATCAAAATTTATAAACATATATCTCAAATGCAATAATTTCATATTCTAATTTAATTTTTTATTTTAAAAAAAAAAAAATTAAGAGACTCATACTAAGAACCCACCATTGGGAGGTAAACTTTTAATTAACAATCACAAAGTTCTTAATCTACTCAAACTATAAAATATATTAATAAACAATCTTAAGAGGCCCTAAAATATATCCCTCCATTGGGGTTGCCCTAAGCTTAGCATACCAAAATAGACATGACGTTCAAATCTTTCGTGACCTGTGTTTCCCCATTCGTGCCGGACAAGTAACAAAACATGACCTAAAGACTATTGTCAACTGTTGCCACAAATAAAATACTCTTTTTATTCTTGCGCTTATATGTGAGACGGTTGCTTTGGTCGGAGAGAGTGGGTCAGGTAAATCTACAGTGATTTCTCTGTTACAGAGGTTTTACGATCCGGATTCGGGTCATATAACTCTAGACGGAGTTGACCTCAAGAAGCTGCAGCTGAAATGGCTGAGACAACAAATGGGGCTTGTAGGGAAAGAGCCTGTACTGTTCAACGACACAATCCGATCAAACATTGTTTATGGAAAAGGTGGTGAAGAAGCAACCGAGGCTGAGATCATAGCTGCCTCGCAGCTCGCTAACGCCCACAGGTTCATATCTTGTAAACAACAGGTAATTTAAACTAGGCGTTTATTCAACTTTTGATACATAAACAGAGAGATTTCTTACTGCGCAAGCAAAACTCTTTCTCATAACATTTTAGGGTTACGATACGGTTGTGGAAGAGAGAGGGATAGAGTTGTCGGGTGGACAGAAGCAACGCGTAGCAATTGCACGTGCCATCTTGAAAGAACCTAAGATTTTGTTACTAGACGAAGCAACGAGCGCGTTGGACGCAGAATCGGAGCGGTTGGTGCAAGAGGCGCTTGACCGGGTGATGGTCAACCGGACCACCATAGTAGTGACTCACAGGCTTTCGACGATCAAGAACGCTGACGTTATCGCCGTCGTCAAGAACGGTGTGATCGTAGAGAAAGGGACGCATGAGACGTTGATCAATATCGACGGTGGTGTTAATGCCTCGCTCGTTCAACTTCACATCGATGCTTCTAATTGATTTTTTTTCCTTCAAGTCCTCAAAAATATATCGATCTAAAGTTTTTTTTTGTTTGCCCACTATTTTATACTAATATAATTATCTGTAAAATCTTTGATGTCGTATGTGAAGAGCAACAGAACAATATACACATTTTGATTAGATTCATTGAATTTTTTAAACCACAAGGTTTATGAGACGACGTCAGTTTCTCAAAATTTAACCGTTACGTGACTTGTTTACTGCTTCTGGAGAGAATCTAAAATTCGACGTCGTTTAATGCCACGTCATGTAGTGTGTTGGCAGTTGATTTTTTAACCAATAAAATCTTACGATTATGCCAGCAAGGCGAGAGTGGTAAGTGGAAAGACCGATAGATGTAGCAAAAGTGTTAATATTTACGAAACTGCCACGCACCGAGCTAAAAGAAAATGCCCGTGAAAGGGAGAAGAAAATAAGAATCGAGAGAGGAGAGGAGTACTGGTGAGAGAGATCGTAAGCTACGATTCAATGCGAGTCAAAATTTCGTCTACGAATCTGCAGCTTCTTCTTCCTGATTTCTCGAATCATTTCTCAGATTAAGGTATTGTAATTGTTCATCCTTCTTCTTCTGATTTCTGTTTCCTTGCCCTAAATTCTCTGCTCGATTTCGTGATTTTTGCCTTTTTGAGTTCTTCATGTCTACTTTGGGCTTTTACATGTGTAGATTTCAGTTGGTATACACTTCTGCGGGTTTTGATTTTTGTCGATGATAGAAACGAAACGAGCTAGTGTATATTTTGGTTTAGTATAACTTCGCAATTGTCCTGTGAATTTTGTTTGAACTTTGTGTTTTTGGAATTTTTGAGCTTGAGTTGTTATAATTATGAGCTTCACTTATAAGGAATAAGGATTTGTTTGTTGTAATTCTCTGCAGATTCTTGATCTGGAAACAGTTAAAGGCTGTTCAGCTTGTGAATCGTGGGATCTTGCTTTGTTCGATTTATTGCGTTCCGAAGTTATAGAAAACGTGGAATCCAATGGCTAACTTACCGCAGAGATCCTCGGTTAATTACCCGGGAACTCTTGCTCCTTTGGAGCCAAATAGACCATCACCACAGCCAGATAGAACCCCGGTTCCTCATTCTCCTCCAGTTGTAGCTTCACCTATACCTCCTAGGTTTCCTCAACCAAGTTTTAGACCAGATCAGATGTCTTCGCCTTCGATGAAATCCCAAAATCTGTTGTCACCTGCGAATGGTATCAGAACTGGAAGTCCCATTCCTCGTTTGAGTACTCCGCCTGGTCCTCCTGTCTTTAATACTCCGGTTAAACCAGCTTCTGTGCCTTTCCGTACTTCTCCAGCTACTCCTCAGCCTATGGCATACTCTTCAGCTACGGCTTCTTCTCTTCCTGTATCTACACCTTCTTTTTACTCAAACGGGTCATCAGTTGGATCGCAGCGTGATCTTCCAGATGTTGTTAGAATGGAGGAGCCTATAGCTGCAGACTCACCTTATGTTTTGTTTTCTGCAAATAAGGTATTTTTTTCTTATCCTTTCAGTTCATATTTGGTGTGTGTGTGTCAGCGTTAGCTCTCCGAGTTTCACTTGCTATTTTTGTCTTATTCAACAGCCTGTGTGATCCTTTCTATTAATCCTCTCAAGTGCCTGCTATGTGATAATTTATTTATCTGCAACCATCACTGTCCATTTCATGTAGGTTTTAAAGCAGAAGAAGCTAGCAAATGTTGCTAGCTTGGGTTTTGGAGCAATAGTTTCTGCTGGGAGGGAGATTAGTCCTGGTCCTCAGATTATCCAACGTGATCCACATCGCTGTGTGAACTGTGGAGCGTATTCTAATCCTTATAGCTCCATTTTAATTGGCTCAGGCCAATGGCAGTGTGTCATCTGCGAGAACATGAATGGAAGTAAAGGTGAATATGTGGCTTCGAGCAAGAATGAGTTGCAAAATTTTCCAGAGCTTTCATTGCCTCTGGTTGATTATGTTCAGACTGGAAACAAGAGACCTGGGTTTGTTCCTGCCTCTGATTCTCGGACATCTGCACCTGTCGTCCTTGTTATAGATGAGTGTTTAGATGAACCACACCTTCAGCACTTGCAGAGCTCTTTGCATGCATTTGTAGACTCACTTCCACAAACAACCAGGCTTGGGATTCTACTGTATGGTCGTACTGTTTCGATATATGATTTCTCGGAAGAATCGGTAGCTTCAGCCGATGTTATTTCTGGTGCAAAATCACCATCTGCGGAGTCCATGAAATCGCTGATTTATGGGACCGGTGTATACTTGTCACCAATGCATGCATCACTGAAGGTAGCACATGAGATCTTCTCGTCCTTGAGACCATACACTTTGAATATTCCTGAAGCATCTAGAGATAGGTGCCTTGGAACTGCTGTTGAAGCTGCTCTGGCTATAATTCAAGGGCCATCAGCAGAGATGTCTCGGGGAGTGGTCAGAAGAGCAGGAGGTAACAGTAGAATCATTGTTTGCGCTGGTGGACCCATTACATATGGTCCTGGATCAGTACCTCATTCAATGAGTCATCCAAATTACCCATATATGGAAAAGACAGCGATAAAATGGATGGATAATTTGGGGCGTGAAGCTCACAGACACAATACAGTTGTTGACATTTTGTGTGCTGGAACTTGTCCTCTCAGAGTTCCTGTCCTACAGCCACTTGCTAAAACTTCAGGTGGTGTTTTGGTTCTTCACGATGATTTTGGTGAAGCCTTTGGTGTGGACTTGCAGAGGGCTGCCACTAGGGCAGCAGGTTCACATGGTCTGCTTGAAGTACGGTGTTCAGATGATATTCTTATAACTCAAGTGATCGGACCTGGCGAAGAAGCACATTCAGAAACTCATGAGTCGTTTAAGAGTGATGCGGCTCTCTGTATTCAGATGCTAAGTGTTGAAGAAACACAAAGCTTCTCTCTCTCGATGGAGAATAAGAGGGACATCAAAAGCGATCACGTCTTTTTCCAGTTTGCTTTCCATTATTCTGATATTTACCAAGCAGATGTTTCTCGGGTAATTACGTTCAAATTGCCGACTGTTGATAGTGTCTCAGCATATCTTCAGAGTGTTGTAGACGAAGCTGCTGCGGTTCTCATCTCCAAGAGAACACTTTTATTAGCGAAAAGTCAGAAGGACGCAGTCGATATGCGCGCTATTGTAGACGAAAGAATCAAAGACATTGCTTTAAAATTCGGATCTCAAGTACCAAAATCAAAGCTTTATAGCTTTCCCAAGGAACTATCATCCCTTCCGGAACTCCTCTTCCATCTTAGAAGGGGTCCTCTATTGGGAAACATAATTGGCCATGAAGATGAAAGATCTGTGCTACGGAATTTGTTTCTAAATGCATCTTTTGATCTGTCTCTTCGAATGGTTGCGCCACGTTGTTTGATGCACCAAGAAGGTGGTACATTCGAGGAACTACCAGCGTATGATCTCTCTATGCAATCAGATAAGGCTGTTATTCTTGACCATGGCACAGATGTATTTATTTGGTTGGTAAGTTTCTCTCGTCTTAATTCTCTGGCTTTATTATGTTCATGCAATTGTTGGCAGAGATATTTGGATTACATCATATTAATTGTTACTTCTTGTTGATTTTTAGGGAGCCGAACTGTCTGCTGATGAGATCAAGAGTGCTGCAGTCTTAGCAGCTTGCAGAACGTTGGCTGAAGAACTTACTGAATTCCGGTTTCCAGCACCGCGCATTCTAGCATTTAAGGTCCTTAACATTTCAGAATCCGATACGCATTTCTCAAAAGAATCATGCTTTCTCGTCTTTCTTTTCTCATCGTTTCGATATCTATCTGGTAATCTACTGAAACAAAACTTTAATCTTGTGGACGTTGTTGTGTATAACAGGAGGGAAGTTCCCAGGCTAGATATTTTGTTTGCCGGCTTATACCAGCACATAAAGACCCACCTTATGAGCAGGTAAAACATCAAAAATACTGAGTTCTAAACTTGATCTCCCTGAGAGTTAAACCCATGAAAAAAGAGGCTTAAGTTTATCCTCGGATCTTGGTTCATCAATTGTTTTTTCCCATTCTGAACCAAAATTTTTGTATGTGCAGGAAGCAAGATTTCCACAGATAAGAACATTGACAGCGGAGCAAAGAATGAAGCTAAAGAGTAGTTTTATAGAGTTTGATGAAGCTAGTTTCTGCGAATGGATGAGGAGTTTGAAACTAGTGCCTCCTGAGCCCAGGTAGTAGTCTACATTTTTTTATTCTGCTTCATCCTTTATTTTTCTCTTTCTTTTTCTCCTCCTTTTCTTCTCGAACATATTTTTTTGGTTTCTCTGTTACTGTAACACACTGTAATGAGTCTTTTGTTTTATAGAATTCTCTTTTTATGATCTCAAGTTTCTGAACAAAATTGTACTTTTGCTATTACAGCAAAATAAAAAAAAAAAGAGTAGTGATGATTGGTGACCGTTATTGTATTTATTTTTTTCCCCTTTGGTCATGTTTTCAAATTTCAACTATGACAGAGTATAAAGATCCTGTTATTTTGTTATTACTGATTAGTAAAAATAGCATAATCAAAGAAATTAAAAAATTGCATAATCGTATGTGGAGAGACTAGAGAAGAACAAAAATATTGTGTTAAAAAATGTAGAAGCAAACTCGATGACGTGGCAAAACAAGAGGTTATCCACACGAAGTTGGGTCTGGGGGTATAAAGGTAATTACAGTCACCTTATCACCAACGTCTCAATTCCTCTTTCTCTTTCTCTCTCTCGTGCTCTTCGCTCGACGACACACGAAAACCGGAAAGCCAAAGTTTTCCACAGCCAGGCTGCTGTCGCTCCCGCCGGCAATTCTCCCGGCTCGCCCCGTCGAGGATGGTGTCTCCACTTTGCGACTCTAAGTTACTTAACCACCGCCCCTCGATCTTCTCACCTACAGCTTCTCAGTACGTGATCGCCGATGGAATCATCCTCCGCCAGAACCGTCTTCTAAACTCGTCATCGTTTTGGGGAACCAAATTCGGCAACACTGTGAAGTTGGGAGTATCTGGATGTAGTAGCTGCTCTCGGCGGAGGAGCACGAGTGTGAATGCTTCACTAGGTGGTCTTCTCAGCGGGATTTTCAAGGGTTCTGATAACGGAGAGTCGACTAGGCAACAGTATGCATCAACCGTCGCCTCAGTTAATCGATTGGAGAATGAGATTTCGGCTCTTTCGGATTCAGAGTTGCGTGGGAGGACTGATGCGTTGAAGCAACGGGCTCGGAAAGGAGAATCCATGGATTCACTTTTACCTGTAATTTTCCCAATTCTTTAGTTTCTTTCAGTTTGTAGTTTCGATACCAAAATTTTGATTCAATTTGTGGAAAATTCGAATTGTAGGAAGCATTTGCTGTTGTGAGAGAAGCTTCAAAGAGAGTTCTTGGACTCAGACCTTTCGATGTGCAATTAATAGGTAACACAATCTTTGTGGAATGTAATCTTATGGTTTCACTGTTAGGACTGTTGATTGAGTGAATTAGATTTCTCTGTTTGGTTTGATTGCAGGTGGTATGGTTCTTCATAAAGGAGAGATAGCAGAAATGAGAACTGGTGAAGGGAAAACGCTTGTTGCAATTTTACCAGCTTATTTGAATGCATTAAGTGGGAAAGGTGTTCATGTGGTTACAGTCAATGATTATCTGGCTCGAAGAGATTGTGAATGGGTTGGTCAAGTTCCTCGTTTCCTTGGATTGAAGGTTGGTCTAATCCAACGTATGTCTCTTTCTCTCAACTCCTTGGTCAATGTGTTTTTATCCCTTTTTTTTATATAGATGCTTCACATGTTTTGTTACTTATGACAGAGAATATGACACCTGAACAAAGAAAGGAAAACTATTTATGCGACATCACATATGTCACCAACAGTGAGCTTGGATTCGATTATCTGAGAGACAATCTTGCCACGGAAAGTAATTCTTGCTTTATTTTCTCCTTTCATTCTGGATTATATGAATGTTCTTTTGAGTGTCATTACTGAGTTAACTTACTGAATGTACAGAGTGTGGAGGAGCTCGTCTTGAGGGATTTCAATTATTGTGTTATCGATGAAGTTGATTCCATACTAGTTGATGAAGCAAGGACTCCTCTCATTATCTCTGGGCCTGCAGAGAAACCTAGTGACCAGTATTACAAAGCTTCAAAGATTGCTTCAGCCTTTGAGAGGGATATACATTACACTGTAAGACTCCTCAGTTATTCCTGTTGTCGTATGAATTATTAAGTGTAGTTGGCCATCCATCTTCAAATTCTAACTGCTCACTGAGTTTTTTTTGGTGTAGGTTGATGAAAAGCAGAAGACTGTGTTATTAACGGAACAGGGTTACGAGGATGCAGAAGAAATCCTGGACGTGAAAGATTTGTATGACCCCCGTGAACAATGGGCATCATATGTTCTTAATGCTATTAAGGCAAAAGAACTTTTTCTCAGAGATGTGAACTATATCATCCGAGCAAAGGAGGTTCTTATCGTGGATGAGTTTACTGGTCGTGTGATGCAGGTTCTTGTTTATGTTTTTTGCTTTTCATATAAAATATTCATTTTAATAAGAACTATTATCACTATTTATCATTTTAGGGATCTCAGTGGCTACGGTTGAGAAATATTCTTACGCCACAAAAAAAGCCATAGGGAAAAAACTGTATGTAGGATCCCACTGAATTAGTTGTTTCTTTCAGGGAAGGCGTTGGAGTGACGGACTACATCAAGCAGTTGAGGCAAAAGAAGCATTGCCTATTCAAAATGAATCTATCACTCTGGCATCAATTAGTTATCAAAATTTCTTTCTGCAGGTTGGAATTGCCTACTTCCCACGTATTATATAGTCATTTCGCATTTGTAATACATAATTTCAATTATGCTGCAGTTTCCAAAACTTTGCGGGATGACTGGTACTGCATCAACAGAGAGTGCAGAATTTGAGAGCATATACAAGCTCAAAGTTACAATTGTACCCACAAACAAGCCCATGATAAGGAAGGTTTGTCTCGTATCTTATGTTCTGAACTTGCACCTCCATATTCAGACTATATCTTTGGAATTTCTCTCTATCGGAAGATGTAGTAGTGTGCTTGTAGGCCTTCTGGTGAGATCTTTTAAAGTGGCAAATTGTTAAGCATCCGTGCTTTCTGAATGAATTTGTCTGCTGTACTAGATTCCAATTTTGGTGTTTATTCTTTTTAAAAAAGGCTTATCTCTTTGCAAGTCTTATATGTACGTTGTTAAATGACTGCAGGATGAGTCAGATGTTGTTTTCAAGGCAGTCAATGGCAAATGGCGGGCAGTAGTAGTGGAGATATCTAGAATGCACAAGACAGGTAGGGCTGTGCTAGTTGGTACCACCAGTGTCGAGCAGAGTGATGAAGTATCTCAACTATTGCGGGAAGCTGGAATATCTCATGAGGTAAGGCTTTCATGTAATTTTGATTTAGAACTCTTCAACGTGTATTTTTTGCAGAATTAAATCCAAAAATTGACGCTTCCGTTAGTTATTAGTCCATTTAAAGATAAACCAATTGAAAATATCTAAACAATTCTATTCCCTGTACAAGAAAACTGACAGATGACGTTATATATATTTTGTAAAAAAAGGTCCTCAATGCCAAACCAGAAAATGTGGAGAGGGAAGCTGAAATTGTAGCACAAAGTGGCCGTTTAGGGGCAGTAACAATTGCCACAAATATGGCAGGGCGTGGGACAGACATAATTCTCGGTGGAAACGCAGAGTTTATGGCACGTTTGAAGCTTCGTGAGATACTAATGCCCAGGTATCAATGTATGATCCATTCTTAGATATAAATAAGAGTAGTGCTATGTAAGCATAACTCTAGCACGGTAATAAATATTTTGTGCACATAAGATAGATCCTTTATCCGCCGTTGATATAATTGCTACAGGTTATGTATGTTTTACGAAGAACCTTGGAGTTCATAGTTTATTTTTACCTGAAGTTTTGTTACACTTTTGACTGTTACTACAGAGTGGTAAAGCCTACTGATGGTGTTTTCGTATCTGTGAAGAAGGCCCCTCCCAAGAGGACGTGGAAGGTTGGGCCTTATTAAGAGTCTCGTTTTGATAAGTATGGACTCTAATGGTTTACACTGAACTAAATAGACAGAAAAATCTACTATTCAGGTGAATGAGAAGTTATTTCCATGCAAACTGTCAGATGAGAAAGTAAAGCTAGCTGAGGAAGCTGTACAATCAGCTGTAGAGGCTTGGGGCCAGAAATCGTTAACTGAGCTTGAAGCAGAGGAACGTCTATCTTATTCTTGTGAAAAGGTGAACAACTGAGAAAAGCCTGGGAGTATATCTTGATATGTTAAATTAGTTATCTGAGTCATTGAAATTTCCTCCTCCTCTCAGGGTCCTGTCCAGGATGAAGTCATAGGTAAACTGAGGAATGCATTTCTGGCGATAACAAAAGAATACAAGGGCTATACGGACGAAGAAAGGAAGAAGGTTAGTTCTGTTACAGCAGAGCAGTATGTGAATCTCTGTCATATGTCTGTTCTTGATCTTTTATTCTCCTAAATTGCTGCAGGTTGTAGAAGCTGGTGGACTCCACGTGGTGGGGACAGAGAGACATGAATCACGCCGAATAGACAATCAGGTTACCGGGTCCTAATTGTTGTGAGGCTATTTATGGTTGATTCAGGTTCCTCTTCCAGTGAAAATAAACCTTCTTGAATATGTTTTATTTCCCTCATACAGTTGCGTGGGCGAAGTGGCCGGCAGGGGGACCCTGGAAGTTCCCGGTTCTTCCTTAGTCTTGAAGATAACATATTCCGCATTTTTGGTGGAGACCGGATTCAGGTGACATTTGTATATACATCTTATTCATTCTTCTGGAGAATAATCACCTAAAGATAGTTGGCATATAACTCTTAGGGTATGATGAGAGCATTCAGGGTGGAAGACTTACCGATCGAATCCAAGATGCTTACTAAAGCTCTAGATGAAGCTCAGAGAAAAGTTGAGAATTACTTCTTTGACATCAGAAAACAATTATTTGAATTTGACGAGGTTCTCAATAGCCAAAGAGATCGTGTTTACACAGAGAGAAGGCGCGCCCTTGTCTCAGAGAGCCTCGAGCCTCTGATTATCGAGTATGCTGAATTGACAATGGATGACATTCTCGAGGTAAGCTTATTGAAATTGATGCTACTAAAACAAGTTCTTTCTTCCTTCGAGTCTTTGTATACCGACAGCTGGTACTGGTTTTCCCACTACTAGGCTAATATTGGCCCGGATACTCCAAAAGAAAGCTGGGATCTTGAAAAGCTCATTGCGAAAGTTCAGCAGTAAGAATTACATTTCTGTAAAGAAAGTATGTTGCAGATAGAATCACTTCCATTTGTCTAAGATCTTGAAACTTCCAAATTCCAATCTATTAGGTACTGTTATCTGTTGAACGACCTCACTCCAGATTTACTGAAAAGCCAAGGATCTAGTTATGAGGAAATGCAAGATTATCTCCGTGCCCGTGGCCGGGATGCATACTTGCAGAAAAGAGTAAGTTATAGATGGTTTCTAAGGCTCTCTCACATTTGTATAAGATACCAGAAGCTGCGTGGTTGATTAAGCTTGTTTTTGATTCACAGGAAATCGTGGAGAAACAATCACCAGGGCTAATGAAAGATGCTGAACGATACTTAATCTTGAGCAATATTGATCGGTTATGGAAAGAACACCTACAAGCACTAAAGTTTGTGCAACAAGCTGTGGGGCTTAGAGGATATGCGCAGCGCGACCCACTCATCGAGTATAAGCTCGAAGGATACAATCTGTTCCTGGAGATGATGGCACAAATACGAAGAAACGTGATATACTCCATATATCAGGTTCTTCCATTTACCTTACTTCACTTCAAACAATAATTTATTCATTCAAGTTTAGATTCTTTATCTTTTTTTTTTTTCAACTGTGGCAGTTTCAACCAGTGCGGGTAAAGAAGGACGAAGAGAAGAAGTCTCAAAACGGGAAACCGAGCAAACAAGTGGATAATGTTAGTGAGAAGCCATCCTCGATTGCCAGCGCCTAGGAGAGCCTTAAACAGTTAGAAATATTTTTGGGAACAAGAGGAGGAATTCATCCTTAGAAAAGTAGCTCGATGTATACATTCGAGACAGCTGAAATCGCTACATTTGATTGTCAATGTCATTGATCTGTATATACTAGTACTACACTGAGAAAGGATCACAACAAAACAAGATCAAAAGAAACTCTTTTCTCTTAAAGGATCAAGAATCTCTAGGAAGAATCTGTTGGAGTATTAGGTTGAGTTCGTTTCCTCTGGCCTTAACACCAATGGCTAGAGCAGTCTTGAGCTTAACCAACTCACCTAATCTGAGAGAGGCACGTTTGTTGTCGTTAATATAGAGAACAGGAACACCCCTCGAAGCAGCTAAGTTGGGTATATGCTTCGTTAGCATCCTCGGTTTACAGTCTGCTACTAGAATCACTACCTGTGATCTCTCTAAATCAGTTCGAAGTTTCTCTAATGAGAGATTGTTAAGAGGGTTCAAGTGTTGTTGTACCTGAAGTTGAACAGGAGGTTGTTTAGGGTTTTGTTGTTGGTCACCAGTGTTGTTGGATTCTATCCTCTCGAGAACACGAGTTACTTCGTTGATCCCAATGGCGATTTGTTTCTGAGATACATCAACACATCACCATCGTTTTTAATAATCGAATATCGAGAAAGAAACTATAGCAAAGAGAAGTAAAAGTAACCTTGAGCCATATCTTGTCAGGCAAAGAGTTCACATTCGAAAGCTTCGAAGTCTGAATTCCTCTAAGTTCCACCAAAAGAAAAGATTAATTCTTAACAAAAGAAAAAATATATATATGTGATTGTTAGGTCTTAGGGTTTCCAGAGAGTGTTGTTTACCTCTGAATCAAGCCGAGCAGATGAGTAAGACGTTCGCCTTCATAGTAACTACTACAAACACGAACTCCTTAGAGACTTCGTAAACAGAGTAGAGAGAAGGGAGAGAGCTTGAATTGATTATAAATAAGAAGAAAGCTTACTCTGATTCTTTGACGGGATTCGAATTAGCTTCTATCTTTTTCGCAGGGTTTATGGGTATGATGCCTCTCATCGAGAGTTTTAGTGGTTGGGTTATGCACACCAACCGTTCGACAGAAATACCCACTTATTTATTGGGGGCGTTCACAAGGCACATAGACGACAAAAAAAGGTCTTTTCCGTATTTAGCCAAAAAGAATGTATTCTGTATTGTATATCTCAAACTCAAACTCAAACTCAGAACAGAATAAATACTGATTTTTTTGTTTTCTTTGTTTTTTTTTGGGTCAACGTAAAAATTACTAAAGAGTTACACACCTCTTTGCATCTTTTGTGATGGTTTTTGATAAAATCTAAATCATGTAACAAAGATGAGTCTAATTTGTTACCGTCTTAGTTATGTGCTTGTTTGATTATGAATCAAGCATTTACTCATTTAGGTAGTGTTTGTCATTGTAAATCTATGTTACAATATAATTATACTCAACTCTCTGTGACTGTATGAATCATATCTTGAATCTCATGAGAATGATTCAAAGGTTTAATTTGGCACCATAATCAACCCATAAACTAAGATAAATAAAACTTCCAAAAAATGACCACATACTTCACTGCTTGGCTTCTGTGTCCACATACTGGAACGGGTCTTGAAACCAAACCATATCAACATTCATTGTACTGATCTCTAGCTTAGCTCCAAAATGTGCGAGAGAGAGGTGTTGGGGCCTTCGAGCTGCGAAATTGAAGAAACCCGGCCCTATTCGGATATGATGAATAAATGAGTAAACATGCAGATATATTTTCCATCACACACACGGAAACAATGAATACGTACACATTCAAATTCGATCAAGATGGGAACAAAAAAAATGGCTGCTACTACATCCACAAGTTTGACCATCTTTTGTTTCTTTTGTTTCTTTTTGGATAAAAAAAACACAGCTCAAAACCAAAAACTTCAGAACTACTACTCAAGCTTATGATCCGAGTTATAAATCCCACATCGAGAGTGTGACTGACCATAAAGTAATACTATATACAAACATGAGACCAATCAAGATTAAGATAAATAATACATTAAGGTAATCAACTTATAATGGAAATGAACTTGTAAATAAATTGGTACAGTAAATCTGAAAGAAAACCCCGGGGTTTGAAGTATGTGGCATCTTTGCTTCAGAGGCATTTCATAGAGCAAAAGTATTTATCAGAGATTCCAACTCTCTTCAAAATGATAGGAAAAATGCAATGGAACTCACACCAGCTACAAAATGGACGAGATGTACTATTATTGAGCACCACCTCATAATATTTTTGCCAAGGCTCTATTGTACTTCTTGGCATGAGCCCCGAACAGTATCCTAGGACACAAGCTGTATGCAAACTAGCCTCGTGGTCTTTACATGTGTAGAACCAAGTGTCTGGATTGGTTTCTTCTTCACAAATGTCACACCAGTATTTGCCACTAGCCTTTTCACCATAGCATAGTGAGAGAGGATGATCCTCAGTTCTATGCTTTACCACTTGTGGCATAATGGCGCATTGGAAGCATATAGCAAATCGACAATTTAATTCAATGCACCTGAGCACAAGACCTCTCCAAATATTCCTGTTGCACCCATTGCAAACAAAAGGTTTTAATTCTGAAGCGTAATATAAGGGATGAGGAAGATGACTTGGATGGGAAAATGGCTCAAAAATTGCAGCGCACAGAACATCGAGTGTCTTCTTCCCATGCTGGTATTTGAAACCATTGTACCATCTGTCGCAAGCATAACAATTAAAAAAGTTAGCCTCGTTTGTAACTAGAGTAAGACGCTCATTGTGTAACACATGCCATTTCATTCGAGGAAATCCAGCGCAGTTTTGGTGGAGAATGAAGTCACAATCCATACAACTGTAGAAGGATTGGAGACAGATGGGATGTGTGCATGTGCGACACCGCTTGTTGTCGTCACAAAGAACACCATTAACGTGGAGTCTTAGGTAATGCTCTTTGTGGCTAAAATGTTGTATTGTGTTGTCATCTATTACCACATATGGCTCTATATCCTCTGTGTCTTCAGGTACTCCTTCGAGTTCTTCCCCGTTCTACACATCATATCTAGTAGCACATTTCGAATGAATAACATATCCAGGACATCTCTGACAAGAAAAACCTCCACCAAGTCCAGTCCACCTTCTGGTGGCAAAATTCACATACAGAATTGACAAAACCAAGAACAGAAGTGCGAGTAACACGGTGATCATGCCTATTAATGTTTATGACGCGTGGAAAGTCAAGACAGTCTTGATGAATCATGAAACCACATTGAAAACACATGTAAGGGCTTCGATCTCCCTTCCGACCTCAAGCGTTACATGTAAAAGAATCGAGTCTTGGGAGAAGGGTGAGATGGTGGTCATGAGCTTTCAAATTTAGAAAAGAATGTTGTGGTGGATTTAAAACACAACACATATCCAAGGTGAAATTACACGAAGAACAATGATAAAACAACTCAAGAACAATATGTCTTGAGCAAAGACGACATTTTCTGTCAGAATAGTCTGGTGGTGGACCTGTGTGGAGCTTAAGAGGGTGCCAAGGGTGGTAAGAGTGGTTTACCTCTAAAGGGAGATTTACCTCTGACGGATGCCATACGCAACCCACATGGAAGGCTAAATCACATTCATGACATTTGTAAGGAAAGTGAGGACCAGTAAACTTGGCACATTTAGCACAACCGAACAGGATCTGTTTTTTGAAAAGGGTGAGCTTGTGGTGATGCGTCTTGGACATGTCAATAACCTCTGGTGGTGGGTACTTGGCACAGTACAGATCCACATCAAATCCACAGATGTCACAAGAATATAATAAAGTCTGCGCAGCGATAGCCTTGCCACATAAATCACAGAAAGCTTGACATTTTCCCCCCAGTAATTGACGCTCAAGAGTGTGATCGGGGTGAGATGGATGTTCGATATATTTGGAGGACTCGACACATATCTTGTTTTACAATAGTAGCCATCACTGCTGGTAAAGTGGCCACAACAATCACCTCTGCTCAGATCATTCCAAGGCATCATAACATGCTCGTGGACTAACGGCATTAACACTCCCTCAGAATCCATAGTCGTATACTACAATATTTGGAAGAAGAAGAAGAAGAAGAAGGAGAAAGAGTAGCTGGATCTGATATCAAAGCTAATAAGGATGCTCCTTTCACGATTCTTTCTCTCTCTCTCATAACTCAAAAGTCTTCTCTCGTTAATCTCATCAACGATGTTCTTATAAAATTAGTAGTTACATATTTTAAAGAAAATGTCAGACTTTTGAACTGGTGGTGTTTCATTAACAATAAAGATGATTAATTATGGTTTTATGATAATTAATCTTTAGCATTATTTTATTAACACGAACCACTTGTCAAAAAAAAGAAAGAAAAGAAGCTAAGTCTCTACAATGCAGCTAGCTAAGTCAAATAATATCATGGTATGGTGGTCCTTAGAGCGAAGAACATACAGTTTGTTGGATTCATGGACCTCATGGTACCGAGAAAGAGCAAAAGCAGAATCACTAGCTCATTTTATAAACGTACGTTGATTGATTAAACCCTTCATTGTAAATGAAATTAAACAAAGATAATTAGATGTAGGGGTAATAAAACTAGCTTTTGCTCTGTCGGTAACTAGCTTAATAAACCTAAATTTCATGAAACAATAAACAAATAAAAGTCTAGTTTGCTTATGTGCGAGTCATGTGTTAAGTTCGATTATAAGTCAACCAGTATTTAAGTGGTGGTGGACATGTTGTCATTTTGCATTTCTGTTTCCATGTAATTATTATATCTTAACTATTTGTGATTCAAATTATGTCAAAGACATACATCTCGAATCTCATTTGTTTACTACATACATACCAAAATTTGTTTGCCACAAAAATCTCCCTATCTTTTTATTTCCCTGTTTTCCTCTGTTTCTACTAACATTACAAGTGGATTTAACCAAACTCAAGTGCACACTGAGTTAGTCATTCTTCACACATACCTTTAGAGATCCCCAAAAATTGTCAAGTAATTAGCTCAGTGGAACTATCTTTCTTTACCTCATTAGAATTTACTGTAATTTCCCTAATGGAGACTCAAGAGCATGATCATCGACTAGCCATAGACCATATTCGTGGAAACGTTTCATCTTCTTGTCATAACCGATAATGTAGTTATTGTGGATTATGACATGTTTTCCCTTTGTCTCTTTAACCCATGTCTCGTTGCTGAAGTACAATCCCCCTGTTGGGAAAGCTACCTGAGAAAGCAAGTAGAGATCCACCTGTTGAACAGAACGATCACCAAAAAAACACAAGTTAAAATTACACCAAAGAGATTGAAACAAAACCTTTAAAACAACATTCGCTAATTAATTACTAGATTGGAGAATTTTATGAATACGAAGAAACATACCTGATGAGCTGTTTTGTTAAGTGCTAAGTTAAAAGCAGGCTGATCATTTGCTTTAAAACGGATGGACTCGGACCAAACTTGAGACTCAAGTTCCTCTATCCATTTCTTCATAAGAAGCTTTGCCCCATTAGTGGGACGCACGTAGATCATGCAGCTACATATATAAGTCTCTCCGTTCTGATCCGGAGGTGGTAAATCATGAGAATGATTTAAAAGTTTAATCTGCCACCAAAATCAATCCATAAATAAGATTTATAAAAATAAAATAAAAACTAAAAGTTCCAAAAAGTTCACATACCTCAGGCATGTCGTCGGTGAAGTATGCGTCGTGGTTTCCCTCCAAATACTGAAACGGGTCTTGCAACCAGACCATATCAACATCGTTGTACATTACATTGTAACCTAGCTCCAAAATGTGCAAGAGGTGCTGCGGCCTTCGAGCTGTGAAATTGAAGAAACCCTAATCGCATATGACAAATAAGTTGGTTTAAAGAACACTGTTTTCATTACACACAGAAACGGGGGATACATATAATCACTCAAAATTAGATCAAGATTAGAATTTTTTTTTTTAAAAAAACTGGTTATTGTTACTACATCCACAAGTTGACCATAGGATGGATATACTAACCGAAAAACCTTATCGACTTCTCAAACTGTAACTGGAATCGATGAACCAAACTGAACCAAAACTTGGAAAGTTTCGGGTACTACATAAGAACCGAACGATTTAAATTAAAAGACCAAATGGTACACACACAAAAAACCGAAACAATATAAGACATTATCCACGGTTCTTAGTTCGGTTCGGATTCAAGTGGTTTTAACGATGTCTTTTGGGTTTGTACACATATTTTCGATTAAATTGGGTAGGTTGGGTACTGGAACCGACCATGTTGGAACCGAATTTTTGGTTATCTTCGGTTCTAATTTAAAATATTATAACAAACCGAACCGAACCAAAACAAACCAAATGTTAGGTGGTTACTTTAACATATGAAAATTTCATACCCGGAAACCGAAAGAACCAATCAACCTTAACCCACCAACACCCATGACTAAACTCAAACATATGAAATTAAGAAACATCCAAGATTTAAGTTTGATGACCCAGACCCTTTCCTACCATGGAAAATGTGATGGGATTTAGGGTAATATATATACTCCTTCTCTTAATTAGGAACATATGGTGTATATATATAATCAACAAGAGAGACACTATATCCATTTCCGATTGATTGATATTAAGTTAGAGATACCCATACAAATAAACAAAGCCATTTCTGGCTAGTTCCCATCATGAACTCAAAGAAGCTAAGGATATCTCAATCAAAGGTGATGAAAAGTGAGTTTACCTGGGAACCAAAACTGTGTGCGGTCTTTGAATCGAGCGCTGGAGGAATAAGAACGGCGTGGCCAGGCCACATTTCGTTGACTTTGTACAGAGTAGTGTAATCCTCAGAGATGACGAGGACTTGGTCTTGATGCTTCTGTCTAGAAACAGTAATCAACCAGTTGTTGAGAAAAGGCAAGAAGGGTGAGCTCACGGCGCAGACGATCACAGTGCCGTTCTTAGCAACGAACTTGGCAGCCTCAGCGAGGGTATAGTCACGCCATTTGGATTTGGCTTCCGGAGACAAAGATGTAGAATAAGAAGAGACTCTGTTTGGAAATAGTAATAAGGGAGATCCTGGCCAGGGTATGAGTACACCGAGGATAAGGAAGAGAGATAGAAGGAGAAGGAGAAGGAGAGAGACGGGACGGTTTGAGATTGAAGAATAAGAATGAGGTGAGGATGAGAATGAGCTTTGGATTGTACGCTTCGTTTGCTGAGCCATTGTTTGTTGTAGCTGCACAGCAACACAATTTGGCAGAGAATGTTTCACAATCTTAGATCGGATTCAAATTAAGATATGAAAATTATATAGAACCAAAATAGTTGAGAATTTTTCTTGCCACTTTGAGTGAGGTTTTACAACTTGTAGTATATAATAATACCTAGCGTGAACTTGTTTATTACTTTTTAGTATAAGTAAAATTATGTTAATGGATCATTGATAAGTCACAAATAATCCCAATTTGTATTATTCATAATTAGATTAATTACAAATTCCATGAAGAAGTCAATATTGAAGTCAATTAATAAAGTCATATAGAATCCCCCAATTTGTAGTAGTATTCTTGGCCAAAAACTACTTTTCAATATTTTAAGATAACTTACCACGCAAGAAGAAATGTCTCTCTTTTTTTTTTTTTGTAATATGGAGCCAAATTATCAAATTAGTTTTTGTCAACAATAATTTAACAATTTTTTTTTTTTTTTTTTTAAACATGGCTGCTACTACTACATCCACAAGTTGACCATCTTTTTTTTATTCATTCATAGGATCAAACATGAATATACTGTATATATATTATTTAAAATATGAAAACACATTTTTTTTTTTTGCCAGCAAAATACAAGATTAGCTCAAACGAGCCAATTAAAAGGAAAATTATTCACAAATGTAATTGGATGCGACTCCACTCTAGCTCGACGCGCTAGTTTGTCCGCTCTACCATTCTGTGATCTGGGGATCTGAACTACAGAGAATGATAGAAATTCATCCTTATCTTCTTCAATCCTATATGAAAACACATTGTTCAGTTAATTTTACTCACATGATCACTTTAAGTAATTTTAACTCACGATAATTAGTAATAATTATATAATACATGTTTAAGAACGTCTCCATTACTTTGTAATTATGTTATTCAAGTGATTTTAACTCACGATAATTAATCTATATATATAAAGTTCATTTACTCACTCCTGGTATTGCCACGTCAGCCATAACCTCTTTAATTTTTGTAGACCTGACAAATTTTAATAAGGCCTTTAAACAATTATACAAATGACAAACTCATCCATTATATTTAATCCAAAGTCTGTAGACCCAGCACTAATTCATCCAAAATCTGTAGGCTCAATACTATTTTTAAATCCTGTGGATTCAACCTGATAATATTTCATCCAAAGTTCTGCGGTGTGAACGAAACTCTAATTTTATTATTCAACCATAAAAAAAAACTAATAAAAAAAGGAAAAAAAATAGAGCATTTATCTGATATATATGAAGTAAAACACTGAATTTGGAATAATATCAATACCTATTTGTACCTAACTTTCTTTCATGTATCGTTTATGCTTAGTTCTTTTACATATATGTGCATCATATGGTTAAGAGTTAAGACATAATTATAAGAGACAAATAAATATTTTTTTAGCAAGAAGACAAGAACTATGATTAGAATCTGCATTGATCTTGTAATTATATACCATCATTTCTAGCTACAAAAACATCCACTTAAGCATTTTTTTTACTTTAAAATAAATTTAAAATATTCATTTAGCGCATATTTATGTTAATTCTAATTAATAGAAATTTTAAATAAAAAATATAATTAGCAAAATAAATAAAATATTAAAATAAGAAAACAATACTATAATTTTTTAGTAGTGGTAATAGTATAATTAAAAATTTCTATTAAACTGATCATAATTAAAATTATAAATGTATTATTGAGTTTTAGAATGGAAGTAAATTTTAAATTTATGGTAGAATAAAAAAAATTATGTAATTGTGTATTATTGAGTTGTGGAATGGAAGTAAAATTTAAAATTAGGCTAGAATAAAAAAAGTTTTGTAATTGTTTCAATCCTACGGAAAATTCATTAGCATCACTCCAAAACTATAACTTTCTCTTAGCATCACTCCAAAAAAAAAAAAAAAATCAAATCAACGAACCAATTCAGTCCTACAAAACAAAGACAAGTCATATAGCAAAATTAATGATCCAGAATCCAGAAACTATGATATAGTATTAGGGAATTTAATCCAAAATACCATATTCTCTTAACAACTTTGCAATTTTACCACATTGAAAAACATATTTTCTGTTAGGGAATCTAGTACCATATTTCATAAAAGACTTTTCTAAGTTACCACATTTGAAAACATCTTACCAAAACTACCATAAATCAACTTTTGTCATATATAAAAAAACAAAATTATCCCTATAGAAAGACACAGATGTAAAAAGACAAAACTATCTTTATGACGTGGGACCGATGATGAAATATTAATTATAAATATTTTCAGATAGAACTAAGAAATAAGAGGAAAAACAACTAACGATGGAGATATTTTAATAGTAAGTTCTTATGTTCTTTTGTGGACCAAGAGATTAATAAAGCAGGTGGACAATAATCATTGTCCATCAAATTTACGAAATTTGTTTTGTTTCAAATTTTTGTCTGCTAACATAATTTATGTAACTTGTCCATAATTATTAGTAAAATAAAGATATCCACAAGTACAAGTAAGAGAATCATAGTCCAAACGATCTAGGTGGGTAGTTAACGTCCCGACCGTCACCTCTTAGTGAGTCCCATGTCCAATCCCAGTCCATGGGTCCATCTTTCTTAATGGGCCTCACGTCCTCTCACTAGGCCCGTGAGCACATCCATATCCGACTGTCGGTTTGCTACGTCCGGGAGGCTCTAAAGACTTGTTACCGTTCCTACAAATCACCACATGATCTTTTCCTGTGTTTTGTCCTCATTCACACAGTTCCGACAGTCACTTTCCGGAAGGTCACCCATCCTGAGACTACTCTAGCATAAGCACGCTTAACTATGGAGTTCTCTCAGGACTTTTGACCGAAAAGATTAGTGCACTTTCGTGATATAGGTGGCCAAATCAATTATTTTAAACCTCTCCGCAAGTCTCTGAAACCGGGATGTCACAATTCACTCCCACTAACAGATCGCAACGTCCTCGTTGCGCACCAAGACCGTCACCCTGACAGTGTGAGCCCACTCGACTCCACACTTGTCTTGGTTTGGCTCTAATACCAAACTGAAATGACCCGACCCGTTTCTTTTTCTAATAATAATATAATTAAATACTCCATAATTTTTAATATAATCCAAACAATAAACTAACAACAAATCAACACGCACAACGGAAAACAAACCAAACCAACTACAATTTAATATAAATACAATATCAATCATAACCAATATAAACCAGCAACCTAGCATAACTCTATCCAAGGTTCCAAAATCAATAACATAACCATAACACAATAAATGAGACCCTAGATCATCCTCCTCCTCATCACCATGATTCCACACTACACATTACCTGCACCACAAACACAATGAGATGCGTGTGTATTACCAGAAATACCTAGTGAGGCGATCCTCCCATCTACGAGCTATACACACAAGCAAATCAGGAGTACAACAAAAAATAAAACATAACAAACCAGTCATTGAATAAAACACCCAATAACTCATTCACCACACTATACATCATCACACAAAACAAATCATACAACCCAATCGCTTAGATAAGCTCATGATCCCACACTCACCTTATCAAGCTGATTCTAACAACAAATACAACCATGAGAGACTCTCTTTGCGTCTGAAACAGTCCAGAAACGTACTACAACGAGTAACACAACCAAAAACAACCTTGAAGCAAACTGGACAGAAACACCAGAAAAGAACAGTCTCAAAGACGAAATCCTAAAATAAAAACCAACCATTAACTATCAAATCCCTGTGGCAAAAAGCTAGCCCTAGACGTCACGAAGCTTCCCACAAAATCTCGTGCCGATCAGAAACCAGACGAGACCACGATCTCAGTTACAATCCACGATGGTCCCAACTCGCGTCTGAGAAAATGTGTCCCACAAAACTGCTAATATCTCGTAGAATATTAACTCAAATTCACTTCTGTAAAAAGGAGAATGACGAGGAAAGATTTGGAAATAACTCTACCAAATTTTGTTACCTTTGACAACGATTTGATATGTCGAAACTATTTTATACCAAAACCTAACGATTCTGCTTCCTCCTTAAATCTCCTTCACACAACAACAAGCTTCTCCCCTTCTCTCTCTTTCTTTCTCTCAACATCAGCAATGAATAGCAGCCACGAAATAAGAGATACGAGGCGTCCAAAGCATTAAAAAGACCATCACTTAGGGCTTCCTAAAACTGGCTCTAAACCGGGTGAACTTAAACATAATAGGTCAATTTCATGACTTAACATAAATTGATCGGTTCTTCAACTTTAATTCCGGGACACGGGTATTACAGGTAGCTTGTCTACGAGGAAGAAATTTGGTAACTTGTCTACGACAAGAATTTAGGAAATATATTTTGACGGCTACGACAAGATTCCAAATGATGGACAAAATTATAACGGTGGACAAGAACTATGATGGACCAAAACCGTAATGTCATGGACCAATTTAATATTGTGGATAAAATAATTATCCAAAAAATAAGTTCTACTTGTCTACGAACGGATCTAATAGAATATGAGGTCTGGAGATGAATGTAACTGAGAAAAATAAATTAGGGAAGAAGTTTAATTAATTGAGCTTGTAGATTAAAAAGATAATGGAGTGAATGTAAACTGATAACTCTCTAATTTACATGTTTTAAGTGATAACATTATTATTTTACCCATTTTAGCTACAGTTTTAGTATGCATTTAGGAAGAGTTTGATATGATTTCAATGCTTTAGTGTCTATTATCAAGTATTTTAGGTTTCAAGAAGGTTTTACAGGTTTTATAGCAAAAAGGACCAAAAGGCAAGGAACATACGTTTTAGGAAAGATTCAAAGCTTTACAGTACGGGCAACGTTTGAAGAACTTCCAAACTCACATTTCAACTTACTTGGTATCTATGGAAAGCTGAGAGAGTCATCTTACATTTCAACTTACTTGGTGTCTATGGAAAGCTGAGAGAGTCATCTTTCTCCTCGAAGTGGAATAAAGTCAATCCATTCACTTGTCAAGAAGTTATGCCCGATTTACCGAGACGTGTTACAAACCGACGTAAGGAGAACCAACAAGCCAATGGGCTTTTATCGAAGGCCTGACCAGCTACCACCACGGCGGCCCAGTCCAAGTCTTCACCATGTTCTAGAAGCTTCTTACGCTGCCCCTTGCCATGCACTTAACAAGAGAAGACGTTTCTACCCTTACAAAACCCTAAACCTAGATAAAACCCTATAAATACTCTTCTAAGCCCTAGAGTTTAGAGTGTGCCTTCAACGTGCCTCAAAGCAGCCCCTAAGAGCCGACGACCAGAGAAGCAGCCACGACCAGAACCCTCTCTCGTTCATCCCTTGAAGCTTTGAAGTTCACCAAACTCTTTTCTATTCTATTTGCTTTGTACTTTGTTATAAAAGGAAAAATTTCAGAGGTGCATGACTTCACTTTTCTCGGATTTAATTGAGGAGTCAGTGGAAGTGTTTATGGACGACTTCTCTGTATACGGTTCCACTTTCTCCTCCTGTTTGTTGAATCTGTGCAGCGTATTTACGCGATGTGAGGAGACGAACCTGGTGCTGAACTGGGAGAAATGCCACTTCATGGTTGAAGAAGGGATCGTTCTGGGACACAAGATTTCTGAGAAAGGAATTGAGGTTGACAAAGCTAAGATTGAGGTCATGGTTCAGCTTCAACCGCCTAAGACAGTGAAGGACATCAGAAGTTTTCTGGGACATGCTGGGTTTTACAGGAGATTCATTAAGGACTTCTAAAAAATTGCAAGACCTTTGACAAGGTTGCTGTGCAAGGAAGTTGAGTTCGAATTTGATGCAGCATGCTTGGAAGCTTTCAGCAAGATCAAGGAGACCTTGGTTTCGGCACCCATAGTCCAAGCTCCGAATTGGGACCATCCGTTTGAGATCATGTGTGATGCTTCAGACTTCGCAGTTGGAGCAGTTCTGGGACAGCGTATTGACAAGAAGCTTCATGTCATCTACTACGCGAGTCGCACCTTGGACGAGACCCAGGGAAGGTATGCTACTACAGAGAAGGAACTCCTAGCAGTTGTGTTTGCATTCGAGAAATTCAGGAGTTATCTTGTGGGTTCGAAGGTCATTGTGTATACCGATCATGCCGCTCTGAGACACATCTACTCGAAGAAGGATACCAAACCGAGACTGTTGAGATGGATCCTGCTTCTCCAAGAGTTTGACATGGAGAAAGTTGACAAGAAAGGAATAGAAAATGGAGTTGCAGACCACTTGTCAAGGATGAGGATTGAAGATGTTGTTCCAATAGATGACTCAATGCCTGAGGAACAACTTCTGGTCGCCCAGGTTTGTGAGCAGATGCATGACGCCGGGGTTGAGAACCTAAAAATCAACTGCATGGCGATCACCTCGGATACTGCGCCATGGTATGCTGATTTCATGAATTACAAGGTCTGTGGAGAAGTTCCTGATGACATGGATCCCTACAGGAAGAAGAAGTTTTTCAGAGAGGTCAACCACTACTTCTAGGATGAACCCTATCTGTACAAGAGAGGTTCTGACGGTCTATTCAGAAGATGCATAGCAGAAGGGGAAGTGCAGGGAGTGCTTGAGCACTGTCATGGCTCAACCTATGGAGGTCACTTCGCCACATTCAAGACAGCTCAGAAGGTTCTTCAAGCGGGTCTCTGGTGGCCAACCTTGTTCAAAGATGCTCACAGTTTCATCACCAAGTGTGAAGCTTGTCAAAGAATGGGCAACATCACAAGGAGGAACGAGATGCCCCAGAATCCGATCCTGGAAGTAGAGATATTTGACGTTTGGGGGATAGACTTCATGGGACCTTTCAACCCTCCATCAAATGGCAATGTTTATATTCTAGTGGCAGTTGATTATGTTTCTAAGTGAGTCGAAGCCATTGCCAGTCCCACCAATGATCACAAGGTTGTTCTGAAGCTGTTCAAGAGTATAATCTTTCCAAGGTATGGGGTACCCAGAGCAGTGATCAGTGATGGTGGAACTCATTTCGTCAACAAGGTGTTTGAAGGTATGCTGAAGAAGTATGGGGTCAAGCATAAAGTGTCTACCGCGTATCACCCTCAGACCAGCGGACAGGTTGAGGTTTCGAACAAACAAATCAAGGGTATACTGTCAAGGATTGTTGGAGTTTCAAAGAAAGACTGGTCTGTCAAGTTAGACGAGACGCTCTGGGCGTACAGAACATCATTCAAAACGCCAATAGGCAGAACACCATTGCAGTTGATATATGGTAAAACATGTCATCTCCCTGTGGAGGTTGAGTATAAGGCACTTTGGGCTATCAAGTTGCTGAACTTGGATATTGATACGGCTCAGGCTAAGAGGTCTCTGGACATCCACGAGTTGGAAGAAATCAGACTTGATGCTAATGAGAGTTCTAAGATTTACAAGGAAAGGACAAAGAATTTTCATGACAAGAAGATTATTGTCAAAGAGCTCAAGATTGGAGATCAGGTTTTGCTTTTCAATTCCAAACTTAAGTTATTTCCTGGAAAGCTTAAGTCTAGATGGTCTGGACCTTTTGACGTCAAGGAAGTTCTGCCATTCGGAGCCATCACTCTTTTGAATAAGGATGGTAGTGAATTCACTGTAAATGGTCAGAGAGTCAAGAAATATTTAGCTGATCAAGTCCGACCAGAGGGGTCTTCTGTGCTCCTCTATGAACCCCCAAAAGCCTAAAAAGCTGAAAAGTCAAGCTAGGGACTTTAAACAAGCTCACTTGGGAGGAAGTCCCAAAGGTATCTCTGTAAATACAATTTAGGATCTTGTGTTTTTAATTTTTGTTTTTGATTTTCTTGTGTTCAGGAATCTACAGAAAGGAATCTAAGCAACATAAAAAATGCAGTCAAAAGAGATAGAGGATACACAGAAACTTCTTCTTCTTCTTCTTCAAAAAAAAAAAAAAAAAAAAAAATTCAGAAAAGAAAGAAGAAGAACGCCTACGTGAACTCTCCCTCCCCCAACCACATGAATTTTCAACGCCCCTGTCACCTCACCACCCATCTTTCTTGCCCCCTCTCCTCAAACACATCAACCTTTTGTCACCTCATCACCACTCACCCATCACTCTCCCCCTCTTTGCTCCCCACGCTCGATTTCAACACCCTTATTACCCTTTCCTCTCACCAAACACAACATATCAATTACTTTCATCTCTCTCTCACCAGCTTGTTCGAGTTCAAGAAGCTTATCGGAAGAGACCGACGTCCTTCGCTCAATCCAAGACACAACTGCTCGAGACTGCTTAGCTGAACTCATCTCGCCGACACCCATTCCAACTCGACCCTCACCACTACTCCACTCGACCGAAGCTGCCGTGAAGCCCCCCCCCCTCTCGCACCTCTACTCGACCGGATCTCACCGTCATCTCGTCATCATTGAGAAGTTCTCGTTTAAGTTTCAGCTCAAGCAAGTTGTTCACCGTCTCTCTCGATCCACCCTCACGGTCCACCATCAAGCCAAACTAGACTCGATCGACCGTCCTGAGTAAGCTCCGTAACACAAAAACTGCGACTCGACCGACATCCCTAGAAGCATTGCCGTGTCGATCCTCTCACGCGAACAAACAAGCCCCGACTTGATCGACCGTCCCGGAGCTGCCAACCGAGACGCCCTTCATCGATCCGTTGTGTTTGACAACTTCTAATACCATCCACATTTCACTTAAACATGTCTTCTCTCTTAGCTCTCTCATTGATTTTGCATTTGGACAAATTTTTTGGTCACTAACCTACTAATCTTTGATTTTGAGTTTGAATTGTCTCAGCTTTACTATGTCTGACAATTTTTGGGATGAGATGTATGAGAAGTATGGTTGTCAGGTCCCAGGACGTGCTGTTACTTCTACGCCGCCTACGCAAGGCGCTGAGTCAGGCAGAGCAGTAAAACGATCTAGTAAGGACAAAGCTCGTGGGAAAAAGCCAGTAAAGCAGAGGGACGAAGGTAGCGATTATGAGATGGAGCAGGCTCGTGAGAGTGCATCATCAAGGAAATATGTCAAGAAGAAGTCTAAATCGAAGCTGTCTGCCCATGAATACTATGATTTGTTTCAGCAACATGAGTTTATGGGAACAAGATACCCCCACAGTCAAACCATGATGGACCTTGGTATTGCGGCAGATGTCGAATATCTTTTTGGCCAATGCAACCTTAGCAAGCTTATGAACACGCCAAAGAACGCTTACAGAGAGGAAACCATCCAGCTTTTAAGCTCCTTGCAAGTTCACCTGTTCGCGAGTGCGCCTGAGATGGAGTCAGATGGCAGTTTAGGCTATTTCACGTTTATGATACATGGTCGGACTTACAGCCTTACTGTGAAACAGCTTGAGGAAGTTTTTGGATTCACTAGTGGGACTGGCACTGCAGCGGAAATCGACAAGGAAGAGGCGTCGTCATTATGGGCTTCAATTAGCACTGAGCAGCGTTTCGACGCCTCAATGTCGAAAGGGACGCTAATAAGAAGCCCAGTGTTGAGATACTTCCACAGGGCTATTTCGAACGTTTTCTACGCAAAGGAAATCACTGGCCTTGTCACCAAGGCAGAGCTTGACATGTTGGATTTGGCACTCAAGGACCCGCTAAAGAAGACTACAGAGGGTGTTATGCTTAGAGGTGACGCTTCAGACACATCGTTCGCCTTCTTCCTGTTGAACCATCTGCAGACTTACAAGACGTGGGTGGTGAGACTGAATAACACTCATTCACCCAGATTTATGTGTATGGGAGGGGTTGTGACATGGATATTAGAAGCAGCAGGTGTCCCTCTCCCTTCAGACTCGTCTCCACCGCGCTGGATGGATATGTACCACCTGAAACAGATTCACACTTTAGACTAGGAAAACAAGCATGGAAAGTTTGTCTACAAATTCGTTTCCCAGAGGTTGAAGACGCAAGGATCCTTCTACCTTGTACGAATCTAACAACAATCTTGAATGGTGAGAACATTGAGTTTATCCCTGATAGAAGCGTTTTGTATGTTGAGGAAGAGGATCAGAGAATGGAGATCTCTGCAGAAGAAGACAACCCGATGGAGGAGGATTCAGAAGACTATCGCCCTGAGAGGTATCACTTTGACGAGTACACGGCACCGAGACTAGGAAAGGGTGTTAGGGAGGCTCATGATCGGCTAAAAAAGCTTCAGAAATGGGGCAAGGCAAGAGACAAGACGCTCAGTAGTTTCAAGAGGACTTTCATGAACTTCATGAATAAATTCAGTTGTTCGACATCCACTGCTGCCATCCCAGTGCTTTCCCAGGATGCCATGCCAATACAGGGACGCTTGTCTACACGTCTTGAGCAAACTCGCCGAGCACAACCATCTCCAGCACGCCGGTATGCTTACACACCACGGACGCAGCAACCCTCTCCAGCTCAACCACGGCATTCCGTTCATGAGCCCCGGGAGAGAGCGAGAAAGTCTTTGAAGAGAGCCAAAAAGGGACCCTCCTCAAGCCGTCCAGCTGAGCATCACCACGTCGGTCCTTCTGAGCACTTACCTGAACCAGTGATTGAACAGCAGAACGAGTCTCAGATCGACCACCAGACCAGACCAGCGACTGAGCAGCAGACAGAGCCTCAAGGTGACCATCCGCATACGGTGGATGTTGTGCTATTATCGGATCATGGTGAGTCCAGAGTCGACGACATGCAGTGCGACGAGCCACCAATTGTTTATCAGAACACCCAAGCAGTAGAGCAGCAAGTCGACCAACCAGCTGCGGTCACTCATGCGGATCCCAAACACGGCGAAGGACAGAGCCAATACCACGCACCAACTCCTTGGGCGAGCTCAGACTCCTTTTTCTACTACTGAGGTACTCCTCCCTTCCTTTGTATATACCATTTCATTTCTGCATTGTTTCTGTTATGATTCTTGAATCCTCCTGCAAATTTCTCTTACATAGGAGACTGTGTAATTTAAGTTTGGGGGAGGGTTTGAGATGATGTATCTGTTGTTGTGTCTTGTGATTCTTATTTGAAATTTTTGCATCATATCATGTTTGAGTCTACATTCATCTATTTGCATAGAAAAACCAAAAAAAAAAAAAAACTTTGAAAAAATTCGAAAATTTCCACAAAAACAGAGTGTTCATGTAGCTTGCACTTGCATATTAGTATTGAGTCTAGTGTCATTCGTATAGGGTTGTTGCATTTAGCATAGGGGTTGATGATGATTGTAACCTTGGTAGCATGCTGGATTCAATAGGATAGGATCAAGGCCCTTGTTATTAGTTCTTTGATGCATGTTGATTGAACTTGAAAATGTAAGATTGAAGCATGTTTTGGAATTGACGTCATTCCCTATCTATCTGAACCTAATCCTGACTTGCAATTATCTTGTTATGCATTGAAGTTGAACTCATGGATACCATATACATACTTGGATTGTCTTTCACATTTTTACCACCCTTGTCAATCCAAGTAGTTGATTCCCATCTTTGGAACAGTTTCCCGCACCCTTAACCAACCCTTCTTTCAAGCCAATTGTATTTTTGAGTGTGAGGTCTTTTCCGAGTTTAGCTTGTTAGAAAGTGTTAGGTTCTAACCGACAAGAGTAGGATCCTGTGTAGTTCTAGTTCGCGCTATCCGGACTAGTAGGACTAGGTGAGAACTTGATATTGGATATTGGGTATGGAATTGTGCAGAAAAGTAATGGGTAGAAAGTCGTAAGGAAGGGGATGTGTTTTTCAAAGTTTACAAGTCTAGTAAAGGATTTGGGGTGAGCAAAGTAAAAAGAATAATTGGTTCTGGGCATGAAATAAAAAAATTAGACAAAGAAAAGAAAGTAAAAATGCTTAAGATGTCTAGAGTCTTCAGAAGAAAAGAGAATGAACCATAGTGATATTAAAGTTTTCCCAATCCGCTAGAGTGATAAGAAGTGAACTCTTCCTAAGACCAAATCTAAAGAATGAAAGAATGGGTTTGAGATGAAGTTTCTGATGAAGGGTAGAGATAGGACCAACTTTGGTTTGGAATGTTCTTTGGGTAGACAGGGCGCTGCTCTTGTATGTATCAGTTGGTTTCAACCTTTAACCTTCTCTTAAGCTCAACTCTTTTCATGAGAGAACCTTGTTATGTATCGATGGAACCACTTGAGAAAGAGACCACATTTGTTTCTAACCTTTCACCCTAGCCAAATGAGTTCAATGACACTACATAGCTTGATTCATGGTTCTTTGTTAATAAATGTTAAAGGGGGTGATTGATAGGATTGCATGTGTTGATCAAACGAATGAAATTCCTTCACCACGCATCATAGAACTAATAACAAGGACCTTGATTCTAACTACTCTATTCAGCATGTTTTAGGTTCTGAGACCCCATCTTCAAACCTCTCTTCCATACTTTGTTCTTGGTTGTTTGCTTGAGGGCAAGCAAAAAATAAGTTTGGGGGAGTTGATATGTATATATTTTACACATTTTCATCATGCATTTGTCATTCATTTTGTTCTCTTAACTCATTGCTTTGTATTGTTTTTAGTCTCTTTTGCATAACATGCATATCTAACTAGTGTTTGCATTGGTCTTGCACGCATCTTGCATATTGGAGTTGTTTCAGGTGTATCCAAACCATCAAATGCAAACAAGGATCAGGAAAGCAGTTAAGCGACTCGATCTACACTACCCAGCGACGCAAGCATCCACGTATTTGATCGAGTCGAGTGAAGATTTTACTTTGGGATTCAGCTTTCGGTGTCTTCATCAAAGTTGTAGGGAATTGAGTCATCTTTCCAATGCAGTTTATTTCAAGCCAATCGGAGTCGTGGTTCATGAGTTATCTCCGTTTTAGTGGATACATGTACGTTAAGAAGTCTGACTCGACCCACACGCAAAGGAGAGCTCCCACTCGATCGGATGTTAGACGCGACTCGACTAAGACGTCCCAGGATGGCTCCTGAGCACCCTCTAGACGCGACTCGACCAAGACGTCCCAGGATGGCTCCTGAGCACCCTGAAGACGCGACTCGACCAAGACGTCCCAGGATGGCTCCCGAACACCCTCAAGATGCGATTCGACTCGATCAACACTCTCACGTCGCGACTCGATCGACACTCTCACGTCGCGACTCGATCGACACTCTCACGTCGCGACTCGATCAACACTCTCACGTCTCGACTCGATCGGCACTCTCACGTCGCGACTCGATCGGCACTCTCACGATGCGATTCGATCGATGCTCTTAAACCGACGTCCTGGTTTTGTCCCGAAGATGCATCCGAGAAGGATTCCCGAACCGACATTCTATATTGTCGTTTTATATTTTAGAGATTTCCATGTTTTTCCTATAAATACGTTTTGTTAAGTTTTCACTGAAGGATCTTAGTTTTTATCTCGTTTTCTTTTTTAAGGTTTCCCTAGCCACCAAAAACGTACTCCGACTTTGTATCCCAATATCTTGGAACTTATTTAGTATTTTGATTTGATTTCTTCTACAAAAATTGTTCTTCACATTTTAATAGATCTAAGAATGCTTGTTTCAATGTTTTATGCGTTTGCAACCTTGACTATGATTTTCGGATCTGAGTAGTGCGTTAGTTCTTGAGGATGGGATAGATTAGGTGGAGGATCTTAGGATGCAGAGTGTTTAAGCGTTGATTGTATGATTTCCCTTCTGGGCTAGAGTAGGAAATACTAGTTTTTCTCTGATCAATTGGAACTAGGTTTGAGACATTTTCACACCCAAAAGGTGTTCGATGAAATGTCTGACCAACTATTGCCAGAGACTTACGTTCCTAGCCTAAGAGATTAGCTGTCTAGGATGTTTGTTGACGTGAATGAGTTGTTTGTCATGCCATGCTTGATCATGTTTCTCTAGCGAGAGCTAGGTTTGGAAGTGGTTGAGTCTGAGTAGCTTCTGTCAAGAGATTGAATTAGCTAAGTCGTGATGTTCATTGTTTAGGGATAGATTGCTTGTGGCATGTTAAACACTCTGTAGACTAGGATACTTCACCGACGTCGATTACTCCCATCCTTAGGACTTTTATCTTTTTGATTGATATTACATTCCCGAGACTGTTTCATTTGTTCATGCTTAGAATCATTTTCAGTTTCACTTATTCTTGCTTGCTTCTTGTCATACATTTTCGTTTCTGTTTCTGTAATTCATTTCCGTTTTGTATTTTGACCATTCTAGGATTGTTAGAAAAACACTCTTTTTGAATTGGCTTGACTTGTGACTTCTTGATTACATCTTGATTGTTAGCGACATCCCATTTGGATTGACACCTTAAGTACTACAACACATAAGGTTAATTGAACCTGCTAGGATAGACACAAAAAGCCTAGTATCAACAGGCAAACCAAAACCACTCCATGTGAAGCAAACATTTACAACAGTATTAAAGCCCTTACAGTTCTATGGCTGTTAAGTGGATTGTAAGGCTCAGCTTGAAGGTTGCGACCTCAGAGTGGTACGGCTCGAAGGTTGTGACCTGAGGTCGGATGTGTTGAGAGAAAACAATGTCTAGGATGTGGAAATAAGAATAGTGACTGGATGTAGACCTCGGAGGTTGATGGTGGTTCAATCTCAGTTTGGTTGTGCTGAACAGTGTGGTCAGGTTTGTGTTGGACGGTGGGGCTAGTGTTGTTTTGAAAAGTAGGTTCAAGTGGAGTTATTAATCGTTGCAACTGTGGTTGGAGGTGTTTTGCATATGGATTGTGGTGGTTTCTATCGTTAGAGAAAAAGAATTGTAAGGCATGTGTCCCAGAAAATAATGAAATATTGCAGATTGTATCAAAAATTAGTGTGTATTTTTCTAGTTGGTCTACTATGCTAGTCGAGCTATTAATTAAATCAAAGGATGGTTTAAGTTTTAGTTAAGATAAACCTGGTTTAATCTAATTAAACCAAAAAGTCTTATTCTTTTCTTTACGAGGATGACGCCTCCTCCTCTTTTGTTATTGCCGTTGTTGGTCTGTGAGAAAGAGAGAGCTCTTGATCTTTGAGGGTGAAAGAGAGGGAGAAGGAGAGTTAGTTTGGCCTTGAAGTGAAGGTAAAGGAGGCAGAACTGTCAGGCTTTGGGGGAAAAAGGATTCTACATAGCAAAGCGTTGCAAAAGGTAATGAAATTTGGTGGAATTATACCGAATCCTTTTTCATAGATGCTCCTTTTTGCAGAAGTGGATTTGGGTTTAAACTCCGTGAGTTATTGATAGTTTTCTGTTATTTCTATCAGTTTTGCTTCAAGGTCGTTTTGGTTGTGTGACTTTTTGTAGGGCATTGCTGGGCTGTTGTAGACGCAAGGAGAGTATCTCCTAGTTGTATTTCATGTTTGAATCACCTTGATAAGGTGAGTGCGTGACAATGAGCTTATATGGGCAATTGGGTTGTATGACTTGTTTTGTGTCATGATGTGTAGGTGTGGTGAATCTGTTATTGGGTGTTCTGTTTAATGGCTGGTTTGTTATGTTTTATTTGTGGTTTTACTCTTGATTTGCTTGTGTGTATAGCTCATAGACGGGTAGATTACCACACTGAGTATTTCTGGTAATACTCACGCATCTCATTGTGTTTGTGGTGCAGGTAATGTGTGATGTGGAATCATGGCAATGAGGAGGAAGATGATCTAGGGTCTCAGTTGTATTATTAGTTATGTTATTTTGTTGTTGGAGCCTTGGTTAGGATGCTAGTTTGGTTATATGTTATCGTTGTGGATGTTGCTGTTTTGGATTATATTATTTGAGCTGGTTATGTTGGTTTATGGTTTAGGTTGTAATCAAATATTTAAGGATATTTTGTATATTTTAAACAAAAAAACAGGACGGGTTGCTACACCATGTGTTGCTATGAATCATGAGCATGGACCTATGGTTTGTTCAGGTTCAGTGACAATAACTTTCTCTTTTAGATTTTCTTGTGGTTATTCATCAACTACAAAATTGGTAATAGCACGAAGATATAACTACTTAAGTGACATATCCAACAGATCAATCACGCTTAATATACCTAGATTTATGTAAATTTTAAATCAAAATTTAATTGCAAACTGTTATCAGATACTAAAAGTAAAATTCCAAAAATAACTGAAAATTTTCTCCAAAAATTTCAGAATTATATGGCATTTCCTTTTTGATATATATATTTTTCCAACTGAAAAATATGTTTTTCTACGTAGTTTCATAAAATGTGTCATTATAGAATTATTCATATGTTTTTTTTTTAATGTTGAAATAGAAAAATACCAATTATATTAGATTTTCAATATAAAATTTGATATAAATTTTTCAGTTTAGCCTCAAACCAATAGAAAAATATCAAGAATCAATTCAAATTTAAAAGGTATAATTTTTTTTTAATATATTTTTTTAATATTTGTGAAAACAGAGGAAATCTTTCACTACACACAAAAACATAACAATTTAAACTTTTTTTCTTCCAGAATTATCTTTCTCAGCCAAAACTGTTTTTAAGTAGTTTCGTAGAAAATTCTAATTGTCAGAGCTGACCATGAGACCAAGCATATCAAACATGGGCTTGCGGCTCTAAATATGTGAGAGCGGACCATGAGATCAAGCATAACTGATTCGATATGATACATTATATCAAAAAGTTACTTCTCAAACAATTAAAAGAAAACGAGTTATGGCACAATCTTAAATGTATTATAAATCACATAGTGTGTTCTAGATTTTTGTATTTATGTAAAATAGCTTTTTTTTTAAATAACATGCATTGATGTTCTTTTACGAATGTGAAAAGGATTTATATGTGTCTATATATAAAACAAAAGACCTCTCAGCCATATAAAAAGAAACTTGGGCATACACAAAGAACCTAAGCTTCATCAACAAGTACAACAGCCGTGAAGACATAAAGCCACCGACCACCGTCGAATCATGATGGTGGCTCGACGACGATCTCAAATCCCAGGTTCACGCTTCATTCCCACAAAGTTGCAGCTCATCGACCGTTATCTACGCTGGAGAATGGAAGGGAAAAGCTCTAGTTATACATACGAGATGAATATATACGAGAAAGAACCGTGGCTTCTTCAGCACGTAAGACACTTTAGATCCAAAAGGAACATGTGGCGGACCTACATGCAGTGATGGGAGGTCACCTCACCTACCCAAATTTTGGTGAAAAAAATTATCTTCACAAGTTTTAGATTTTTTTAACTAGTTTTATGAGTCCAACCTTATTTACTTTAACCTGACCTCCCTTAATTTAATTATAAAAACAAAAAGTCCATTAATCCATAACAAAAAGAAGGAGTTTTTTTTTATTTGTTATAAGTTTTTTTAAAAAAATTCCATTAACCCTATTTTTAACCTAATAATTTATTCTTTGCACCAAATTAAATAAGAAAGAAGAAAAATATCTCTTACTAGTGTATTTTGGATTCTATTCTTCACACGTACAACAGATTCTAAATCAAGTAATTTTATATATTAGGTGCAAAACTAAATTTTGTTTCACAATCAAATTATTAATTTTGTTAATTATACATAGAAATTAGAATTCCAATACAAGTTATGATTTTAAAGAAACACAAAAAATCATCTTTTACAATCAAATTAGATTTCCAATAAAAGTTATGATTATAGAGACACAAAAATCATCTTTTACAATCATCTTTTGAAAATTATATTTAGTTTTAGGGTTAAACTAAATCATATTCTACAAAAACAGTAAAAGATATGATGCTCATAATTCTGAATTTTGTTGACGACAAAGATGTATTCAAAACTATTACAAATGAAAATATGATAAAACTTTGGAAAAAAGATGGCTAGCTATATGAAGTATAGCTGAATACATGGTCACATATACTAAATATATTATTATATACTTAACTACACAAAGTATATGTATTACATGGCCACATGTATAAACTATATGACGTCATGTGTTCAACATCATAGACATACAATCTTGTACACTGATTGATTATTTCTAGTGAAGACCGGTGTTGACTTCGGCGTTGACCAAAAAAAATTCTAAAATTAAAAATAAAAATTAAAAAATTACTATATTTAATCATTTATGATTTTTATTAAAAAATATTTTATTCAATATCTAAGCTTTTTTTTAATATATTTTTAATGTATTTATTTTTGGAGGATTTTCAAAAATACCTCTTTTTCTATGTCATTTTTTAAAAATGCCTTTTTATGTTGTCTATTTTCAAAAATATTCATTTTCTATATATAAAAAAACTAAATTCTAAGCCTTAAACTCCAAATACTAAATCATAACTCCTCAAAACTATATCATAAATGTAAAATAGAGAACCCAAACCTTTAAAAAAAATTCTAAAAATTAAATTAACATTCTTATACTTAGTTAATTTTTAATTTTAAAGCTAAACTAATATATAATAAAAATCACTAATAGTTATTTTCAAGATATAATATAAAGGTATTTGCAAAAATACTCTTATTCTACACCCTTTTGCAAACATACCCTTAAATCAAATCTATTGTTTTGCTAAAATGGATTTTTTGTATCTTTATTTTTTATATATTAAAAGTAAATATTGTGAATTTTGTAGTTGTTGTTTATATGTTATTTTGAGTATGTAAATTGAAAAGTAAAGAGTATCTAAAATTTTGTATAACATTTACCATGCAAAATTTAGAGTGAAGAGTCATATACTCAATCTATTATTTTCTAATGAAAGTAGTTGAATTTGATATAATTTATTTTGTATTATTTTAATAATCTGATTATCAGATATATATATCTTTAAAACAATTATAAATAATGTTTATATCTTTATAATTATTTTCTATCTTGAGAATAATTATAAATGAATTTTTCTAGTTTGAAAATAATTATAAATGATTTTTATTTAACTATTTACTTTAGTTTGAAAAATAAAAAGTAACTAATTATAAGAATGAATATATTAGAGAATATAATATGTCTTTTAATCATGAAAAACCATAATTGATTTAGTATAATAATTTATTATTTTAAATTTTAAATTTTGTAAAAATTAAAATATATTTTTTGTTATTGTTGGTCAACGCCGGAGTCAACGTCGGTCTTCACCTGAGTCAGTCAACCGGTGTACTGAATTATATGTTTATGGTGTTGACCGCATAACATCATATAGTTTATACATGTGGTCATGTAATACATATACATCGTGTAGTTGATTATACAATAGTATACTTGGCATGTGTGACCATGCATTCTCCGATACTTATACTTCATGTAGCTAGATATCTTTTTTCCTAAAACTTTTGTAGGACTTTTTATAACATTGTAAAATATATTATATTTATATTAAGTGTAATTCTTTTTTTTTTGCTAAAGCGGTAAATATCATATTAGATGAAAATGATTCAGATTTACAAAATTATGACCGAGCTATTTGGTTCCTTGGCAAAAAAAAAAAAAAAAACAAGGAAACAAAAAGAATACACCCCACAGATTATAATCGAAAAAACAGAAGCCTATTACATAATCCAAAGGGACATGAGGATTCTGAATGTTTTCCTCTGCTTTCTGGCAGTGATAGAGTTGATAATCTCTCGTTCAATCTGCTTGAAGATTTCTTGCGAGGGAATCACCTGAGAGTTATGAAGCATGTTGTTCCTCTGTTTCCAGATCGCATAGACAGTTGCTAGTGCCACTAGTTTTCTCAGAACTGATGGTGAGGTTATACTTGTTGTCGACATCCAAAGGATAAGGTCATTCCAGGACTGAAACAGGCGAGGGAGAAGCTTTAACCTCAGAAACACCTCGTCCCATATAGCTCGACTAAATGAACAAGATAAGAGAAGGTGGTGTCGGGTTTCAACCTCTCTGGAGCATAGAACACATAGAGGAGAAACCTGCATTCCCCATGAAACTAACCTTGACCTTGTTGGTAACCTATCGAGATGGCATACCCACATAGTGAAAGCATTTTTGGGAGTAGAACCCTTAAACCAGATCGATTTCGCCCAAGTCTTGGGGTCTTCTCTTAGTCTGAACGAATGCCAAGTGACCGAAGAGGAGAAACCATTACAGGGCACATTTTCTACAACTCAATCGTAAGAATCTTCAGCTTCTGCATTAAGTGGTAGCGACACTGTAGTAAGATACATTTAGAGTTGGAGAGCTTCATCGGATCTTGGTGAAGGAAGCTTCCAAATTGACCCAAGCGTGGCATTAGCCACCGAGGCTGATATTGGGATACTTAGAGACCTTGGGCCGTCACTTCCCAGATACTTGATGAGTGGACCAAAAGGGGTCCAGGGATCCCCCCAGAAACTTGCACCTGTTCTGTTTCCCACATTGCACCGAAGGAACCTCTCTGCTAGTGGCCTCAACCTTAACAAACTCCTCCAATTCCAAGAATCATTAACACTTTCCTGAATGAGCCAAAAACTCGAGCGTTGAAGGTGGTGATGTTTATGCCAAGCCACCCATAATGAGCCACTATTAGAGAATAGCAACCAGATGAATTTGAGGCTAAGAGTAGTGTTCCACTCTGAAAACCGTCTGAGACCCAAACCTCCCTCTGCTTTTGGTAGACAGACCTTGGACCATGCCACTTTTGCTTTGTGATGATTTTCAATACCCCCAGACCAAAGAAATCTTGAGCACAGAGATTCGATCTCCCGGATACAGCCTTTTGGAAGTTTAAACGTGGATATCCAGAACACTACTGTTCCAGAGATAACTGATGCAATCAACTGCAGTCTTCCGACAAAAGAAAGAGACTTTACAGCCCAGCTTAAGAAACGTCCCCTGATTTTCTCAACAAGTGGGGCATATTCAGTTGTTTTTAGCTTTCTGCACATGAGGGGAAGGCCCAAGTATCTAATTGGGAGGGTTGCTCTTGGAAAGCCATAGTTATCAATCGCAAGCGATTCTATATCATTGACTCCAGCGAGAAACAATTCTGTTTTTTCTCGGGTTCATGGTTAGCCCCGACCAGCCCGCGAAATCTTCCAGAGTCTCTGTAATACCGTGAAGTGAAGAACTTCCCCCATCAAAAAATATCATGACATCATCCGCAAACATCAAGTGAGTAATATCCAGACCTGATGTTTTCGGATGATAAAATATGTAGCCCGAGTTGAATCTTGATAGAAGGAGTTTTGAGAAAACCTCCATTGCAAGCACAAAGAGGTATGGAGATAGAGGGTCTCCTTGCCTTAAGCCTCTTTGACTCTTGAAAAAGCCTCATGCAGTCCCGTTGACAGCGACTGAGAAAGTAGGAGTGGTGATACATTCTGTGATCCAAGAAATAAAAATCTCTGGAACTTTAAGGCCACGCAAGGATGCAATGATGAAGTCCCATCTGAGGGAATCAAAAGCTTTTCGCAGATCCACCTTTAGCATGCCACTAGGATCAATGTTTTTTCTATTATAACCATGGACAATCTCTGTGGCCAACAACACATTTTCGGATAAAAGTCTACCTGGGATAAACGCTGATTGAGAAGGAGATATCACTTCTGGAAGCAGAGATTTCAGTCAATTTGATAGAAGTTTCGAGATAACCTTGTAGAGGGTATTTAAACAAGAGATGGGTCTGAACTCTGCAGGCTTAGAGGCGTTAGAGATCTTTGGGATCAAAACTAGAGTGGTGGCGTTCCATTGCTTAAGGATTTTTCCAGAAGAGAAGAATTCCTTAATAGCAGCAGTGACCTCCCCACCAACAATACGCCAGCAACTCACATAGAATTCCACAGGATAACCATCAGGGCCACTAGTCTTGTTGCTCGGGAGGGAACAGAAAGCATCCTTGATCTCTTCGGTAGTGACAGGAGCGATAAGGCGTTGACAATGGGCATCAGAGCAGCTGAAGTCAAGGAGAGAGGTAATGTCTTCTTGGATAAACAGAGGGGGGAGACGTCTTTTCCCAGCAGGTCTAGAAAATAAGAGGTGCATAAATCATGAATTCCCTGAGGAGACTCGACCCTGACTCCGTTTTCATCCTCGAGCTAGTGAATATGGTTCAAAGCTTTCCTTTGGTTTGCCATTCGGTGGAAATATCTTGAATTGCAGTCCCCAACTCGCAGCCAAGTTATGTGAGATCTTTGCCTGAAGAAGCTCTCCTCTGCTTTCGAGAGGATGAACCAAAGTCTATGAGCCTCTTCCTCCAACTGCGCATTCACCAGGGAAGGTGAAACTAACATGTTTTGCTGGGCCTCTAAAAGCTTGACGTGTGCTTCTTGTACTCTCTTTTCGAGGTCTGAATAGTTGGATCTGCTGAAATCTCTGATCATCTTCTTGAGGTACTGTAACTTTTTAGAGACCCTGAACATATCTGAGCCAATAACGTTAAAATTAAACCAACAACTGCACACCATAGCGACGAAATCCGGATTAGATAGCAGGATGTTATACAGTTTGAAAGGTCTTTTCTGCTTTGTTGAGTCAAGGGATAAGCAAACTGAGCCACAAGCATGATCAGAAAAATCAGGCTCCCCAAAGTATCCAAAGGACCGAGAGAAAAGTCCCCTCCACTCGTCATTTACCAAGATTCTATCCAGCTTCTTAGCTATCGGATCAGACTTTCTCTTATTCCACCATGTAAAAGTGCATCCCCTGAAGGTAAGGTCTGATAATTCCGCATTTAATAGACAGGTACGGAAGTCAGACATACCTCTGTCAACAGTGAATCCATCAGATGCTGAGTGTTCGGATGGATGCAGAGTTTGGTTAAAATCTCCCATGACTAGCCAAGGCTTGCCCGTAACAGCAGGACTCTGAGCTAAGTCCGTCAACTCCTCCCAGAGGGAAGTTCTCACAAGAGCCTCGTTTGAGGCATAGACAAAAGAAGCCACAAAAGGTAGATCAAAAGTAGGCAGCTTTACTTCACAAGTGATCATTTGCAAGGACTTTGAGATGATAGAGCCCTTGACAGACGGGTGCCAGAGAATCCAAATCTTTCCAAGGTCGGAGAATGCGTAATTGTCATCACAAAACCAGCCAGGCACAGTGTCCCTGACAAATTTATCTCTCTTAGATCGATGTACACGAGTCTCTAGTAGACTACCAAAAAGGGGCTTATTTCTTCGAAGCCATTTTTTAAAACCGGTCCGGTGAGAAAGCTAATTAAAGCCTCGGACATTCCGACAAAAAGTTTCCATATACATAGAATTTAGTTGATTTTGAGGCCAGTGCCTCGCTCACTTCGGCGTTGTTTTTTAGACACCACTTCCGTGAACCCATAGTCTTCATCCACAAGGCCTCCACCATCACTAGATACATCATCGCTAGAATAAGTATCTGAGGAGTCTGGTTCTGCTGCTGATACCCCTAACGATACATCAGTACCTTTTGGACCACTTGATTCTCCCACCAAAAGGTTCGAAACGGGGACTGAAAAGAGGCCTGAGCTCTTGCCCTGAATCTCCTTACTATGGGTTTGGGCTGGATCCTGTGATCTAACTGAATGGCTCACTGTTGATGGTGGATTTAGAGTCGCAGGCTTCACTCTGTATTGAGGTTGCTTTTTCTTTTTGCTGATCCTGGGACAGTTTTGGGTGGAATGAGAGGAAGATTTGCAGCCTAAGCATGAGATTGGAGCTTTGGTGCATCTCTTTATGGTGTGACCCACCTCTTTGCATAGGGAACAGATGGGAGGCATCCAAGGGCTGGAAACCCTGACTCTGCGGATCTCCCCACATTGGAATTTGACGTTTACGGCCTCTGGGAGAGGCTTCCTAGGGTCGATGATTGTGAAAACCTTTGCCACCTCCAGATTAGTCTTCTTAACTGTGTCCGGATGTAAGAACTTTGGATCGCCAACCAAGATTGCAATATGTTCCAAACCGTCATCATTAAAGAACTGCAAAGGGACATCCCTAAGCTCCAGCCAGATAGGAGCCGAAGAAAGTTCAGGTTTAGCAGGAACAAGCCCTGGTTCCCACTTAGCTACAAACATGGGTTGCCCTTCAATATTCCATAGTCTTTGATTTATCACTCTGTTCCGAGTATGGGCGTTAGGGATTCTGAACAAGAAAGCGTTTCCCTCCATTTTTGAAACTGAGATATCGCGGAACTGGCGGCTCCAAATTCCATTCACAATCGAATGAATTGTGCCTTGAGATGGGGGTCTGCATAAAACTGTCCAATAATGAACGACTCCCACGATTTTTTGTGCTTCTCAATGACCGCATTCGGAATCTCGACACATTCCTCTCCCGATGGTAAGGTGAAAGCTTTACCTCTTTTTGATAGTGGTCTATAGGTACCCTTAAACAGTTTTAGCCAGTCAGGGTCCTCCTTTATAAGCACTTTTCCTGGGTCCGCTGATTCCTCAGCATTCGCAGCAACTGGCGGGTTTGAGGGCAAAATTGGTACGGCTGGTGACACAGGCGTAGCAGCATTATCGACCGTAGGTACAGCATGATGTAGCTTACCATCAGTCAAAGTGGAATGTTCAGTCGCTGGGGGTGGTGTGGCGACACCACTCGCGGCTTTCAATTGGGGGGGGCAGATCCAAACAATTCACATCGTCTGTTTCACCAGGGACTAGCGTAGTGGCTGAAATTGAAGGCGGCGCATCAAATTAGGCACTAGCTACCGAGGAGAGTGGTAGATTCGACTTTTCTAGATCTGTTGACTCAGATCCAGGAGATGGAGACTTTCCCTTCAGGTTACCTTTTGGGAGGGAGCAAGGCGAAGAACGGCCGGAGGACTTTTTCTTTGAGGATTTTGTCTTCCCCATGAGGAGGGGAGGGCCTGAAAAGAGAACCGGAATCGGGTTCAGGAAGGAAAAAGTAGTCACCTTATCGCCCTAGGAGAAAGAGAGAATAACGTATTTTTCCCCCTTTAACCTTTTTTTTCATTTGAGAGCTCTGTATGTTGAATTTGTTTACCAATTTACGTTAGTGAAAAGTCCACATTAGGAAACTTGTAATTTAATATTCCATTCTTTTTCTTTATCCATTTGTTAGTTGAGGGTTTTCTCTTGCCTTGTTTTGAAAACATTCTGGCATCTCAATAACATATTTTTTTATATATATAGTCTGTATAAAGTCGAACAAGAAGATGCAAAAAGTTTAATGAGATCTTAAATATTTCTCAGAGACTGAGAACAAACCAACCAGAACATTAAGTAACATAATTGATGAACAACAACAATAAGTAACAGTTTCTTTTCTTTTACCTTGGTGATGCTTCACTTCCATCTTGCTTTATCACAGAACATAAAACTTGTCTTGAGATGTAACTTTCGAGCTCCGTAGAGACTTCTGTTAGCTTCAAATCAAAGTTACTCCTGTATTTTTGCTTCGGTGATGGTACAGTGGCAGATGAAGATCCTGAAAACCTTCTCCGTGGGCTTGAGAATCTTCCTGGTGAAACCTGAAGCTTTACTGCTGCACTTGTTGATGGTGGTAACACGGCGTTAGTATTGTTGTCTGGATCTAACAAAAGTCCAAATTTAGTCTCTAATGGGAGTGGCTTAAGTGAATCTTCTTCAGTCTCGGTAACTGGTTTCGGTTTTTCTCAGTCTTTCCTTTGCTTTCTCAGCTGCTTGTAGAGCCTTTTCACTGCTTAATGTTATCAGTTTCCATGGGTTTATGCTTACATGAAAACCTGGTTTCTTCTGGTTCCATTATTTTTTTATGTTTTGACCTGGATTAAAAAAATTCCTGGGTCCGCATCATGTGGTACTACTACTTCTTTACGAGAACAAAAGCAGACTCGAAAAGAATGAGCCGAGTGGCGGGGACAGGTACGTGGAAGACGACTGGTCATGAGGATATTAAAAAAGACGGAGTCAAGGTCGGAACTATGAAGCGTATAAGCTTTAAAATCAAAAAAGAAACGACGGGTTGGGTGATGCACGAGTATATTTTGGATGATCATCAAGTAAAACAGAGAGCTCATTAGGAAGTGGTTCTGTGTAAGATCAAGTTTAAACCGGGTAAGGACAAGAATCTTTATAAGTAAGCTCCAAGACTCGAACCTATAGTGATTGGACAGCCACAGCCACAGCCACCACCACAGATGCCGCGTGGGGAAGAAGAGAATCAGAATCGCAATGATGTTCATATTGCTGCTGCTGAAGATATTCAATACTTGGGTGCTCCTCCTCCTCGCGAGACCCAACAAGGCATTGAGCAGCACCAAGACTTTGGTTCCTATGGCCAGCTCGCTCGCCATATTCTTGGACTAGTAGAGGGGCCTGATCATCAGCATCATGGTTATGGATACATGGCTGAGTACTACAACCAGCCATCCATACGATTCTTCAAAACTGGATGGTTCACACTCGGCTCATCCATACGATTCTTCACAGCTTCCTATGGAGCTTCAAGAACCATACATATTGGCTGTTCAACATCAACAGTTGCGAATGGAGCAACGTCAACGCCATAATTTTGGACAAGCCACCCATCTCTCTTCACAGCTTCCAGTTATGAACTTATGATGAACCAAGCCATAGAGGAGAAGCAGTATGGCCAGCCGTATCATCAGCGCAATGACCTTTCAATGATTCATATCGAGACTCAAGAACAAGACAATATGGTCGGAAACTTGGCTTCTCAACTAAAACATGAGGAACAGAACAATGTTCCTTTGATGACTATGAATCAAACCACAGAGACCCCATACTTGACTTAAAATTACCAGCAGCAACCTTGTGCATCAGCATTATGGTTATGGAAACATGGCTGAGTACCTAAAATAGTTTTGTAGACAAGAGACGGATACTCCACTCTCGGCTCAAGCCATGGGGATGCATCATCCAATTGGAACCTCTGGTCCATACTCGGCTTAACACAATGATCAAAATCACCAAAACGTTACGAGTTTCAAGGAAGACGAATACGATTACAACCATCTCATGTGTCGTTTTGAAGGTTTAGCAGAAGACACAGATCCCTCACAATTTCCAATGGAGCTTCAAGAAGAATACATATTGGGTGATCAATATCAAAACCTCTCAATGGAGCAACAGCAACACCAGATTAATGGACAAGCCACACATCTCTCTTCACAGCTTCCAGTATCAATGAACCAAGCCATACCGCATTATTGTCAGCCATATAATCAGAGCAATCATCTTTCTGTGGTTCGTATGGAGACTCAAAAACAAGGCAATGAGGAACAAGACAGTTTTCCGTTGATTACTACGAATCAAACAACAGAGCCGCCACAGTTGACTCGAGAACAGCAGCAACCTTGTGAACAAGCCACTACTCGGAACGAATTGACTCAGGAGATGGATCCAGAGATTGCTAGTTTATTATTTGGACAAAACATAACAGTAGAAGAAGCCATGTTAATGGCTACATTAGGAAACTTGTAATTTAATATTCCATTCTTTTTCTTTATCCATTTGTTAGTTGAGGGTTTTCTCTTGCCTTGTTTTGAAAACATTCTGGCATCTCAATAACATATTTTTTTATATATACTCTGTGTAAAGTCGAACAAGAAGATGCAAAAAGTTTAATGAGATCTTAAATATTTCTCAGAGACTGAGAACAAACCAACCAGAACATTAAGTAACATAATTGATGAACAACAACAATAAGTAACAGTTTCTTTTCTTTTACCTTGGTGATGCTTCACTTCCATCTTGCTTTATCACAGAACATAAAACTTGTCTTGAGATGTAACTTTCGAGCTCCCTAGAGACTTCTGTTAGCTTCAAATCAAAGTTACTCCTGTATTTTTGCTTCGGTGATGGTACAGTGGCAGATGAAGATCCTGAAAACCTTCTCCGTGGGCTTGAGAATCTTCCTGGTGAAACCTGAAGCTTTACTGCTGCACTTGTTGATGGTGGTAACACGGCGTTAGTATTGTTGTCTGGATCTAACAAAAGTCCAAATTTAGTCTCTAATGGGAGTGGCTTAAGTGAATCTTCTTCAGTCTCGGTAACTGGTTTCGGTTTTCTCAGTCTTTCCTTTGCTTTCTCAGCTGCTTGTAGAGCCTTTTCACTGCTTAATGTTATCAGTTTCCATGGGTTTATGCTTACATGAAAACCTGGTTTCTTGTTGATCAGTGTGGAAGGTGAACGTTCATCTCCTTCAATCTTTATAGATAGTCTCTGCTGATTCTGTTAAAAAAAACAAAGCAGAATCTTTGAGAATCTTACGAAGCTACAACAAGAGAAGGAAAACAACAAAACCTTTTAGAAAATCAATCACCTCATTTGCTTTCCTGCACATGAACTTGGAGATAAACGTGTGTCTTGGTCTTTCAGGTGAATCAAAATCTGAGCTTTCATCTGAAGATGAGTCTAATTCATCAAAAGGGTTCACTTCTGCGAACTGATTCTCCTCCCTCATCGCTAGTATATAATCATATGTTCTCATCCCCTGCAGATATTTGAGCATTACATGTCAAATCAAACTACTTCTGCTGATAAATACTAGCTAGGAGACTGTAAGAGTTACCTTTCTTATGAGAACTACATGGAAGAGGAAAAGCTGCCCCATGGCAGCTGAGCCATAAGCCGTGAACAAGACCAATATAACCTGTAAGAGTAACAAAACATTACAAACTCATAAGCAAGATGACGCTGCATTAGATGTCATTAGGAAGAAAGCAAACTTGTATAGGAACTATACAGATATTGTAGCAATAGCCCATCTAGGGAACTCTACGTAAAGCCTTCTCTTCAAGTCGAATTCCATCCCTTTCTTGGCCACAAAACATCTGACAAATACGGCAATGGCTGTTCCACCTTCTATAATTAGCTGTTGCAGCAAAAGCAGTCAATATCATTATTTCAATGAACCAGAACTTTTCAGCTTTATGTTCAAGTAGTTGAGAGAGCAAAACTCACCATGAGCAAGACGAAAACCATCAGGAGTATAAACGTAGTGTAATTCTTTTTCCCAACGCAGTTATTAAGCCACTGAATACACACAGAGAAAACTTAAGTATACAAATACAAGACAGAACAGCAGTTTCAGAAACTAAGATTCCCTTAAAAACCTTACCCTGCAATGGTGGTCAAACCCTTCAACACACCGGTTACATGTCCTGCAATGCTTACTGCTGCGTTTCACCTAAATAATAAAGATAAACGTCTAAAGAAGTCCTAGTTTTCATGACAGAAGTGATATTAGAGCACAAAAAGAAAGGCAAACCTCTAAATCACAAAGTGAACAATAAGAGATGTCATCTTCCTCTTTAGGGTCTGGTATAACAGAATCATCATCATCTTTCATAACAAGTGGGAACGGAAGGAGTGGTTCAAGGTGCACGCTGCTTTTCCATGGATCCAAATACGTTCTTCTGAGAAAATTTCTCAAGATCTTACGCTCTAATCTCCTGAAAAACCTCACAACAACTTGACTCAAAACAACCTTGAATCTCAGCTTCATCAAGACTCCTTTGGATTTAGCCTTTCTCTTTCTTTTAGCACTAGTCTTATCCGTAGGATCAATCGCAGTACACCTCACAAATAAAACTATAACCGAAACCGCCTGAAAAAAAGGAAAAAAAATTCTCAATAAACTTCAGTACAGTGTTTGTTGTTCTTCAAGGTTCGATTACAATACACAAATCCAACTTCTTGAGTTTAACTCTTACCACAAAGGAGAAAACCGAAAGAAGTGAGATAATAGCTATTCGATTCCCAATGAAGAATCCGAGGAATACATAAAAGGCTGCCACCAGAACACTATAAATAACAGCTCCCACAATCTGCACACAAAGCAGTACACAGCTCAATTTTAGTAACTAAAAAAGTCAAAAGATGAGAACTTTGCTACAGGATTCATCAAAAAGTCAAGATTTTTAAATCCTGGTGACACATAAAATTAGCTAATCAATAAGTTTCAGAAACTATCTACACCTGGGAAACATTATCAACTAACTGATTCAGCTCAAAAATTGAAGAGACTCTCAGCACAGCAAAAGATGAAAATTGAAACAGATACAGGGAGATTTCCAAAGAAAGTAAGAAACTTTCTAAAAAAAGAAGGTGAAACCTGTAATGGGTGTAAAGGTTGTTGCCAGCCATGGCGTCGTCTCATCATTGTAACTCCAAAAGTTTTGATTTTTTTTTTTTTTTTTCAGATCTTCGCCGAAGAAGAAATCTCTAACAAATCATGACTCCATGAGACTGCTCCTCTCTTAGCTCAAAGACTACTCTGGTTTTTTATTCAAGGGGATTTAATAATAATTAATCTGATGGAGTTTTTGGTTTTGTTTTTTTTTTTTTTTTTTTTTTTTGTATTAAGAAGAGGACGACGACGAGACCAACGGTCGGGTTTTCAAATTTTGAAGTAACGCTCGGAGATCTACTTTACTTTACTCATCCGACGACTCTTTCATAATTCATTCATTGACTTCTTTTTTAACATGACTAATTTATAAATTGGCCCATTTGTGTCAAATATTGGGCCTTAAATGGGCCTTAAACTTATTATTTTGTTGTAATTTTTTATGTGTGTTTTTACTCCTTTCATCAATAGAGTAGAAGAAGAAACCAATGGAAACGATTTAAAAAAAAAAAAAAAAATCTTTATAAAGAGATTTAAGAACCCCGAGATCGAGTTATTTACTTATTTAAGCTCAAAACCTAGTGCTTCTAAACTCATCTTACATATTTTGTTTGTTTGTAATTGTAACCATTGGCAACATCGACCAACGACTAAATCATATTTTGTTTTGCAGTTGTTGACAGTAGCAGCTTCGTTCAATGATTAATCTATTACTGTCTAGTAGTAGTTAGTGACCAGAGATTGATTACAAGTATATATACATATTATATATGTAGATATTTTCGTTACTATTTAAAACCACCATGGCACCATATATGAGTCGTCCGAAACAGTTTTCATTTGGAACTTAATCCGTATTTCGGTATTTGTTTATAGTAATTATCAATAGCAACAAGAGTCCGCGATTCATCACTAATTCTAAATGCTAAAATTTTTAAGTTGTAATTAAAAATTTTCGTTAGTAGTCATAAAAAACTTTAAGTTGTAATTATAAGTTTATAACTAATAGCTTATCGCGTTGCATGTTGTTGTTGATAGTACCATTGGTTTTTCACTTGTTATATTTGATATCTCACTTGGCATCCTATTCATCAGTAGATATAACAAAAACGTTACCCATAATATGCTAATTAACAATGTTATTTACATATATAAATAACACATCAACGTAACATGTTCTTTTTAACATAAAATATTTAAGACATATAATATATAGATCATATATAGGTGCATATACAGATCGGTATGATCATTCTTTCAACATAGATGAAAAACAAAACAAAAAAAAATAAACACTAGCCAAAATCGAGTCCTGTAAAAAAAAAAAAACCTATTTGAACAGAGGCACAGAGGAAGAAGATGATCGAATCTGTTCTGTGTTATTCCAATATCGAGTTCATGATTATATACAATACAGAGGAGTAGACAGCAAGTCTAATTAGCACAGACTAAGGAAACTAGATTATATAATTACATAATTAACGGGATATGATAGAGGATATCGAATAATATCCCATTACCCCCCTCAAGCTGGAGCATGAAGATTTAAGATGCCCAGCTTGGCACGGAAGTCATCGAAGCTGGTGGCGCCGAGGGGTTTGGTGAAAATATCTGCCAATTGCTTCGTGCTTGGCACATGAAGTAAGTGAAGGTTGTGGGACTGAATCTCGTCGCGGACGAAGTGACAATCATTCTCGATATGCTTGGTGCGCTCATGGAAGACCGGATTTGTGGCTATATGAATAGCAGATTGACTATCACAATAGAGTCGCATAGGCTGAGGATGAGAGACACCAAGATCATGTAGGACACGCTTGAGCCAAAGTAATTCCTTGGTGATGAACGCCATAGCTCTATATTCAGCCTCTGCTGAAGACTGACTGACTGTGTTTCTTGGTTTTCCAGGAGACTGGGGAAGAACCTAGTTGAACAAAATAACCAGAAACGGACCTGCGAGTAAGAGGACAAGTGGAATAGTCGGAGTCACACCAACCAGTGATCTGAAAATTCCGCTGGGCCTTTAATAAAATCCCTTGACCAGGAGTGCCTTTCAAATACTGAACAACTCGTAACGCAGCAAGCCAGTGATCATGTCGAGGAGATTTCATGAACTGAGCTAAGATGTGAATGCTAAACGCCAAGTCTGGACGAGTTGCTCCCAGGTAGATTAGACGCCCAATCATGCGTCGATACGGTTCAGGATCGGAGAGAAGTGCAGATGTGGACAAAGCCAATTGCTTATGTTGCTCAAGAGGAAAACTGGCCGGTTTGCAACCCAACATGCCAGCATCGGCAACAATCTCTAACGCGTACTTACGTTGACTAAGATAAAATCCTTTGGAACTCCTAGTCACCTCAATACCCAAAAAATATTTGAGAGTGCCGAGATCTTTCATCTTAAAACATGATGCCAAATAGCTTTTGAAGAGAGCAAGAGCCTCATTCGAATTACTGGAGACAATCATGTCATCAACATAAATAAGAATGTTGATGTGAATGCCCCGTTTGTGAAAAACAAACAATGAATAGTCAGACAAAGATTGGACAAAACCATAACCTTTCAATGCCTGAGTGAGCTTTTCAAACCAGCACCGGGGAGCCTGCTTCAAACCATATAAAGATTTCCGAAGTCGACATACCTTATTATCATCCGTAAAATAACCAGGTGGAGGCTTCATATAAACTTCCTCAGTAAGATCTCCGTGCAGGAAGGCGTTGTGAACATCTAGTTGATGAACAGGCCAGTTGTTACCGGCAGCCACTTCGAGAAACATTCGAACTGTTTGCATTCGCGCAACTGGAGCAAACGTATCAGCATAATCAACCCCTTCGACCTGCTTGTTACCAAGAGCAACTAAACGCGCCTTGTAGCGTTCAACCGTACCATCAGAGTTATGCTTGATTTTGTAGACCCATTTGGATCCAATAGCCTTCTTACCGGGAGGAAGATCCTCAATTGTCCAAGTGTGATTATCCTCGAGAGCTTCGATTTCTGACCCCATGGCTTTCGTCCAAACCGAATTCTTAATTGCCTGCTTGTAAGCCTTTGGTTCCACATCAGTAGCAATAGCAACGAGGAAAGCTCGATGAGTAGCTGTAAAACGAGAACAGCCCACATATCTATTAATCGGGTAAAGAGAGGTTGATGGACCTAAACATTTCGTTTGAGCGGTGTTGACAACATAATCGGTAAGCTTGACAGAAGGTTGCCTCGGACGAGAACCACGACGAAGAGGCACCTCTATCGGCACCGCATCGTCAACTGCAACTTCCGGTTGGGGCGAGGAGGAGAGCGAAGATTGAGATGATGGGGATGAAGATCGAAGAGGCGAACCAACGGAATTACCAGGCGGCGATAAAGGTGGTGGTGGTGATAAAGACGGTGTCGGGGTCAAAGAGAGATTATTGTCGCGAGTCGGAGGAGGAGAATGTAAAGGATTTTCCAAAATTATTGGGCCTGGTAATGGAGTATCAATCAACGGCCCAGTTACAGTTTCTTCAATGGCGACCAAAGCTTCTAGGTTGGACGGGCCGGGTCCAATAAGAACTTCTTTTACTGAAGGAGATGGGGAATATCGTTGGAAAGGATACTCCTCTTCAAAGAACACAACATCACGAGAAATGAAGAAGTCGTGTGTTTCCAAATCATACAATCTCCAAGCTTTCTTACCATATGGATACCCAACAAAAACACACCTTCGACCCCTAGGAGCAAACTTGTCACCTTTGTGAGATTGTGTATGAGCATAACACAAGCTCCCAAAAACACGAATGTGATTATAATCCGGAGAAACACCATGGAGTTGTTGATAGGGAGTAAGACCATGCAACACTGAACTAGGAGTACGGTTGATTAAGTAGGCTGCTGTCAAGACACATTCACCCCAAAAACGAACAGGGAGATGAGATTGAAAACGCAAAGCACGAGCAACATTCAGGATATGACGGTGCTTTCGTTCGACGCGGCCATTTTGTTGTGGAGTGCCCACACAAGACGTTTCATGAATGATACCTTGTGAACGAAAATAATTTGTCATGCTTACAAACTCTGTACCATTGTCACTACGGACACGTTTCACTTGGCTCTGAAATTGACGTTCCGCTAAACTGATCAAGTTTTTGAGATTGGTAGATGTTTCAGTCTTGTCTTGTTGGAGATATATCCAGACACTTCTAGAGAAATCATCAACAATAGTTAAAAAATACCGAGCACCGGAAGATGACGGTGTGCGATAAGGACCCCAAAGATCACAGTGAATAAGCTCAAAAACTGATGAAGTTTTATTATCACTAAGTGGAAAGGAAGATCTTGTTTGCTTGGCGCGGAAACAAACATCACACGCTTTATTTAAACTTGAAGAAACAACAGAAGAAGGAACTTGGGGAAGTAGCCCAATTATTTTAGGAGATGGATGCCCCATCCTACAATGCCATAACTTGTAAACATGCGTGTCTTGAGATGTTACCATCGCACCAAGCTCCACACGACAAAAACGGAAAGTGCCACAATCACGCTTCCCCGCACCAATCATCATCCTCGAAACGCGGTCCTGAATGACAAGGAATTGATCAGTCATCTGAACAACACATCGATTCTCATCCATCAACTGACCAACTGAGATAAGATCGGATTGTAATTCTTCAACAAAGAAAACAGATTTTAAAACCAAATGTGTGCCCAACACAATGGTTCCTTCGATGGTGGATATCCTTTCCCGACCATCGGCCAAAATCACTAAAACAGGTTCCATGCGTCGTATGTTTGTAAGAACATCATAATGAGCAGTCAAGTGGTGAGAAGCACCAGAATCAAGTATCCAAGAAGGAAAAGAAGACTTACCGGAAAGCTTTTCAGTACTTGTACTTGCACCACTAGGCCCACTAGTGTTCAAGAGCTTCATGAGAGTCTGCCACTGAACGTTACTCAAGCCGCTCACACCATCACGATCAGAATCTGTCACCACATAATTTGCTTGGGCCTGAGTCGGTAAGGTCGGAACATGAACCGTATTCGCATAGCTCACAGAACGGCCACGACCACCAGCTGAAGCATTAGGGAAGGACCCACGACCTCGACTTTGAACAGAGCGACCTCGTGGACGTTCGCCCCACCATTCCGGATAGCCGATAACCGCAAAGCAACGATCGGAAGAGTGGCCTGAACGATGACAATGCGTACACAAAGTCGGGCTATCATCACCACGAACAACCGAAAAAGGACGAGACTTCTGGTGAGCAGCATAAGCGGTGACCTCAACAACATCATCGCCCTTTCTAACATTGTGCCGCAAGTCTTCTTCCTGACGAACAGCATTATACACTTCCTCTAATGGCTGAAGAGGAGTGCGAGACACCAAGCTTGATCGCACGGTAGCGAAAGAATCATCAAGGCCTGATAAAAAATCATGGACCTTGTCTTCCTCGCGATCCGTCTCTTGGAGAGACGTCAAGTGACAATCACATTTGCCACACTTACACACACGCAGAGGTCGGTGATTGGCCATGCTATCCCAAATCCGATTAAGCTTGCCGTAGTAAGCTTCGATGGCAAGGCCTCTCTGTTTGCAACACGCAAGCTCTGCTTTCAACTGCTGAATGCGAGGACCATTGGTGACACTAAAACGTTTCTTGAGATGATCCCACAAATCTTTCGCGATATCACGATGAGAGATGTTTGAACGGAGAGAAGGATCAACCGTCATTCGGATCCAGGAGACGAGCAGTGCCTGGATTGTCCACCAATCCTCGAGATCTGGTGAACCGTCATCTGGTTTTGCAATAGAGCCGTCGATGAAGCCAAACTTTTTGCGTGAGCAAAGAGCTGTCTTAAGACCACAAGCCCATTCTTCGTAGTTCGTCCCTTTTAGAAGTGGGAGAGAAATCACAGCACCGGGGTTGTCCGCAGCGCTTAAGTCGTAAGGAGAGATCTTGCGTCTCACCTCCATGGTCGTCGGGTTGGAGTTCGTTTCGTTGGAAGTAACTGCGGTCATGGTCGATAATCAAAAGACAGAACTGCTGTTTGTTGTTTTTTTTTTTTTTTTTTAAAGATCCCGCTCTGATACCATGAACAGAGGCACAGAGGAAGAAGATGATCGAATCTGTTCTGTGTTATTCCAATATCGAGTTCATGATTATATACAATACAGAGGAGTAGACAGCAAGTCTAATTAGCACAAACTAAGGAAACTAGATTATATAATTACATAATTAACGGGATATGATAGAGGATATCGAATAATATCCCATTACTATTAGGAGCTCTCTCTGTCTCCCCTTATCCAAAATGTATATATAATGTACACCAGAAAACTTAAGATACGCATAATATATAATATGTGTGTAGTAATAAGAATAATTATAAGATAACATAATTAATAATGGTACTAAATTAGTTCGTAGAGAAAGTGGTGCAAGACTGAGGAAGCTGTGGCGAATCTCCATTACTACTAGTACCTCCACTTTTCGCATCAACCTTATTATTTATATCATTATTATTATTGTCGTTATTACCACCTCCGATAATGTTTGAGATCGCAGCCGCAAGCGCCGCCGTGAAATTCGGATCCATGGCAATCGCAGCCCTTACTGAATCGACCATGTCACGTGGTAGTGCTTGTGGACCCAACAGATTAGGTAATAATAACTGCGGATTGTTATTATTATTGATTGACCTAATTTGATTAGCGTTTGGTAAAAACGCGGCGGGACCATACTGGCTCAGATACTGCGGCGGTGGTTGTAGCGGTCGAGGCGGGTTGGTGAGGTCTAAGGTTATGGTGGGAAAAGGAGCGGAGGCTGAGAGTGTGGCGATTGTGGAGGTGTATGGGAAGTTATTGTAGAAGGAAGATGATGACGTGGCCGAGGGGCTAGAGAGTGTTTGGTGGAGGTTGCTGGTGGTGGAGCCAGATAAGAGCATTGCGGCTGCGGCTGAGGTGGTGGCGGCCATGGCGGTGGCTGACGGTGGAAGAGGATGGTTATGGTTTCCTTCGTACGTTGTGGTCAAAATAGTTGTATCCTCCGCGCATCGTTGGACCTATTTACACATTCAAAAAAGCAATTTATGTTATTATGTTAATTACGTAAGAGTTAAGACAATTGAGTATTATTAAAAAAAAAAAAAAAATTGAAAATTCTTTAAAAATATGTCGCACTCTACTTTTGTTATTCAAATATAATATAAACCATTTCGCTAGAAAGGGATTTAGAAAAGCCTTTCTTAATTTGGAATTGTTTTTATGTAATCTTCTTGAAAATTTTCTAAATTTGTTATATGCAAAACTTTTGACATTTCTTAAACTTTTATAAGTTGACAAGGATATGTAACTTAGCGTTGTCATTGTATCAGCTTATAGTTTCTTACCCGCATAATACATATTATTGGGCCAATATATAGAACCAACCTTATAAATCAATACGTAAATATAACATCAAATTATTTTTCTTTTTTTTTTTGTGCATTTTTCAGGTATAATTATTACTAACCTGTTTACGAACAGGGCATCCAACGGCCATGGTGCAACGATAGTAAGCACGAGGACATGGATTTCCTTTGGCCATCTTCTGACCATATTTTCTCCATTGACACCCGTCATTTACCTAATAAAGTATTGAGTAACAAAATATAATTTAATTTCTCTAACTTATATGTATATGTATATGTGTAAAGAAAACAATTAAACATATATAGATTAGAAAGTTACCGTGGTGGCATCAGATCTAGCTCTAACGGAAACCCTAGCTTTTCGAAAGGGTAACTGATCATGAGGGTTTTGTTGCTCTTCAGGATTATTACTCTTGTTTTGGTCTAATCTTGGAGTTTTTGGTGATCGTCCTCGGTGCATATCACGATCATCCACGTCGTCTGGTGACCGTCGTTTCAAGGTAGTGGCTGGGATTTCATTGTTCATGTCCTCTAGAGCTTGTGAAGAACCAGCTTGAGGTATATCCTTTTCACCAAAAAAAAGAAAAAAAAAAAAAAAAAAGGATTAAGAAAATGTATTAGTTTCGTAAGAAGTTTGAGAGTAAATTCACCCCAAAATAATATCTTATAGGGTTGGTAATTCAATGAAATTAATTTGGTCAGTTAAACGTATAAAACCAATCGATCGATCACGACAAGATACACAAACAGACACACGCACACATATGATAATTAACCTACCACATACATATGCATTCACCTATAGATATATTAAAGAGAAAAAAAAAAAAAAAATCTAAGGGCATCTCCAACCCCACTCTATTTTAGAGTTAAAACTCTATTATAGAGCAACATTTGCTCCAACCCTACTCTATATTTTCCTCTAAAATAGAGAAAATGATAAGATTGCTCTATATATAGAGTAACTCTATTCTCACCTCTATTCTTTTACACTACCTCTATTTTCAACTCTAAAATAGAGTAATACATTGGAGGAAAACAATGCTCTATTTTAGAGTTACTCTATTTTAGAGAAAAAAATAGAGATATACATTGGAGATGGTCTAAGGCGATCTAGAGGAAATATTGTCGCCAGAAAAAATGTGATACATATTGTCGACAAAAAAAATGTGATGCATATAGAGGAACGTACCTAACTATAAATAAAGATTTTTAAGTTTGTAAACCTCCGAAAAAAATACAAAATTTAATTCTCCATTTAATATCTAGTTGTATTTTTGACCGAGTCATTTTGGCTAAGTTCTTTTTCTTTTTTCTTCATGTTATAAAATAAAAGCTGTATTCATTTAGTTTTCTTTTGGCTTTTTAATCGGGCATATTAGCTAGGTGGGGATGGAATTCTGAATATGTAACCGAACTACATCTATTAGATAACCATATTGCACATGGTTTCAAATTTTAATTGATAATTTGAAACCAAATAAATCCTACGCTGAAAACTAAACTAATCTCCCAGCTGTGAAAACAAGTATATATTAAATAACTTCAAAAAAAAGAAGAAGAACAAATATCATAACAAAAAGAAGTATCATAAATATAAATATATATATATATATATAATTTTCATGAAGTTATCAAATGATATATCAAGTACCTCATGTTGTTTATGAAGACCTTCCACTTGTGTCTGTCTCACCAACAAAACTCTTCTTTGGAGGTCGTTATAACTCTCACTGATCTCATCTAATAAATGCTTCAGCTTGTAATTCTCCTCGTGGAGCCTCGCTAGCTCCATTTTCAGCCTAACAATCTGCAAATTTTTATTTTATTGATTACAATCGTAATAAAATCAAACAATTCACTGATTGTATTAACAACCTACGATTTTGTATACGTACGGAACTAAACGATGACAAGAAAAATAATTAAAATTGTGTATATATATACAGAAATGAAAAAGTGCATCATTTAGAAACTCACATGACCAATCAAGTATACAACAAAATTTTGTTTACAAATACAAATTAAAGAGTTTGGAAATAAGTGAATTATCCTCAATTAATACAAACACTGAAACTATGTTAACCAAAACAAACCCTGAAATTATATCGGAGGAAAAAACTAACAACTCGGAAACACTTACTTGGGTTTTAGTTTTGTCATCGCCATCATCGCTTGATGTTCCATGACATGAATTTACCATAACTAAGTCATCCTAATATGCAATGAAAGTTTATGTAATGAATTACTAACGTCCAAACATATATATATATATATATATATATATATATATATATATATATATATTATTCATATATATAATCTAAAGCCTTACATTAAAACCGGAAGATCCAACGATGGTCGTCGTGGTTCTCTCATGGCTAATATCGTACGGCTGACTTTTTGCGGAGAAGAAATCAACTTCTTTGATAGGCGACTCCTGACGATGTTCCTCCGAAGACTCCTTTGGTTGATCATCCTTTGAGTCGGAATCTCCCCGGAGAAATTCGCCGGAGTGCAAGAACGCAATTTCACGGGGATCTTGAGTATGTTCTTCCATTAATTTGCAGACAAAAGAAAGAAATAAAAAGAGAGAGATGTAGAGAAAGAAAAAAAAAAAAAGAGAGAGAGCCCCTTTATATAAAAGACTCAATTTATGAGGATAATTAAGTTGTGTAAAGTCTTAGCTAAAGGTGTCTTATTTTCAACGAGAAATCACTCTTTTGTCAAATGTTACACATTTTTAAAATGACCAAGCAACTCTTGTTGGATTTAATTTTTTTTATATTAGTTGGTTGGTATTTTCAAGAATTCATAATGATTTATGTTATACTCCCTAATTAATCACGTAAATGATGTGGAATTGCAAATGTTATTTTACTTAACTACGGTTTCTTTTACATAATGAAAAAAAAAAATTGCGATTGCTATATTCTTAACGTTAATATGGAATTTTATTTATAATGTCCAAAATGACGTGTTGAAAAATATTGATGATAAGTATCAGTCTGACTCTTTCTTTCAACTTTTAGAATATAGGAAGATGATCGATCTTGGAGAGTGGTTCCTAAATGTCAGATTTGATCTCAATATTTATATATACGTCGTTATTGTTATTTTGTTTTCTTTCTAATTTTGTTTAGAAACTGTTAGAAAATTAAATAGTTATGAAAAAGGATATCCAAAATACTATTATTTTAAAATTAAATCATTTAGGTTTATAACGTCAGAGATGTACACGTGTAAAAAGTTCAAAAGGGTAAGATCGAAAGAGTGACGTACGTGTTAAATCGGAGATAAAAAAAAACGTCGATCGTAACGACGTGAGAAGAGACTCAAGAGGAAAAGGACAATAAGCGTTGTCTTCAAGTCAACGGAGTTGACGGCACGGCATAACGGTGGCACTATCGGACGGTGAGGAAAAAAGAACCTAATCACCAACTTGACCATTTCATTGAAAGCTATAATAACTACCAAGTCATTTATTTTTCTTTTTAGTAGTTCTCATTTTTATATACCATAGTTATTATAATATTAATCAAAATTTCAATTTTCTTAATCTGTCATCGTCAACGAGCTCAGAGAAGACCGTCGTGCAAGGTCATTGCAATTTATATAATATGGATATTATTATGATTTGGTTAGTTATTTCAGATTCAGATTTGATATCTTTGTATTGATTCGTTTTCTAACATTTTTTTAGTATATAGTGTATATACAAGTGTAAAATTGGGGTGGACGTTCGGTTTTTCGGTTTGATTTTAGTTCGGTTTTTTCGGTTTACAGTTTCTATGGTTTTATAAAATTGAAACCGTATAGAAACCACATATATTTCGGTTTGACTACAGTTTGGTTTTTTTGGTTTACGGGTTTTTTGTTTTATAAAAATAAAACCAGATAAGAATCATACGTATCTTGGTTCGGTTTGGTTTCGGTTTGGTTTTGGTTTAGTTACGGTTTTATTAGGTTATTCTCTATTTTATATAAAAAAAAAGTTATGTTTATTGCATAAAATAAACAAAAAAATAAAAATAATATATCAGTCAATAAGATATACATAACTTTAGAAAATATAATCTAAATTTAGTTTCAAAAATCCAAAACTTCCAAATAATTTAAAAAGTAAAATCCAAAGAAAATAATTCAAATAACTATAAATCTAATAAAAATAATTTTAAAGAGATTATTAAATATAATATAGACTGCACATATATATTTATATATAGGTATTCCAAATTTTAACCAAACCAAACCTAAACCATTTGGATAATAAATATGACAACCAAATGGATTTTTAGACTAATCTATTTATTTTGGTTTGGTTTGGTTCGATTTTTCGGATTACTATTTCTTTGCCCATCTCTAATAGATTATATTATTCTCTCTGTTTCACAAAGAGTGTCATTATGACATTTTTCATACAAATTATTTAATAGGTTAATTTAGTTATAAATTAAAGGTAAAATTAAGAAATATAATGTAAAAGATTTATTGGAAATATAAAATAATGTATTGAAATTGTAAAATGACACTCTTTGTAAACAAAGTAAAATCTCTCGAATAACATTTTTTGTAAAACAGATGGAATATATATATTATGGTATGATGTAATTCCTATAATCCATTGCCCACCTAGTATATAGATCAATAAATGATGTGTTAAATTACTATAATAACCAACTTAGTTAGACTTTCTTATGAAGTACAGTTAATGAGAATTTTTAATGATTAGGTTAATTTTTTTGGTTTTGGATTTTTGTTTTGTTTAAGAGGAAGAATATATTTTTGATTGGAAATTGGCATGCATTATATTTAGTTACATTCTAGATCAAAGTTTTGGCTATAGATCTTTTTTCTATTCAAAAAGAAAAAAAAAATATCATACCAGGTTTGGACAGTCCTAAAGCCTACTATGTTTAGTGACGCTGAAATTTTGCGTCTTGTTTGTTTATTCTGGATGAAACGTTTTTTTCTCATGAGTCATCTCTTTAGTATACCTAAAAATAAAATTGGCAAACAAATTTAAATTTGGCACAGTTGAAACAGCATTTGGTGCTAGCAGTAAGCGAGAGAGCGTCATTTTATAATATGTATGATATAAACTTTAGGTATTTTTGATACAATATTAATGATAATATGGAATATTAATTGTTACACAAAATTTAAACGTGAAACGAAAAGAAAATTCAAATATTCTTCTGGTCATCGTCAATGTTATTCGTTTAGTAACATGAATTTTTTTTACTGTTTCATATTGGTTGATGCATTAAATAATAGAAGAAGATTATTTTATTATTCGTTTTTGTGATTAGTTACGATGTAAATTATATACTGTAAAAACGGATTACCAATCGAAACCAATATATGTTATTTTTTTTTTTGTCAATAACCAATATATATTATTTAAATAATTCATGTTTCAAAAAAATTTAAGTGTAAATTAGAATCAAAGGAAGGAAATTTCTAATATGCTGTTTTATGCATCATTGTTATTTCGTTTAGTATTATGCATAAGTTGTCCCAAAGAATGAAAGATATTGACTGTTTCCTATTGCTTGAAAAATATTATACACCGTATTTCTTCATGATCAACATCACATTTTAAAAAAATATTATGATTTATAATTTTCTTATAGATCTAGACTATATATAATTTTCAAATAAATACATATAACTGACTTTTGTCCTTTTCGTTACACGTTTCTACTCGTCGACCAGTCTCTTGTGATTAGAAAATCAATTTCTTGTTAATATATCAAAATATAAAGAAAAAAAAATTAATGGAAGATGTGGAAAGAACTTTGGTCAATGATGTAGAAGATGCCATGTTTCCAGTTGACACTGAAATCTACAGCTGGAAGGTCGTTTTCCTTTAGGGTTTTTAGTTAATTATATATTAATAATCGTACTTAGTACTATTAAATATAAGAAAACGAGAAACAACATTTCATAATTGATAAACTTATAATATACTAGAACTTAGAGAAAATTTAATCCATAGGAGTTTTTTTTTCTCTTTCTTTCATTTTGGTTTATACATGTCCAACATTTCAACTTTCAAGTCGTGATCTTTGCAATTTCCATGTGAGGAGATTTCATATATCATCAAGTCAATGATAAGTTTAAATATACTTTAAATAATAAATGCAATTTGGTTTGGTATGATTCTTTTAAAAAATATATCGCAGTAAACAACTATTAGAATAGCAATGTACATTTTTCTTACAGTGACCAAAATATCATAATATAATTTTTTTTTATGGTTTTTTATTTATTTTCTGATTTAAATTTAGGAATATGATAGGCTAATACAAATTGAAAAAGATGAGATTAAAGAATAAGGAAATCTTTCTTGCCCAAACACGATAATTCTCTGTAAACAAAAAAAGTTTCAATAATCATTTCACATTAAAAATGCTACCTTATATATTTGCAAAATTGATTTAGCATTGTATGTTTTTTTTTTTTTATGAAGTGACACAACACATAAATAAATATTCTTCTTCTTCTTCTCTATCTCTCTTGTTATCTCAATGCCTTGCTCGAGCATAAAACTTGTCATGAGTAAAAGTGTCTTCACAGACCAGCCGAGCTATACAAAAGTTTTGGCGACATGACACATCTATAAAAAACCTTCTACCTTTTCTTTCTTTGGTATGTATACTGTATAGAAGTAACCAACTACTACTCCTAAAACTTGAAAGTGCATCACATTCACATATATGCCACACATCTAGAGTGTTTAAAAAAAAAATTATATGTTGAATATGTACTACTTTCCAAACATAAACGAAAACTAAAATTGGAATGGGGAAGAAGAAATCGAGTAAACGAAAACGGCGCTTAGGTAAAGCCCAAAACAAGCAAATAAAGTCTACAAATTAGTCCCACACTTTGCCCACACGTTTGGGAGGGAAAAACAAACAAACAAGAAATTAGATAGGCAAGATATCAGATACGGTCCACTACTTTTTCCCTCTTTAAATTATTTTCTTGATATTATTATTATTATCTTTTTGCAATGTATAACGTACATAATACGTCACATATTTGTATGTAAGTGTAAATCAAATAAGAGGATTTTAATCATGCAATATGGTCCGCGGCTATTTTCCCGTAGTTGTTAACTAGTGAGGGATCGTGGAATTTTAGCTAGATTTATTAATTAAGTTTGACCTCCTAGCTAGCTAGCTACTTATATTTACTCTCCTCACATGCAAATACTCTATATATATGTATTGTATTTAGTAAAATATATTTTAGATAATCATAAGTAATCCAATATTATACGCTTCGGATCATGTACCTACAGATTTATAGTATAATTTTGTAATCGTTTAGTTAAAGTATTTTTTTCAAAAAAAAAAATAATAATCGTTTAGTTCAAGTACTGTGACACATTATAAACCATTCATGTTTTAAGACTTGTTATAGTATAATTTAACAAAACAAGTTCATCGTCTATTAGTCAATGTAAACTGATGATTTGTACATTTTATGAAATTTATATATTTATTTTAATATAGAAGATTTAGTATATAATCATAATTAATTATTTTCTGATTTTTTTAAAATAAGAAATAAATATTTGTTTTTTAGCATTTGAATACTTTGTTAATATACTTTTTTTAAAGAAAAAAAGACTAAACATGTGAAACACAAGAATATAAATTTATAGATGATTACAAATGTTAAAGCTGTATATATATATATATTTAATTACATACTTTTTTTTCTTTGAAATAATGCAGAAGCGACGAGGTCCAAAACTAGCTGGGACCAGCATGTAGGGGGATTAGGCATCAAATTGCCAATCTTTTTCGTAGCAACTTTGAAAAGGGAGCGACCTCTTTAAATTTGTATCCACAATTCCTTCACAGTTTCACACTTTCACACTCACTCCTGAATCAATTATTTGGTCATTTTATCTTTCTATAAATATTTTCATTTTATTTTATATCATTCGTTGATTATGCACATCACGACGCATGTGTTCGTTTTCAAGCACGTCAATCGAATAAAGGTTTAGCGGTTCATACCCTTGTTAATAAACGCATGGATGTGTCTATATCTTTATTAGAACAAAATAGGAAAAAAATGTATACAAACTACATATTCACCCGCAGTATACTGTGGGGCTATTTTTTTATAAATAAAATATAATTTTCTTTATAAATTAATTATATATATAACTAATGTTTAATTTATATCTTTTTAAATATACAACTTTATAAATATATATCTTTTTAAATATACAACTTTACAAATATAGATATACGTAGTTAGTATAGAAATTAGAAAGTATTTTGTTAGTAGTATAAAATTCTTACGTATACTAAAAGTAGAATGTTATATCGACCACTAATAATTAACTATATATGTTTTGTTCATATATTTATAGAAAAGTAGACGTTATATTCATAAAATGTAAACAAACCAATAATCTAATTGACCCATGGTTCAATCAATCCGACTAATTGACCTAGTAATCCTAAAGACTTCCGGTTCGGTTTTGAACACTTTGACGTTTATTAATTAGACCGATTGTTTAGGAAATGTCTATATGGAGAAAATATTATTTTGTAAAATTGGAAATTTAATATTAATTAAATTAATTATAAACTTAATACTTAATGTTAAAGAGAGTATTTATGATTGTCTTGGAAATTTTATTAGGACAGGAAATCTTGTTTCCAAAAATCAAAATATTAATTAATTAAATAAAAATAAATTAATAATTAATGCTAATGGCATGTTTGTACATAAATTGCAACTTCATAATTTATTTGCTAAATGTCTCCAAAAATATATATATAGATACAATAAATATGTATATCTTGATGAATGTAGATATTTTATTATGTTGTTTTAATTTTGTTTGCTTCTAAGTATGAGTTTTTGTTTCTAATAGTTATTTTTTGAGCTTATATAGTACTAAATTCAGAATAATAGATATTCGTTATTATATTTAATGCACATCAAAGTAATCTTACTCCAAACACGATTCGAACGTTTTCAAATTGCGATGATGATCCACTTATTGAATTATTGAATTATGATATGGGAGAAAGTATAATTTTGACGGGCAGAATTTTAGTTTTAATTTATTTTGTGGACAACAACTGGGAGAATATTGTAGTTAACTTGTCATGCTCATTTATATAGTTAACAAATCAACCGATATGCACGTCCAATTAAAGGCGATAATTTATATAATTGTATAGATATTGCTACTGTTTGTATATGTACATCCATCCACATGGTCTAACAAAAGTCAAATGAACCACGTACTTAATTATCATTGATATATGTATTAGGTTTAATCATATATATATGTATGACGGAGAAACCTGTTTGATTCTTATACTTTCGTGTACTGTAGAGCACGAATAATTATCTCGACGAATAATTATCTCGTAGAATAATAACATGACACAGAACAACTAAACTCGGGATCGAAATGTGTTTTTGCATTTTATTTTAGAACCGAGACAAACGTACTAATACTTTTACTATCATATATATAACGAGTGATATTGGTTCTGAAATTTGACCTTAAGAAGTTAGCGATCAAACGTGAATTACAAAAGTAAAACAAATTATGTCCTAAACAAGTTAACGTCAACCTCATCCTAAACAAACGTGACCTCTTTACACATTAAATTGGATTAAAATCCATCCACAGACTGGCAAAAGTATGACGGTTGTAAACTCTACTTTTTGGTATGTTTTTTCCTCGTCGAGTAAATTAAGGTTTGTTGTTTCTCTCGAAATAAAGTAAGAGTATATATAATTGATGACTATACTTTTACAAATAATTTATAAAATAACTATGATCCATGTCCATGTGTCCCTTATGTAATTTAAAATTACGTTGTTCTCCTTATCTTTCTCGTTCTCTCTTCTTTTTTTTTTTTTTTTTGGTTTATCTTTATTTTTCTTCCTTTTGCTTTCTTCTTCTTTCTCTCTCATCAAAATACGTAAATATCTCTTCTTTTTTTTTTTAACCGAAAGCTTCAAAAAAAATTCACCACCACCAACACAAATCTACTCCATCGAGTTCATCACCATCATCTCTGTAACAATTACCGTCTCCTCTATCATCCACCGAATTCATCACCATCACCTTCGACTACCGAATTTATCTATCATGTTTTTTTTAGAAAACTATTGTAATTCATAGTGTTTTTTATATAAATGACATGATATATTCCAAAAAATGATAATATCGCATGTTTTTCCTATTTACTCTAACCAAAAATGCTATTTTGTAATATCACATGCTATTTATACGATAATTACATGCAATTTAAACATGATTCATGCTATTTTTTAAAATAACCCTATCACCACCTCTGTAATTACTTTCACTCACCACCGTAGACACCACCGTAACAATTACAACCACCATCTCTTCCAACTGTAACTTCAGCTTTAATTTGAGTACTCACTATGACTTATTGTAGCATTATCTCTGCATTTCTTCAGTCACAAAATCTCATACTGAACTTTCAGATTTTTGTAAAACTTGTAAATTAGAAGATTAATTTGGTAACTACTTTACCCTTACCCCACCATAAAAAGAGTCATTTACTAAAGAAAACAGACACATAGTTATTTTCTTATTTCTTTTTCCAACCATGGTCATCTTCCAACTCTTAAACTAATTCAATTATCTATAGATTAAAAAGAGCATATTGCGGAAATGTCACATGTGCATTTATGAACTAAAGAAATATAGCGACTTATAAAAGTAAATTACTGATGAGAATAGTTAACGTTTAATTTGAAGGTGTAACCAAGTTTGATTTTCGTTTTCTAGTTCTTTTCTTTGAAAGTTTGGTTTTCGAAGGAAGGAGAAATTGACATAAAAGAAAAAAGAGGAGAGAAGAAGGTAAGGAAGAATTATAAGAATCAAAAAGGTTTATCCGTCATACATATATATATATGTGATGTATTTGTAAGTATAAACAGCATGGTACCATTTCTCTTAATTAATAATTTAACAACTTATGTTGTCATCATACATAATTAGTTCAAGTGTGTCATCAACCTCAGACACTTTTCTCTACTTCCTTATCACATTCACTTGTATCTTCCAGCCAGATTACCATGAATATAGATCTTTGACTCTATCATATTGAACTATTTTCTGTAGAATATGTGTTTGATATTGTGGGAAGAAGAAACTAAAGAAAATATTCTCAATAACATGTATTGCTTTCTTTTATAGACAAATTTTGTAAACATAAAGTACGACATATTATTAATAAATAAGTTAAAAAATATTGCAAAATCTTTTTTATCTTATCTAGAATCTGTTTTGACGATATTTTAGTTAATATTGTATTGATATATCCGATTTACTATATAATGTATAGATTGTTGAGTGTTATTTGGAGATATCCGTTTAGATCCTCTGATAAGGTACAGAATAATTTTTCAAATATCATAGCTATACTTTTTAGAACTACAAAAATATAAGACAAAATAAAAAAACGTTAAGAATAAAAAATGACAAAAACCAATTTTTACTGTTTTCAAAATGGCATTCATAGGTGTAGTTTATGTAGTTCGATTTAAATCTTATGTGCATGTCTATTAAATTTTATATTACAACATTTCTAGTTATATATAATTTGCAAGGATATATTCGTATTGTTTACTATATTTTAGGATATGCTATTTCGTGAAGCAAATATAAGAAAAATGGAGTAACTTCACTGCAAAAATATGTACTTTGCAACGATATATACTTATTGTTTATAATGGTTACTATATTTTAGGATATGCTATTTCGTGAAGCAAATATATGAAAATGGAGTCACTCCACTCTAAAAAATGTACTTGAAAATTCATCTACCTTGTTTTTCATTATATATATTAATATATGCGGAGAATGTACTATCAAGTTCATATAAGATTAGTTAAATGTTAACTCAACTATCTATTTAAAGTAATAATATTATATGCATTACCATATTTTAAAACTAAGATTAAAAATAGAAAATATTATATCTAGTTTATTAAATAAGAAAGGTAGTATATATATAAATAATACTAGTAACCCATTTTTGTCACTGTTAACATTTAAATTTATATTACATAGTAAATAGTTACTCATGTTGTAGAGCACAGGAAATAGCACGGGAAATGTTTGCGTAAACTTTACTGTATTTTATTAGTTATAAAATAATAGGAAAACTTTTATTTTATTTATTTTATATATTTTATAATCTTTTACATTTAATTTACGTAGCTTCATATTCTGATTTCAAACCGGTACATGATACAATGTTCAAATTCGTGAACTATATAAATTTGGTAAAATTCGTAAAATTAAACAAAATCCGTTGAATCGGTCGTGTTTAGAAATCTTTATTTAAGTTTTTGATTTTTTTTAGTTATATTCCCTATGTTTCACAAACACTGTCATTTTGACATTTTTTCTTGTTAAAAAGAGTGTCATTTTATGTTTTCAAAGAAATTTTAAGATTAAATCTTTTTTTCTATTATTTAATTTTATTTAATTAGAAAGAGAAAAAAATTTAGTTTATTTATAGAAGATAAAATATAAATTTAAATAGTTTTCTCAGTTTGTGTGCATTGTATCAAAATGATAATTTTTATGAAATAGATGGAGTATATATTATATTTAATAAAATCTAACAATTTATTTCTTAAATTTTAATAAGATGTCACTGCGTCGATATATAGTGCAAAAAAAATATTTGATAAATTAGAGATAATATTTTTTAAAAAAATAAAAGAAATGTTGTATCTTAGTTTTAATATAAATCTATCATCATTAAATGATTTAGGAATGCAAATATTTAATTTAGTTTTATGAATAAAATTAAAGTTTATAGTTATTCTAAATAGTTTGTTATTGTTTCCTAAGATTTCTAAAACAATAAATGAAATCTGTTAAATAATTTTATTAAATAAATTCAAAAATATTTTTTTATTAGTTTATAAACCAATATAAACTTTTATTTTGTTAATTATTAAATTAATTAATATACATGATATTTTTTGTAACATGTAACATGATAATATAAAGTTAAACTTCTAACAACATTGCTTAAATAAAACATTGCTTAAATAAGTATATCGAGATATAGAGAGATTTTTCGAAACTACCATTTTTATGTTCTATTTTTCAGTATACTACCAATAATTACCATTTGTTGTAAAACACTTGGAGTGGAATCCATAACCGACTCATATCTATGTCTAAGACCATAAGGGTCACCGGCCACCTTCCTTGTACTAAGTCGGGTAGTGTTTCTATTGTGATAAGGATTAGTCCTTTACTATATATATGTAAGCCTATCGATTGATTAATAAAAGAAGAAGAGAAAACCTCCTTCGAGTTTCTCTAGTTTACAACGCGTTATCAGCACGACTTGTTCTAAAGTCCAACTGAGAAAACCCTAAACCGCCGCTGCACATAAGTTCTTGTTCGTCCAAGCTCGGCGATAGTCCAAACCGTGACCAGTTCGTGATCAAGCTTTTGTTCATAGCTTGTTCGAGGTTCGTGGTCAATCCCTGTTCGTGACAAGCACCCGCTCGTGAGCAGTTCGTGTTCGTGAGCAGCCTGTGTTCGTGATCGGTTCGTGTGCTTATCTAGTTCGAGGTTCGTGGAACAACTCAAGGTACATCCAAGGTCTTTAGCTCCCGGATCAGTTCCAGTCAACCCCAAATCGGTGGAAGGTAAAACAATTGAACCTATTAGAATCTATGTATCGAATCTGATCATTAATCCTATAAGAACCCCTAAAACTATAAGTAAACAATCAACAAATAAGTTCATAAGCCTTGAATCCCTAAAACCCTATAACTCTAAAACATTAAAATCGATTGATATTGGGTTGCTTAGATTGATTGCAAATTAAACTGATTATGCCATAATTAAATCTGAATTGCTTGAGGTTAAAAGCTTGCTTAGGATTGTTTGTTTGTTGTTGCTTGATTGTCTTATGCTTTGCATACATCCTTGAAATTAAAATCGAAATTTTCATAAGAAAATATTGAATCGATTGTTGTTAAATTATTTGGCTGCTTGGAACCCTAAAATCCTAATTAAAATTGGATCATTAGAGAAAAAGGAAATCTTAATAAAAGGAAAACTTTGCATGCTAGACTATGTTTATCTAGGATTGTTTTCATGCATGATGAACCACGAATTTGAGTGTTATGGCAAGGCATGGTTTGGTCTCAAATACAGCATGACCTAAGTTTAATTTGATGGCATGGTTCGATCTCAAATACCGCATGGCCTATTAATTGATTGCATGGTTCGGTCTCAAATACCGCATGCTAATGATCGAATGCATGTTTTGTATTATGCAGATGGAAAAGCTCAATAATCTCATGTATGCTGCCCTTGATGTCTCTGGAGACAATTACTTGCATTGGATACTAAGATCCACCTGAAATCAAAAGAACTTTGCGAATGCATTGAGGATGATAATAACTGTTCTGAAAGGAATAAACACAAGGCAATTATGCATATACGCCATTATCTTGCTGAGAGTCTCAAGAACCAGTACCTCACTATTGAAGATCCTCTTGACTTTTGGACAGAGTTGAAAAACAGATATGGACACCAAAAGACGGTGCTCCTACCAAAGGCTCAATTTGATTGGAGAAACCTAAGGATCCAGGATTTTAAATCCGTGCATGAGTATAACTTAGAGCTATTTAAGATAGTCTCAATATTGAAGTTATGTGGTACTGAGGTTACTGAGGAAGACTTGCTAGAGAAGACACTCTCAACCTTTCACACTAATGACATACTGCTTCAGCAGCAATATCGTGTAAAGGGTTTTAAAACATATGCAAGTCTCATCTCTTGTTTGTATGTCGAATCATTGGGCCAAGATGTGCAGAACACTAAGCATCTCATTGATCTCTATCAAGAGAATTTGAAAAGAAATCCAGAAGCTAACCTGGTTCATCTCGATGGTGAAGGAAATTTCGACCATGAAAATGATGATCAAATTGGATTATGAAACTTCTGATTGCCTAAAAGAAGATAATTAAGCTCAAATATTGTATTAATTTAATTTCTATGTTTTATGCTTTGAATTTGATTGAATTATGATTTTGGTTTAAATTCAATTATTTTATTACTTTTAAATATGCATTTGTTATGCTTTTATGTCTAAGACATAATTCTTGTCCATATTAAGATATGGCTGAGGACACGAACATAATTGTGGTGGATAGTGGATTAAGCCACACAATTTTGAAGGATAAGAGATATTTTGTTAATCTCATAATGAAAAATGCCAATATTAGTACAATTGCGGGTATCGCAAGCCTAATAGAAGGCTACGACCAGGCTCATATTTTATTACTAAACGGCACACATCTTGAATTAAGTGATGCCTTGTATTCACCCAGCTCTAAGAGAAGCTTATTGAGCTTTAAGGACATTTGTTTGAATGGTTTCCATATTGAAACAAAAGGTGAAGGAAACAGAGAGTTCCTATATATTACTGAAATCACCCAAGGACATAAGAAAAACCTAGAGACTATACCCGCACTAGCCACTGGTCTTTACCATGCTAAGATTAATATGATAGAGGCTAATTTGGCAAAGAATAAAATGTTCAATGAACAATTCACTTTATGGCATGACCGACATGGCCATCCGGGTTCTAACATGATGCGTAAGCTAATTATGAACTCAAATGGCACACTCCTAAAAGAGAGAGGAGTTATCCCTAAGAATCTCACGTGTGTAGCATGTACACAATGGAAACTCATTATAAGGCCATCACCAGTAAATGTAACTAAAGAGATTTTCCACTTAAGACTATACGTCTAGATAGTGCTGGTGAATTTACATCCCAAACGTTTAATAATTATGGTATGTCCATGGGGGTAAGTGTGGAACATCCTGTGGCACATGTACATACACAGAATGGATTAGCTGAATCCTTCATTAAACGAATACAACTAATTGCTCGACCATTACTCATGAGGTCGGAGATCATGTGTCGACTTGGGGACACGCAGTATTACATGCAGCTGAGCTTATACGCATCAGGCCATCTAGTGAGCATAAATATTCACTATCCCTAATTATTAACGGGTCATGAGCCAGACATATCCCATCTAAAGACATTCGGGTGTGTCGTATATGTACCTATTGCTCCACCACAGAGAACAAAGATGGGACCTCAGAGGAGGATGGGAATATATGTTGGATATTATTCTCCCACCATTATTAAGTATCTTGAGCCAACTACATGTGATTTATTTAAGGCCAGATATGTAGATTGTCATTTTACTGAATCCGAATTTCCTATGTTGGGTGGAGAGACAAACAAGTTGGTCAAAGAAATGTCATGGAATCAAACTTCCTTAAATTGGCAAGATCCTCGGACTCTAGCATGTGATGCAGAAGCTAGCTAATCAATTGCCAGATTCTTTTGCTGACCCAAAGAGAGTAACAAAATCGTACATACCAGCTTGTAATGCACCAATACGTATTAATGTTCAAAAGGGACACAATAATCAGGTTTCTACAGAGTCTAAGGCCCGTTTGAAACGTGGTAGACCATTAGGTTCCAAAGATAAGAACCCTCAGAAATCTAAGAAAGGTGCAAATAAAACCGAGTTTAAGGAAATTATAGACATGGTCGCGGCAAATCCTAAGGTACCAAATGAGGTTTGGGACGATGAACCTCAAGGTCCTGAAGGTATTAATAATAATGAGATCTCAATCAATTATATCATGTCTGGAATACAATGGAACCGTAAGGATGTCGACATCGATGAAATATTTGCATACAAGGTAGCACTTGAAATAAATGAGGATCATGAACCCATGTCTATATTAGAGTGCACTCAAAGTAAAGATTGGCTAAAGTGAAAAGTAGTCATTGACATGAGTTAAACTCTTTAAAGAAGAGGAATGTGTTTGGTCCGATCTTAAGGACATCATTCGATATAAAGCCAGTTGGACATAAGTGGGTCTTTGTAAGAAAGAGAAATGAGAGTAATGAAATCGTGAGATATAAGGTACGGCATGTAGCACAAGGATTCTCTCAAAGACCAGAAATATATTATGAGGAGACATACTCCCTTGTGATGGATGCAACAACTTTTAGATTTTTAATAAGTCTGGCTATAAGAGAAAAACTGGATTTGCGGTTAATGGATGTTGTAACCGCATATTTATATGGTCCTCTGGATACTGAGATTTATATGAGATTACCAGAGGGTATTGAGCTCAAAGATAAGAGTGGTTCTCGAGAACAATACTGCATAAGGCTGAACAAATCCCTTTATGGACTGAAACAGAGTGGGTGTATGTGGTTCAATAGACTAAGTGAGTACCTAGCCAAGGATTGCTATAAGAATGATCCCATCAGTCCATGTATTTTTATAAAGAAGTTTGCAAACAAAGGGTTTGTAATCATAGCAGTGTATGTGGATGATTTGAATATCCTAGGAACCTCTGGTGAAATCTCCCAAACAGTTGATTATCTCAAGAAAGAGTTTGGGATTACAGCTTGAGTACATAAATGATGGAATCCTTGTGCATCAAATGGCATAGAATGAAAAGGTACTCAAGAGGTTTAATATGGACCAGGCTCACCCATTGACCAGCCTAATGGTTGTGAGGAGTTTAAATTTGGAAAGTGATCCACTCGGTCCAAGGAAGGACGATGAAGAGATTCTCGGTCCAGAAGTGTCATACCTCAGTGCTATAGGAGCGTTAATGTTCTTGCCTAGCCACACTAGACCAGACATTTGTTTTACCGTGAACCTTCTAGCAAGATTTAGTTCTTGTCCGACCCAAAGGCACTGAAACGGTATCAAACATGTGTTGTGGTACCTACAAGGAACATTAGATTTGGGTTTATATTATACTAACCATAACAAAGAAGGTTTAGTTGGTTTTGCTGATGCAGGTTATCTATCGGATCCACATAATGCTAGATCTCAAACCGGCTATGTGTTTACACATGGTGGTACAACAATTTCTTGGCGTTCTATGAAGCAGACTATTGCGGCCACATCATCTAATCATGCGGAAATATTGGCTATGCATGAGGTCAGTCGAGAGTGTGTATGGTTGAGGTCGATGACTCAACATATCAGGACGGATTGCAGTATGGTAGAAGACAAGGAGCCAACTGTGATATATGAAGACAATACGGCTTGCATCGCACAGCTCAAGGAAGGATACATCAAGGGAGATCGGATGAAGCACATCTTACCTAAATTCTTCTTCACACATGAACTACAAAAGGTCGGAGAAGTTCAAGTGGTACAAGTTCCATCATGCAACAATTCAGCCGATCTCTTTACCAAGTCATTGCAGACATCTACATTCAAGAAGCTCACGCACCAGATTGGAATGCGGAGATTTAAGGACTTCTAGTGATGCTTAGAACATGGGGAGCAATGCGTGCTGTACTCCTTTTCCTTCACCATGGTTTTGTCCCACTGAGTTTTCCTGGTAAGATTTTAATGAGGCAGCACCCCCAATCGTATTGTGTTGATCCCTTAGCATCGACACGGTTATGTCATCCAAAGAGAAATGTTATAAAACACTTGGAGTGGAACCCATAACCGACCCATATCTATGTCCACGACCATAAGACACATCAGCCACCTTCCTTGTACTAAATCGGTTTAGTGTTTTTATAGTAATAAGGTTTAGTTCTTTACTATATATATATATATAAACCTATTAATTGATTAATAAAAAAAGAAGATAAAACTTCCTTCGAGTTTCTCTAGTTTACAAAACCATTAATATTCTAAAAAGTCTCACAAATTTTGTTTGAAGCAGTTTTTTAAACGTCGGGTCGGACTCTTGAGTCTTGACTTTGAAAAAGAGGTATGCTACAAATACATATATATATAGTATAACGCCCTAAATCCAAACTTAATAATTAAAATCAACTTAATTGTATTATAAATATATTGAAATTCAACAGTTAAAATTTGACCTTTACATTTTAGCTAGAGTATGCCAAAAACAAAAGCAAAAGCATTGAAGAATAAAAGGTAAATATTTGTCTTCGACGCTATATATGTTAACTTTTCCAAGTTTAATACTTTTCCAACCATGACAATTAGGGTTTGGTGAGTGAAAACGAAAGCCAATTACTGACTATATGATCAACTTTTCTAACCCAATATATATAAAATAATGAATACTAGGTTCGGACCCGCACATACATGCGGGGTTATATTTACGTAAATTTTTAAAAATTGAAAAAAAATTCATATAAACTTCTACTCAGACATGTATAAGTGATATATATAAGAAAAAGTAAGATATAAGATAAGTGATATTATGTGTATATTATTTTAAGCTAATTCAAACATTTTCAACTGTTTGTTTAGGAGATTTAAATCAAATTTGGATTTAGCTTCAGTTTCATTTATTTCATGTATTTATTTTAGATGTATATATTTTGAAACGGGATACTCGTTTTGTTCTGTATGCGTCAAAAAGTTTCATCCCATAATCGTTCTCTTTTAAATAATACATATTCGACTATATTTACTATAATAGGTTTAGACAGAATACATGTATTCTCTGTTTATAAATTTAATTTGTATTAACTTTAAATATTTATTTGGTATAACATACATAATTTGAATGCATAGCAGTAAAGAAGACAACTAAATAAAAAAACAATGAGAGAAAGTGATATTGTCCTTAGGTATAATCAAAACTAAACCATAACCGTATTTTGGACCGTAGTCATATATAACATTTATAAACCTTAACTGTTAATCGTAAATATATTGTTAAATTTATATTAAGTGTAACTGTTAATTACCGTAATCGTATCAAAATTTTGGTCAATCGGATTGTTAAAATATAATTTTTTACCGTAACTATTTTTAAGATATAATAAAGTATACTAACAATTATTTTTTTAATATGAATAGTATGATATATAATTATATGATTACACTGAAAGATCATATCAACTAAAAATATATAATATTAACCGTATTATATCATCAAATAATATCAACTATATCTTCTTCAAATAATTGCATTCGTATATAACCATAACCGATAGTTAATAAACCGTATTAATACATGTGTTCATGCCTACTTATCCATACCCATCCCGTTGCGTATCATATAATTTCCAGATGACCTAAATATAATTGTCAAGCGATCAAACCTGTCTAATATATCTGCTTGCAACGTTTAAAATATTTTGACCCGAAAAATCTCATTCCGCGTAATTTAAATAGTATGTCCGCATATGTTCTGCTTTAATTCGTGTCAAAAAAAATTCTTGTCCCGTATTTTTTCAAAAATAGTTTAGATAATGATTTTTATTTTCTAAATTACGCGTTTCTTTCCCTTACCCATTATTTAATGTCCCGATATTTGAAATAAATATAGCGTTGAATTTGAATTTAGTTATTTGATATTCGAAAGCCACAATTAAGTTTAAACATTTAAATTTTATATTGTTGCCTCTTTACCTCTATTTCTTGTCCAACTTTTTATGAGAAACTCTTTAGATGATGTCATTTTTTTTAATTACTTGTTCCCATTTCATACCGGTTATTTCCTATTAGATTAATTAAAAAAAAAACCATTTACATGTTATGAAAAAAAAGACTAAAAAATTTCAAAGACTCATCCCAAAGTAGAGATTTACATGTCTAGAAGTTGACCCTTGAGATTTTGAATATTAGATATCACTACCAATTTTTTTTGTATTTAACTATAACAATATTAAAAAGAAAAGAAAATAAGATATAGTAATTTTTATTTTTATATATAATAAAATTAGCTTTTGACAGATTTAAGTTTAATATTAAAATTAAATTATTTAAATTTTAAGTGTTTTGCGCTACCAGAAAAAAATAAGTGTTTTGTTAGATTTAATCTATGGTATATGTGTAAGTTTGAATTTCAGTATTAGAATCACATATTTAGATTTTGATTTTGATTCGACGTATTGTTTTGATTTTGTAGTTGTTTAATTTATGGAATCTAAATTTGAAATTTAAACTATTTTTTAATGGCAGAGGTCGAGTAGTTATGGGAAGTCCAAATAATGAGGTCCTATATTTATATTGGAGAAGTTTATTTTTTTAAAAAAAAAATTATATAGCCAAGTTGGTTTGTTTGGCAACATGGATATACGATATGTTTTTATTTTTATTATTCCTATGTGTACTCCTCAATTAATAGTATAGATGCTGTCATTAATACAGCTTTATCAAATTTCAGTTAGTTTGTGAACAGTTCGTGAACAGTTCGTGGTCTTTCATTCCAGTTATCCATATATGAGCTGGAGTATGATTGGTTTTAGAATCCATTTATCGCTGAAAACATCGAATACATAAATATTAGTTGTGGTGTATATTCTTTTATTAAAGTTACAAATCACATTGTTAGTCACTAGTGAGTGTAGTATACAATACGGCTATCTCGACTATTTTTACACAAATGTGAAAGCAACTCTATGTTCAAGATCCACTTTGTTACTACTACTCATTTGGTTTTGTAGAAAAGTGGTCATTAGGTCAAAAAGACAGCAAAAGTATAACTAAATTTCTTTGTTCTTTGCTATTGGCTTTTACTAATATGGTATTTGACATTTGAACTCAACCTGGTTTACTACAATGTCGATCATATAAAAGTTTTATAAAGCTAAAGAGTAAGGTTGTCTAAATCAATGACTACAATGTGAAAGTTTTCTCTTCTGCGGGTGGAGAGATTCATTCACATAAAGAAAAGGTAAAAAATGGTACTAAAAAAAAAAAAAAAACTGTACATATATTTTATGGTTAGTAAATAAGTGTAGAAAACTATATAGTTTTAGGGGCTGGCACATTCGATACTGGGCCTAAGTTATGCCCAAACTGCCTTATGTTTGAAAGACAAAACCATTTTGATGATAAACTGTTGATGTGTTTCTAAGAATTCTTAACATTTTTGTCTGAGAAGTATATATCAAGAATGAATTTTTTAGAGCTTAGATTGTTATAGACTAATAGCATACATAATCCAGTTACTATTTTTTGAGTATTGTGTGTTTAAATAAAATTTATATCTAAATATATTTCTTAAGATTTATCATTATAATCCAAAGAAAATATATATCAATGATAAAAATGAGAATCTTATTATATAAATACATGATAAGATCAATTTTACAGTGTGTGTTATGTCTCCTAAAATAATATTTTGATATTGGTAGTTTTTTTTTTTCTTACATGATTCAAATGATGTGTCCCATAGTTCCAACCATCATCGATGAAGTGAGCCGTCAATCAAATATAACTCATAACTGTGGCACAAGTAGACCATAAATCTGAAGTGAAACACACACGACCTCGATGTCTTCCAAGCATCTCTTTTACCTTAACCTTTTCCATCTCATATTTTCTTTAGACATCTGCTCCAACGGTTTGTCTACAAATCGGTTGGCAGTCCGGATTTAGATACTTGTCTTTTGCTCAGTTTTTTTTATTCAACATAGCAAAACGGCAGATTATGATAGAGATTATCTTTCTTATGATCATATGGAGGCATGTATTCCTTTCTAGGTTTCTTTGGATAAGTCAACAAATGGCGATGCAAACTCTTTGTTCCATGTGTTTAGTATTAATCACCAACTTTGTACCACAATGGATGCATTTGCCTCTTTCCTATTTATTTTTTTCTACCCGAACTGATACAAATTCCTTCCAAACTTTTGAACTTAAACGTCTCTTTCGTGGAGCTTGAGTTGTTGTTTGAGACAATGTGTCACTTTGCTCTGGTTCTTCAATTTATGTTTCTCCCTCATCCATCTCAATGTCTTCATCTTGAGCATCTTCCTCATTCATATCAATGTACTTACTCCAAGCATTAAATATTGCTACTGTGTATTGAGACTCTAAGTCCATTCTGCAAAAACCAAATAAAACGGTTTAAACTTCATTTACCATAAACAGAAACAGAACAAATCTTACATTCACAATGTCCTTAGACAAACAAAGATTTTGTGCCAATAACACAATGATGTAAAGTCAGTTAAAATGAGACAAAACACAACAATCTAGAATCATACATTCTCTAGTCCACTATCTGGTCCATATTAACACAGCTCTGGATCAACACACTTATATAGCTATCTAGTCCAAAACTCCAAATTAAAAAGCTAATTTTGGCTACACGTTGGGCTCACCTTAGCTGCGGTAGCTTCTTCTTTAGTGGTTGGACGGTGAATCAAATCAAGTAACCCAAAAAGGGTTGAAACACACACAAGAAACAATCTGAAACCTGCAAACACACACATGAAACACACACACACTTAACATCAACCAAAAGCTACAATAGGCTTTTGATATACAAATGAAAGACAAAACCCACGAAGTCAAATGAATCATAAACACAGAACAAGACCAACACCAAGCGAATCAATAGAAATGCAGAGAGAAAAACAAAAGATGGGTTTTCAAATTTAATTGAGGGATTGGAGAGAGGGACCTCTGAAAGTGGGATTAGAGAAAGAAGACGCGACTCTTCTTCTGATCTCGGAACGTGGCGATGGAGATGATTTATTAGAATCAAAAAGCAAAAGATTGATTCGTCGTGACGGTGGGGAGGATTCGCCAGAATCAAAGAGAAAAAATTGAGTCGTCGTGAAAATCGTAAAGTGTTAGGATACCTAAGCAAACGTTATCATTTAACTTAAAAGAATTTAGAAAAGAATAAAATAAACAGGTTGTCTAGTTTAAATCAATTACGCTTCGTTAATAAACATAAGGATATACCCATAGAATATTCTTTGCTTTTTAGATGGGTTCAGGTTTTTTAAATGAATTACGCAGCCTGTTTAGACCCACGGACTTAATGCCCATCTTAACATCACTATGATGTGATTGGATTGAACAAAAACTAAAAGGATATACATAGTCTTGCAACTATCAATTGACGAGACCACTTGATAGATCCATATATAAATTATAAATAGCCTTTGATGATGTAAAATGGAAGTGTGAATTAAACTAAGCAAATGGTGATCACTTCATATCGCACCAATGTAGTGGAAGTGTGGAACTTAAACGTCTCTTTTCTGTTATCACGTGGTCGGATTTATTGGTCAACCAATTTACCAATTATAACCCAAAATAAAATAACAATTGGAGCTTATCTTATTAAAAGTCGTCGTCACGACCTGGTCCAACTCATTTCACAAGTTGCTTGGCGTTTTTCATGTTCAGTTAGCCACCGACCACAAGCCTTGTCTCTGGTAGTTTGTAAAATAAGACTTTAATAAAAAATTTAATCATCTTTACTTTTGTAATCTCAAGAGTTAAAATGTTATGTTTGAATATAGGGTTACTATAACTTCCAAATAACGTTATTATCCACGGTAAATTTCATTTTAGTCTTCATATTAGTTTTACTCAGTTCAATTCAAATTGAAATGGTTCAATAATTTATCCGGTTTGCAACTAATGCAGTTTTTAATCATATATCCCCATTCAAGAACGGGTCTCCGTTGAACAGAAAGAAACAAAATAAAGTAGACTCTAAAATGAAATAAAACTATATACAAAAATGAAAACAATAAACTCCACTAAAAAAGGTCAAAACGTTGACCAAATCAAAAACATCTAACTTAAGTCTTCCACTACTACATCTCTATATAACAACGAAGCCAAAACCCCCATCTTCTCACACAACACATTAAAGAACAAATATGGAGAAACATATTCCTCTATTGCTCTGTCTCTTTCTCTTCGTCTTCTCAATATCATCCTGTCTCCATGAAACCGAAGCTCGTAAACACTCCAAATATAAACCCGCACCGATCATGCGCCTAGTGCCAAGATCTCTCTACGACCAAATCTTCATCCACAAGGACAACAACGCATGCCCTGCAAAAGGTTTCTACCCCTACGAAGCTTTCGTGGAGGCTACAAGGTGGTTCCCGAGGTTCGGAAGCGTAGGAAACTTTTGGACAAGGCGGCGTGAAGTAGCTGCTTTTTTGGCGCAAATATCTCACGAGACGACAGGTGGTTGGGCCACGGCACCGGACGGACCGTACGCATGGGGACTGTGTTTTAAAGAGGAAGTTAGTCCACAGAGTAATTATTGTGATGAAACTAATAAGGATTGGCCCTGCGTTTCTGGCAAGTCTTACAAAGGAAGAGGTCCCATTCAACTTTCTTGGTAAGTCTACAAAATTAACTAATAACCATTTATATCTATTACAAATAGTAATAATTAAAAAACCAATTCCATATTTTCTGCAATTTGATCATCGTATCTCAGACTTTTAGCTTTTGGTTAATTTTACTCACTTACTTTTGGAATGAATAGGAATTACAATTACGGACAGGCAGGTCGAGCATTGGGTTTTGACGGTCTAGGGAACCCAGAACTTGTTGCCAACAACTCCGTTTTAGCGTTCAAGACAGCTCTTTGGTTTTGGATGACCGAACAGATTCCTAAGCCGTCTTGCCATGACGTTATGGTCAACCGATACAGACCGACGAAAGCAGATAGAGCAGCAAACCGAACTGTCGGTTATGGTTTAGTCACTAACATCATAAACGGTGGTTTAGAATGTGGGATTCCAGGAGATGGACGGGTCAGTGACCGAGTTGGCTATTTCCAAAGATACGCTCAGTTGTTTAAAGTCAATACAGGATCTAATCTAGACTGCGAGAACCAAAGACCCTTCGCCTAGATAATAACTATAAACTACAATCTGTGTATCAAATGAAATTGAAGTTTAATATCACAATATTTAATAAAACTCACGCAAGCTGAGAGATTTAATGTTTTTACATTTACTTGTAAGCGTACCGTGACATGAAGTTGTTGACCTCAGTCGCAGTTTCATATGCGCCTTCTACACACCGGCCTAAGGCTACACCAGCTACGTAATTGCCACCCAAAAATAGCCCTTCGTAGCCCGAAGATGTTAGGGATGATTTAGCTGAGTCTAGGATATCAAAGTGACCAACTAGAAACTGAGGAATGGCTTGAGGCCATACTCTAACTCCTAATTTAAGTGGATCAGTCGAATTAGGCTTAATTAGCATTTTCCTCAAATCCCTGTCAACTGCTTCCACTAACTCACCTTCAGACTGCAGAGATCAAATCCCAAGAGAGAGAAAGGAAAAGATGAGTTCTTATGTTTAGTTGTTTGAAGGAAGATGTGTTACAAGTGTTTGTTGTTTTTTACCTTGGACAGAATCCCGGTGTTGGTGGATCCGCCAATGTAGTTCAGCAGCAAAACTCTTCCGGGCGGAGCTCGATTTGGAAAGAGAGAGGAGCTGTATATAGTTCCTGGAGAAATCCAAACAATCGAATGAAACTTAATATGAACATTTTGACATAATAAACGATTAAAACTACAAGATATATACCTAATGTTTCAACTCCTTGAGTGCGTGGATGCAATTGCCCAAAACCCTTTAGTTCACCATCTATCAAACATTCAGTTCGGATTGCTTCTTTCGGGTACGAGATAGATACTGCTGCTACTGGTGGATAGTACAGTTTTGAGAGTGCATTTGCTGCAGATTCCTAAGAAAAAACAGTTGCAGCTGGTGATATAAGAACCCCATTATTTGTCAAATCGATGCTTTTGTGCAACTTCCTTGTTCCCAAAACGAGAAACTTACAGAAAGAGGGCGCAAGAGACCGCTTGCAACATGAGATGGCACAGTCATTACAACACTTTTGCTCTGCACAGACACTACACCATCTGGAGTCTCATAGGTTAAGTTGTATCCTCCGCTGTCCAGCTTAGTAATACCTGAGAGCTTCCACGACAATTTAACTTTGCTACCTAACCTGTCAAATTGCAAGGATTTCAGAAATATATCAAAGTGTTTGCCTTGTTCACTTCCAATAGAGAAAGAAAAGTCTCGGCTTACCTTGCAGATATTGCTTCTGGCAACATTCGAAGTCCTTTCCTGAAAGAACCAACTGTTTGGCCCTTTGGTTTTGGCAGACGCCTGAAGTAGGAGGTTGAGTTGTTTTACAATGATATATATATCAAGGCACAGAAGACCCAAAGCAACTGAAAAAAGTTAAGTAACTCACGGGTCTCGTTCTGCCTTGGGAGCTTTTTTCCTTTCCTGAATTGCCTTAAAAGTACCACCAATGATGCTTCCACCAGTTTGCTCTAGTTTCCAAACCTTCCCAAACGCTGCTTTCATGCTCAGTTTTGAAGGATCACCCGCATAAACACCTAAAGCATGAAATCTAAAGCATTAATGGTGCACTAAAAACAAAATCAACACTGCTAGATAAACAGAATCGCAGACATCTAATCAAATAAATGGTTCATATGAAGCTATATTTGTCACTCTACCAGAACAAAACGGTTCAATGAGGCGCTCAAACACCTCAGCACCGAGGTTACGCCGAACAAACTCCTCCACAGATTCTTCACGACCCTGTCACCTTTGCCAAACTCTAAGAACATGAGCAGATTCTACCAACAAGAAATGATATTGATCTAAGGGTGGTTAGAAATACACACTGGAGGTGATGGTCGAATGCCAAGTGCACCAAACCCAGCTCTAATCTTCCCACCAATGCTCATCAAATCAAAGAAAGGCAAGTCCGTTAGCTTCGATGGAACCGGCCTCAGTTTCCCATTCCATAACACAAACCTTGGCGCAGTAGGATCTCCCAACACCAAATCATCCTTCAAACCACAATCAACCTGAACTAACCATAAACATTCAAAACTCATCTCATCTACAAACATACATGCAATTCAACAACTACATTGTTCTCAGTGAGAACGAAACTTTCCAAAATCAAGTCCAAGAACTTACCACCATAGTGAGCATAGGATCAGAAGGCTGAAAGCTATTAGGACCTTCTTCCCAGAGAAAACCATTCTCTTCACGAGTGATAATGTTACCTCCAACACGATCCTTAGCCTCCGTCACAATCAAATTCGGAGCAGCATCAGGATGCTTCGTAGCGAGCGCTTGCGCTATACAGAGACCACTGATACCTCCGCCGACAATCACACAATCCGTCGTGATCGTGTTGCCTCCTCCTCCTTCGATTTTGGAAGATCCGACGGTTGGTCCACCGGCCACAGAACAACGGAGTTTTAGAGGCTTATAGACATGTAATCGAAGATTCGGCTTCGAGAATGACGGAAGAAGCGATTGAGTCGACGGACGGAGAAGAGATAACTCCATGGAAATCTCAGAGAGAATTTACAATTTTGTCAGCTTCTTTCGTTTTCTTTCAGATTGGGTAATCTCTTCTTCTTCACAAAGAAGAAGACGATGGAGAAATATTCACCTGCTTTAACTCACACCATAAGTGAATGTGCACCACCATATACACTACTGACTACTCCTTTTTGGTTTGGGTTTAGAAATAATATTATTTTCAGTGAGGCCCGTAATAACGTTTATTGTTTAGCTTGGCCCAATATGTAGCAAGATTATTATAGGCCCAATAGGCATTTTTTCTTTGTAAACAAGATTCCTCCTTTCTTGAATTTCCTTTCTTAACAGCATGCCATGCACTATATATCAATATATAGGGTATGGATTTTGGATGGTGATACATTAACATTATTAATTAGTCCAAACCACATAATCTTTTTGTCTATTAGTTAATATTCAAAAATGTTTTGGGGGATCAGAAACATGCAGATTGATCTAGCAATGTTTTGTCAAGTGTCAAACTGGAGTTTATAGGTTTTATAAGCAATATATATATATATAAGTACGGCCAAGTCTTTGTTATATATACCAATCTTGCTAAAATTAAGCCAGAGCAGGTTAAAAGCTTTTCACTAAGAAAAAAAGAAGTTAAAACCATCATTTTTGCTTTTGCTTTATTTAGTTGTCAAAGTTTCCTGTAAAAAGTCCACCATTACCACTTCAAACCTTAAAATTTATTGGACCGCCCATCTTTATAAAATCATATTTGAACAGGAAAAACAAAAAATCTTCCAAATATTATCGTTGGCTTCCATTTAAAGTCAACTTAGCTCTAAGATAATCTCTCTATTCGACAAAAAAAAAAAGTTGTGACACTTCCTTTTGTCTTAACATAATTGTTGTTATTATGAATTAGATTAATGACCGTTAAAGTTATGATAAACCCCCTTAGTTAGTTCTTAATTAAGAAGAAGAAAAAAATCACTATAGGCAAACATGCTTAGTTTAATTAATTGCGGGATAATTATATATGTCGATAGAAGTATTATGGCCACTGGGAGCGACGTCGTTAGAGCAAACACCACATAATTAAACAAAGACATGACTAGTGCATGTGTTTATGCTGTCTCTAATTATTTAAGATTGTGTCTTTGTCTCGTGTCATTGTCCACTTATCTTTATAATTAATTTTTTTTTAGCAAAAAAATCTAATTGCATAATGAATAATTAGTTTTATTTTCCTCATATAAATTATGGAGGTTTTGGGAGATGAACGGGTGTGATTTAGGCAAAATATATGTATGATCAAAACTATTTGTGTTAATCTTTCAAATCAAATGGGTTGTCATCCTCTACATCAACAAAAAGGAAATTAATAATTAAAATAACTCAGCTTTTAATTTAGATTTCAAAGACATAATGAGATTACGTTTTTAATTGCCCTTTTTCTTGATATTTCGAAATCCGTTTTAGAATATTTCTGTGACCTAGAATGATTTTTTGTTACTTTGTGTCGTGTTCACTTGTATCCCATCAAACATCTATTCCTAGTTAGAGTGAAATAAATGGATCTGTTCATAATTATGCACAAAACCTTCATCATAAGCAAATTTCGTTGTCGACGACGAATTCTAAAACTTAATTATAACATTGGTGTTAGGCAATGATGCTTACCACTTACACTACTAGTACTGTGGAGTTTTTATGTGCTTCTATATGCATCTTAACTATAAGAAATCTACATTTGATCAAAACAAAACTCCACACCAGTAGTGTAAGTGGTAAGCATCATTGCTTAATATCGATTGATTCTTTTTTATTCCCTTTTTTATTTGACCGTCTTTTTTATTCGATCGCTATTATTCTTATTTCAAACGAAAAGAAAAATAAACAAATATTAAAAATTTGCCTTTCTATAAAACTAGAAGAAACATGCACCTTGGGAAAGACATGAATGGAACATACATAATCAAACAAGAAACTTCACTGCCACTTGCCAGCAAAAAGCCACGTACGCATGAACCCAACCGTGTGGACAGCGATGCACCGCGAGTCCGCGACTATAGTAATACACTTCTTCGAATCCTATCAAGTAAGGTCGTCGTCATTACTACATGGGATCCCTTGACACAATTTTTTTTTATAGTATATTACATATCCCTAATAATAATTTTGTCCAAATATTTAATGGACGTTTTCATTAGACAGCTTACAGCTAAATAATACTATTGATATGCTCCATATGACATAAATGTTGTTAGGATATTCGATGATATAATATAAACATACATACTGTAATAATTTGTTTGTTGCATATATTTTAAGATACGTCTGTGCAATGTTTAGTCTCGGTGGTCGATATCGACGTGTATTGATAAAACGTGATTGAAAAATCATACGTGTCGTAGTCGAAATGACATGACTGGTTTAAAATTACAATTTGTGCATCAGACCAATCAATAGTATTTCTAAAAATGTCACCGTCTGTGGAGTCCATGACATTGTACACACACACACAAAAAAAAAAAAAAAAACTTGGACGTGTGCATTGATACGTATCTTGTCGTAGACTCGGCCCGGATCGCTAAATTTCCAATTTCAAGTATTAAAATACTTGCAATAATATACTATGACATTATTATTTTGAGAAATATACAGCCACCGACGTACAGATAGGCATACTCTTTTAAATTATTTGTTCTTGTAGATTTCTTGCAAGTTTTTTTTATATTTTAATATTTATAATATTATATATTTATGAACATATAAATGTTTTTTAATAGTTATAGAGTATATAGAATCAACTCAAAATTGGTATATTAGTTATCGTGTGTTATACAATGACATACCGTATTATTCTCTCATTCCGTACCATTGCCATATTTTAAATGTTATCATCGATTTTGAGTGATAACATTTTCAGAATTAGCGACATTAACAGAATCATCGTCCATCAACTATAATAGTTTATAAACATATTAAAATTTACAAGTTACAACATTAAAAGTAGGTTTTTTTTTTTTTTTTGAGGTCCAACATTGATAGCTATAAACCTTGAAGTCTTGCAACTTGAAACTAGTTTGATTCATTGATTGTATAATATAAGAAAAGCATTAGATAATAACAACAGAACGATAGTAATCATACTAGCTAGTTCGTTAAAACGCATTTCACCTAACTAGTCCTCTGTCTACATACGTGTAATTTGTTAGTTTTGTAACTATGATTGCTCTAATCAATCGAAGATAAATTGGCATAGTCATCGAAGATAAATTGTACAGTCAAGCTATATGTCATATTGTGTTTTTCTGGCACCGTGAACATGTATTTGGCCAAAACTTTCTCAAGCACCGATCGAAGTGCTTTGGATGCGTTCAATTAATTATATTCCAAAACTCAAATAATTTTAATAATATTTTTTTTTCTTTCCCATTTGTATAACTTGAATCAAAACTCAATAATTATTGGTTCAAAATACAAATAGGGTCCCGGAGGATCGACTGACCTGAGTCCGGATACACATGAATCTGTCACGTGAAAGCCAATGTGGGTACGTACGATCGGAAAATGACATAGGATCCCGATTTAGCTGGCTGATATCGGGATTATATAACTGAGCTCGTTGGCCATGATATAAGTTTGGCATTTTCAATTAACTGTTCTAAATCATTTACAAAAATGTAAAAAAAAAAAAAAAAAAAAGAGAGTAAAAATAATATTGGTGTCACTGCTCACTGTGGAGCTTTTCTAGAATCATTGAAACCGTTACGACAGAATTTTCCGGCGCGGGTGGTTTTGTTCTTGGGCCTACCCTAAAATTTTACACTTTTACAACAGTAAAAAAATGCATATTTACCAACCACTTTTAATTTACTCGATGCTAATTTTAATCAATTAATAGAACACGTATGAAAGTAAAATATTGGACAATAAAGCTAAATGCATATACAGATATGCGGATTTTTATAAGTTAGACATCGCTCAAATTTACCAAGAAAGTGGATAAATAAAATGAGTGGTACATACTAAAGTTGGCCTAATCCAGTAAGAAATGTGGTATGATGAAGAAAACTAGTAATCAATGGAAATACCTAATCTCAAAAGTATATGAAGGGTTTAGTTGATGTCTTTTCTAGTATAACAAAAACTTTGTCCAGCTAACAGCTGACAGAATTTATCTAAGCACTTTCTTCTCAACTTGTTAATCTAAAGTGAAATAATTCTAATATGAGGAGATTAAGTTAGCATCGCTCGTTTTATTTGGTTCACAAATATATACTTATAATTCAAGTGTGCGTTAGTAGGTATTATTCGAGAGTGTGTATGTCTTAGTATATATACATGTGACTATTGACAATTAGAACCATACAATGTCTGACAGATATATAAGTAGAAAATTCATGCATTTTTCGAACTAGAGCAACAACAAAAAATATGTTAATAATATATAGAGTTGATTCGACACATTGACTTTTGTAGTTTATTTATAGGGCATCTATTTTTAGCTGTACAAAAGAAAAAAGAATATGATATGAAAGCGTAATTATGTGAAAGTGAAAGGAAATAAAAGTTACTAGTCAAGGAGTTTTGATCTTTGATGTATGTTAATATTTTGCCGGTTGTTATTAGAGTGTAGTAAATCAATTTCTATAAAGAGAAAACATCATGACTAACGATAATTATAAAAGTGATTAGTACCCCTTCAGCATCACTAATTTCATCAAACTTGGGGTTTGCCGACAATTACTAGTCAATTACGTCATGATAACTATTCCGCAGAATTATTAGAATTTAGAAACAGTTTTACCCATAACCCCAAAAAATAAATAAAAATTATTTCACTTAATAATAAATAAAAAAAAAATCAGAAGCGTAACTATTGTTCTAAACTAATACACCATATACGTACGTTGACAATACTTTGGCAAAAGAACATCGAACGTATCGTTCATTAGTAAAATATTTTGATTTAGAAAAGTTGTGTCTGTCAGTTGGTATGTGTAATGGTAACTTAATAATGTTAGAAAGTGTATTTTTTACGATTTTAGCATTTCTCATAAGAGCCCTAGTTTATAACAGTGAAAAGTAAATTAATATTGATGAATCTCTTTCTTGTAAGATTCTCGAAGGAACAACGTTGGGATTCGTATTAGATAGTGAATGATGATGATGATACATAATGATTTCATGGTTAGTACATCCTTAATCACTATATATGCATCACATCCATCGCATGGCCCGCGATTCTCCTCTAGTTTTCATCATCAGCCTCGCTTTATTTACTTTGGACCCATTCCTACAGATCAGACACGTGTCGACTCTCTAATGATCCATTATCATCCTCTCATAGTTCCCAGTTAGTTTCTCATATTTTACCTAGCCAACGGCCCAAGGCAACGCAACGCATCTCCTTTGAAAATAGTTTACACATTAATGTATATCCCAATTAGTAACACTCCTAAAGAAGTTTCACAGACTATAAGCCAACACATAGGAATTTTACGACCTACAATTTTATTGAGGGAAAAAAAGTCAATTAAATATTTCTTTACGACCTAAAATTTTATTCAATTTTAGCATCATACAATGCATATTTTGTCAATACCAAATTATTTATTGGATATCGTTGGTAAACTATACACATCAAAACATTCTTCATCAACGTTGCTCGTGATAGAGATAATTAGGTCGTTGTCCAAATTTCCAAAGTATATATATAAGTATATTTTTTAATCTTACAACGTAATTATTCTCCGTGTGAACTGTGAATGATGCTATATTTAACAAGTAAATAGTACTCGGAAAAAGATATGAACTATCATTGTTATCCTTTCCTAAGTGAACATATGTATATTCATTTGAAAACGACGGGATAAATTGATTTTATTTTTCAAAATTTGAGATCATAAAAATGATCATCCGTTTTATTAAAGCAAAAAAAAATTGATCATCCGTAAATATATTGTCCAACTTATCGAGGAGGTCTATAACTTTTTGTTAAAAAATTGCTTATTGATTTTTATTTTTCTTTCTGAAAACATATGGTTCCCAAGTTTTAGTTGATCACTCGTATATTTGATAAATCTACTTTAACTGTTGTTTATGTTTTGATTCCACAATGAAAATTAAAAGGGTATGAATCGTATATATTGTAGATATTATTTATTGTCAAATAGTTTTGAAGATGACTATAATTTTCACAAAGTATCTAATGAATCTGTTTGACCAAAAAAAAAAATCTAATAATATAACCGATCTAAAATAAAATAAAATTTGGTCCAAGATGGATAAACTAAATTATAAGTACTCATCATAAACATGTTTTTTGGGGGGTTAAAAAATAAACATGTTAGGATCACACATTGAAAATATCAAGAAGCCGTCACTAATATATAACTTCACTTTAGAAAAACAAATTCAAGTTGAAAACGTATGATTCCTCACAATTCGTTATTCAAAGCAATTTAACTTATTCTATATGTCTTCTAGTCGTATATATATATTTATGTTATGTCACTAAATATTAGAATAAGCAACTATGTTTTTCATATTTTTCTTTTACAGGCTATGTTTCTAAATGTGTGTGACGTTGCATGAAAAAAAAATATATAAAAAGTACACTAAATATGAGATATCAAACTCGAGAAAACGAATCTCGTCGGGGACGTTCGATGAAAATCGAAACTTGAAAAAACCAAAAAGAAGATGACAAAACATTTCTTTTTTTTTTCTTTTCTTTTTTTTATCGAACATGCATATAGTTATTTATCTATATATCTAGTATAAGACATTTATTTTTTGGCACCACATTTTAATACTGTTGTTAAGAGTAGTATTATTGGAGTCTCGACACTCTATGCGTGGGGTCTTTGTAATAAGTCTTTTATAACCATTAATAGAATAGGATAGCTTCCTCAATATTTGACTTGTAAATTGTAATCTTGTATAGAAATAATATATTTTTGGGTATATCCAAGCTTGCCACCATATGGATGAAAGAAAAAAATACCTTCATATTAAAAAATTTAATCGAAAAAGTGTTTGAAATATTGGAAAAATATGGTTCATATATGTCTAAGAATAATATAACACATGAAGAAAAAAAATACCCATCACGACTTCTCTAAATTGCCTTTATTATAGTATAATGTGACGCTGTCTGTATATGAACGTACGTGTGGATAGTTACCCTACATGTCTTTGAACAATTATTATCAAATATAAATAATAAATAAATAAATACTATATATCTGTACATTTACTGAAGACAGATTAAATTTTGAAATGGAAAAAAATAATGGACAAAGAGTTTCATATTAAATAAGAATTATAAGACCAAAAATGAAATAAAAGTAGATTGTTTATTTACTTATAGGTTTGCTCATCGATATAAATATATATATGTATATATATATATATAATTTAAAAAATTGGTCTTCGAACAAATTTTTCAAATTTCCATCTAAAATAGTACATCCACTTCTAGATGCATCTGAAAAGTACATGTTTCGTATATCCCTATAATTAGTTTTGGTCCATTAGTTTGGTTCCCATTTCAGTATATAATCGTTTTCGTAGTTCGTGAATTCACTTAAACTAATGAGTTAGACGAGACTCAGTCAGTTCATTCTCAAAGAAAATCGAGTTATTAATTACGCAAATATTTTGTTTGATTGGTGAACACAAAGAAACTAATACAAGTCATAATTTAAATTTTGTCAATTACAAAAACTTTATCAAAAATTATACTTTCAGTGTTTTCTACAGTTTTTATGTATCAATTTTTAACAATTTTGTACTATTTGGTATAAAGTTTATCATTTCAATTATACTTTCATTTTTCTATACAACTTTGTATATATTACCAATCAGACACATATTAAGTATTAACAGATAAAGGAGAAAAAAAAAACTAAACATTTTTTTGTCATATTTAAGTATCAATATTCAACATATAAATACATTCGTAAAGGCGAAAGGGAAAACAATTAAAAGAAAAGTGTATTGTTATTATATTGTAAAATTTTAGTGGATAATTGATTAATCAATTCGCCAAAGAGACAATAGTTGACTGGAGAGAAAACATATCATGTGCTTGCATTATGATAAGCTAAAGAGTAAATGATGATCCCAAAAGGATTTTATTCCTGATATATATTCATTTGATTTGTTAATTCATTCTTTAATTTGTCCATAATCTCATCTCCATTTTCGTACTAGACAATTGCTACGGGTTTTATGTAACATACAAATATAATGGGAATCTCTATATTATTTATCCCCCATTAACTAATGCATGCGACTTATAAGGATGCCAAGAAAAATAGAGAATACTTGAAGATTAACCCTATATAAAATGAAACAAATTAGTATGTTCGGGTAAATCTCCCGCTGATGACCTGATTACAACTTATTTTAGCTAGAAGTAAAACAAATTAGAGTGTTTTGTGCAGGTTAGTCATGTCTAACCAGTCATAGAAGATCGAACACCTGATTACAAGATATTTTAGACTGTAATGAAGTGACCACTGTTTTTTGAATTGGTGTCGTTATTGTCGAAAGACCGCTAATTGCATTCTATGATGCTAAATATCACTTCATAATGGTGCATTAAATATCGTCGACTTCGAATAGTGCTTTACCTTTTGAAAAAGGTTTGAGAAGTGGCTCATAAACTTGCCCCAAAGAGTAGTCCCAAAAATTTGTTTGAGATTTTTCGGTGAAAAACAAATACATGAAAGGGAATATTAATAAAATTTTGTCTCAAAAAACAAAAAAAAAAGTAATAAACTTAATAAAGACTACATCGATCTAAAATTCAATTGACTTGAAATAGGATGCATAAGCCGTAGAAGAAAATCATAAACAAAGGTTAACTATTTGTTACCATTTAAGTACATTTGCAAATTATTTTTTGAAAAAAATAAAAAGTCGGTATTAGAGATACAATATCCTATATTAGAAGTTGAATATAATCTTAAGTGATATCTATAAGATATGAGATTCTCTACTCATATCCAAGTAGTTTTAAATTGGATGATTACAATCTAATATAATATCAGAGGCCGATCCGTACATGCTCAACCCAATCCACAATCGGTTCGATCCAATAGTTGTCCCGCCGATTCATGCCCAAACATACCGAAATTGATGCATATAAGTACTATCGTCTCTGAAAGGACGTATTATGAATACAATATTTTCTGATATCATAATAAATTGTGGGTTTTTAACTTAAAACTAATTGACAATAAGTGGAGAGACTCTAACCGTTTATATATCATTTGATAATTTCTCCAACTACGAAAGTGAGATATATTACACTAACACGAACACGTTTTTACTCTATCTCAACTTTTCCCAAAATATGTCTCCATTGAAATGCTTTTACATGGAGGGACAATAAAAGTTAAAAAGCAATAGATATTGAGTTTAGTGGAAACATTATAATTTTCTTTTAAAATAACTTTCCATTGTCAATTCGGTCTGGTTTAGTACTAGATTATGCACACTATCTTTAAACTAACTATAATTTGGTATATTTGCAAAAATACCTTTATTATTGTGTTAATTTTTAAAAATGTGTCAATTAACTGTCTATTTTCTAAAATGTCAGTAAACCGAATAATGTTTATAAAATATTTATAGATAGTAAATACTATTTGAGGACTCGATCCAAATATTACAAAAGTATTTATAAGATTTTGCACACTTATAAAGACAATCTTGTATAATTTTATAAAGTTACATACATATTTAAACAAACTTTGTATTTATTTATTTACAATAATAATGCTTATAGAAATTTATTTTAAGAAAACGGTATTAGAAAACAGACATCTTTAACAATTTCCGAAAAACTTGTAATTGTGAGTGATACCAAAATTTAATTTCTCATTAGTAAAATTAAATATGGTTTGTGGCTTTGTGGCTTTGTGGTACACGTGTAGTTATAAGCTGGGGTTGAGACATAAAAGGGTCCTACGAGGATGAGTCGAGATACGTTATCCACCACAGTCACAGTGTTGCACATGCCATTGCCTCTGTCCTTCTCCAGTTTCCATTAGGCTCCACCATTTTCTTGTTCCATGCTTCGCGTCTATGGAGACTCCTACCGTTAAATCCATCAGCTGAGCCGTTCGATGTAACTATTTCTTTCTCAACATCGGTTGACTTATCAAACGTTGGCTCAATGTGGGTTGAAACTGGCTCATGTAATAATAGATTCCTAGAGGAGTTGTAATTTTATCCACATCTAAGTAATATATAAATATATATATATATATATATATTCCTTCTATAATAAAACGGAAGTACACCATTTTTTCTGTAAACTATATAATTTTTCTAAGTTGATTACAAAATAAGTTATAAATTAAATATAGATTGATTACAAAAAAAAAGTTATAGATTAATTGGTCAATCTGTGGGCTATATGAATACAATTAAAAATATTCCAAATAATCCTCTTAAAAAGAATATTCTAATGATTTATACAATTTTCAAAATAATTTTTTTAATATTTCATGTATTGTTACAAAATATATATTGTTAAGCATAAAAATATACTGTTAGACGTAAAAAATAATAAAATCTTGACAATTTATCACACTTTATCGTGATTTTCGAGATCTTATTGTGCATTTGAAAAATAAAATCTTACCTAAACACGCGTCATATTAAAATATTTTTCACCAAACATATTCAAAAATTAAAATAAAAAAATAACAAAACATAACCATTTCTCATATATAAAATTACAAAATTAACAATATCAAACTTACAAAATAGGTATTTTTTTCAAGTCATTATATTTAGCATATGATTTTATTGCATAATATTTATTCCAAAAATTTTTTAAAAATAATCATATAAATTATATTTTATTATAAAATTATAATATAAATTAAAAAAAAATTCAATCCGTGCTCTACCACGAATCATAATCTAGTATATATATATTATACTACTAATACTGCAAAAATCATAACAACTGTTAACATTTTGTTTCTTTCAAATAACACAAAATATTTAAAAGTCGCATTGTTAAATCAGCTGTAACCAAACATCGTAATATTCTAAAAAATTCATTAAGAAAAATTGTAAACAAAAGTTCTAGTTTATCAAAAGAGAGTGGTGCAAGTGCTTCAATGTAAAAACAAATAAAAACAAAAAAAAAGTCGCTGCCCGAGGCAATTTTTCTGAACCCTTTCTTTTCGAAGCCGCCGTTGCCGATCTCGGCACCGGCAACCCTCATCCAATGACTAAGTCTAAGAAAAAACGCTCCCCTCTCAAATCCTCCTCCTCAGCCTCCTCTGCTCCCGCTCCCGCTTCCTCTCACCCGTCCTCCTCCCCGGATCCCGTCCCCCCAAAGGTAGCGACTGTTGGTCCTGCTGCCCCCTCTGCGGTGATAAAAGCCCCAGTTCCCCTCGTAGCCACTATCAAGGACCCCGTCAAGGCTGGTCCTAAGTCGGCAAGATCTGTAAGTCCCGCAGCGAGCGATTCAAGACCTCAATCGAAAACCCAAGAGGATCCCATGGCTGCTGATTCCGCTCAGATCTCAGCTCTAGCAAACTGGAAGGACATTCTTGTCGGCCCCTCGGGCAAGATGGAAATGAAAGGCACCGCCATCACTCTCGATTCTGGTGAATTATGTGTTAAAATCCCTAATGCGGTGATTCAAAAGAGCCAAAACCGCTGGAAAGAGTTCATCATTGGACAATTTCATGGAAACCTCCCCTCAAAAGGAGCCCTTTACGCCATTCTCAATGGAATCTGGAGTCGTAAGAGACGGGACATCACTATCTCCACGCAGGGTCCTAAATCGGTTCTCATCCGCATACCCTGCGAAGAAACGCGTAGAAGAGTGCTTGCCCAGAGGGTGTGGCACATTGAGGGACAATCCATGTTTGTTGCAGATTGGGAACCTGGACTTACTCCGGTGATGCCTGAGTTAACAGAAGCCCCGGTGTGGCTTGAATTTAGAGGTGTTCCTCCTCAGTTCTTCTCATAGGAAGCTCTGGAGCATATAGCAGGTCTCGTGGGTCATCCGGTCTTCTACCACCCTGCAACCATCAACCTCACAGACTTGGAAGTTGCAAAAGTTTTTACCATTGTCAACATCACCAAGCCGCTCCCGGAAGCAGTCAATGCCCAATTTGAATCGGGAGAAATATTCAGAATTGAAGTCTCTAGTCCGTGGCTTCCCCCTACCTGTACTCACTGTCAAGGAGTTGGTCACTCTATCAAGCGATGCCCATCAGCTCCGATTCTCTGCAACTTCTGTAAATCAACCACTCACTCAAGGGAGGACTGCACTCGTGGGAAGAGTGGCACAAAACCTTTACCTGCTGACCCAGGGGTTCAAAATGAAAAAACCCTCAGCGAAGGCGTAAGGAGCAATCAAAAAGAAACTCTCTAGCGATAGAGAAAATCTCCTCAGCTAATCCTCATCAAGAGGGATCCCTGGAACTGGATATTGGACTCAACACTACCTCTAATCCGCGAAAGAAAGGGAAATCCACATCCTTTAAGCCCTCCAAGCGCGTCCAATCCTCGTCTTCCTCCTCTTCAGACTACGAGTCTCCAGAGGAATCCTCTTCTTCTGACCCCCATCCGAAGAAGATGATAATCCAGACGATAATGAGGAATTTATGAAGGTCCTCTCTAAAAAGGAGCAGAGACAGGAGAGGCGTTTTGAGCAGGCTTCCGCAGGGAAGGGGGCAATAACCAAATATTCTCATTAATGGTAAAGGTAGACATTTTTTGTTGGAACGTTAGAGGTTTTAATTATAGTGTAAAGCGTAGAAGCTTCCGGAAATGGCTACGGCAGTATAAGCCGGTTTTTGGCAGCCTTTTAGAGACTCGTGTCAAACAACACAAATCTCTGAAATATGTGCAGTCTACTTTTTCGGATTGGAACTTTGCAGCCAACTATGAGTTTGCAGAGCTTGGAAGAATATGGATTGTCTGGCACCCGTCTGTGAAACTCACTATCCATTCGAAGTCAAAGCAGATGGTAACGTGTATTGTTCACTTGCCAAAGGAGGATAGTGAGATTGTGGTGTCTTTTGTGTATGCTGTCAACTGTAGGATGGGGAGACAACTACTGTGGGAAGAGCTATGCAACCTCTCACGAGATACTGTTGTGTGCTCACGGCCTTGGATTGTTATGGGAGACTTCAATCAAACTTTAAACCCTGCAAAACACTCTTCTGGAGGCACCCGTATAAAAAAAGGGATGGAGGAATTCAGAGATTGCCTATCTTATGCTAGTCTTCAGGATCTTACTTTGAGGGGGAATCATTACACTTGGTGGAACAAACAGGAGCTCAATCCAATCGCCAAAAAGCTAGATAGAGTCTTGATCAATGAGGAATGGATGGATAAATTTCCACTATCTTACTCGCTGTTTGCGGAGCCTGACTTCTCTGATCACTGTCCTGCTGTAGTGGATCTGGGAAACAGGCATCAGGGTCGACGTCATTTTATGATCTCGCACTTTCTCCTCCATGATGATGAGTTCATCCCTCGACTTCTCAACTACTGGCACAATGTAGATTTCACTGGCACAGCGCAGTACACTCTGGTCAAAAAACTAAAGGAGCTAAAAGGTATTATTCGAGGACTAAATAAGGAAAAGTACTCGGAGTTGGAGAACCGTACAAGAGAAGCGCAGGACAACCTTCACCAATGCCAATCTTTATTGTTGACTGACCCCTCCAGAACCTCAGCAGCTCAGGAGAAATAGGCTCACCAGAAATGGATGACTCTTGCCCTTGCGGAGGAAAAATTCATTTACCAGAAAACTAGAATTAAGTGGTTTGAATGTGGAGATCTCAACACTGCTTTTTTCCACAGGGTTATGGCGACTCGCAGAGCCCAGAACCAGATTCACTACTTGATCAATGACCAAGGTCAGAGGTTAACTAGTCCTGAGGAGGTGAAATCCCATTGTGTGTCCTACTTCCAGGACTTGATTGGAGGGTACTCTACTTCTCTTTCCAACGCTGAAATTGAGAGATCTCATCCCTTTCAGACTAGATGCAAATTTCCATAGCTCCTTAACTGCTGAGATCACGGATGCTGAAATAAAGAGAGAGTTCTTCTCCATGCCAACAAACAAAACGCCGGGACCAGACGGTTTCACTGGAGAGTTCTTCAAAGCTTCTTGGGACATCATTGGGCATGACCTTATAGCGGCAGTCAAAGAATTCTTTCGGACTGGTAATCTTCTCAAACAAGTAAATGCCACTGCCCTCATTTTAATCCCCAAGGTGATAGGTGCAGATAGGGTATCAAACTTCAGACTCATTTCGTGTTGCAATGTCCTTTACAAGGTCATTTCTAAAATTTTGGCACGTCGAATGGAGGAAATTCTCCCCTGATGATCTCCAACTCCCAGTCAGCGTTTGTCAAAGGTCGTCTTCTAGTGGAGAATGTTTTGCTCGCCTCTGAAATGGTTCAAGGATTTGGCAGGAAAAATGTCACGCCAAGGGCTCTGCTAAAGGTTGATCTGAGGAAGGCATTTGACTGTGTGAGATGGGATTTTGTCCTGAAGATACTAGAAGTTGCCCATTTTTCCTCCCCGTTTCATTAACTGGGTGAAGCAGTGTGTCACTACTACATCCTTCTCCATCAACGTCAATGGTGAGCTCTGCGGTTACTTCAAGGGGGGAAGGGGACTTAGACATGGAGATCCCCTCTCCCCTTCCCTTTTTGTAATCGCCATGGAAGCTCTTTCCAACCTACTTAGCCAACGGTTTGACACTGGCTCCATAGGCTACCATCCCCTGGGAAGAAATCCTACTATTTCGCATCTGGCTTTTGCAGATGACCTGATGATTTTCTTTGATGGAAGCAACTCTTCTCTGCAGGAAATTGCTTCTCTCTTGGATGAATTCAAAGAACTCTCGGGACTGAGTATGAATAGAGACAAGTCCACTCTCTTTGTAGCTGGGGTCTCTGATCAGCTTCGAGATCAGTTGTCTCTCCACGGTTTTGAGTACGGTTCCTTCCCGTCCGATACCTAGGTCTCCCTCTCCTACATCGTAAACCCAGGAAAGCAGATTATTCTCCTTTACTCGACAATATCAAAGCTAGGTTCTCCTCCTGGTCTACTAAGGTTCTCTCCTTCGCGGGTCGCCTTCAGCTCATCTCTGCGGTGATTTATAGCTCCGTCAACTTCTGGTCATCTGCCTTTGCTCTCTCTAAAGGCTGTCTCCGCCTCATTGAATCCATGTGCAATGCCTTCCTTTGGTCTGGGAGTATAGAGAAGCGCGCTAATGCAAAAGTGGCGTGGAAGGACATCTGCCTACCTAAAAGAGAAGGTGGTCTTGGGCTAAGAAACTTCACTGTCTGGAATAAGACTCTCAACTTGAAATTGGTTTGGCTTCTGTTCTCAAATAGCGGGTCTCTTTGGGTCGCTTGGATGAGAGAGCATATGCTCAAAGCTAACAGCTACTGGTCAGCTGAGGATAGTTTAGGGGCTTCGTGGATGTGGAAATTCCTTCTCGCTCTGAAACCTCTAGTTAAAATTCTTTTGGAATGCAATTTAGGTGACGGAAAAAAGGCAAGCTACTGGTTTGATAACTGGAGTCAACTAGGACCACTGATCGATTTCATGGGTCAAGATGGTCCTCACCTTATGGGCATCCCCAAGGATGCGACTGTCAAGCAGGGAACTGGTCCTCAAGGGTGGAGACTCCCTTCTCTCAGAACCAGAAATCCACTTCTCCAATCACTCCGGCAATCTCTCCTTCAGTTAGAGGTCCCAGTGGATTCTGCAGGCTCGGACTCTTACTCCTGGGGTCCCGCAGGTAACAAAAAAGCTTTTTTCAGCACCAAGCTAACTTGGAATGTGCTGCGACCTTCAGCAGAGATAAAAGATTGGTATAAAGCCATCTGTTTTAAGAAAGCATCCCCAAGCACTCTTTCACGTTCTGGGTGGCCAATCTTAACAGACTCCCAGTCAAAACGAGACTGTGTTCTGCTGGTCCCGAGAACAGAGAACATTTATTCCTGCATTGTGATCATGCTCAACATTTGTGGGCTCTTGTCCTTCCTAGACTTGGTCTCCCAAACCTCATATTTGCTTCTTGGCAAACCTTGATCAGCTGGCTCCTAGGTCACTCGGCAGGACTTCCCTCCACGCTCAAGAAATTGGTCTCCCAGGCCACTATCTACCTCCTCTGGAAGGAACGCAATTCTCGATCTCATGGTGGTCCATCTTCCTCGCCCGACTGTTTGTTCAGACTCCTTGACAGAACAATTCGCGACATCCTTCTAGCTCATCAGCATAGCAAACAAGGCAAAGGACTTCTTCTCAATTGGCTAGCACACCTCTATTGAGGATATTCGGCTATTGTAATCCTCCCTTTCGGAATTTTCCCCTTCTGTAATCTATAGCTTTTTATTTTTTTTTGCTATAGTTACCTAATTAAACTCTTGTAAACCTCAAGTTCCTTTTGGTAATATAATTAACAGTTATAAAAAAAAAAAAATGAGAGTGGTGCCCTTGCGAAGGTTGAAATATAAATAAAAAAAAATTGAAATATCTAAAGGTTGACCTCTAAATATTGCGAAGGCTATAAACCAAAAGCTCAAAATTTCACTATCAAAAAAATGGTAAGGTTATTTTATTATATAATACTTTAAGTTATTATTCTAATTAAAATTATAATTGTACGTCAATAATTGATGTCATATTTGTCGAAGCCGCCTCCAAGACTTTGCTTATATTCCGTGAAGATTCCTCTTTTTTTATGTAAAGGTCATGGTTAAGACATCGAATCTTTCTTTTTAATTTTACTTTTTTTATGATAATGGACAAAGTATTGTAATAAGATTTTTAATCTAAACAAATAAGTTGACATCAATTCTTCACATTAATTTAGTTACCGATAATGTATTGTCTTCTGCTATTTTGAAACTTGAGATTGCGACATAATTTTATCTACATATTGTTCTAAAAGTTTTAGACGAGTAGTTGGTATATCCGTATATGTAATGGTTAACAAAACATGAATACATTTTTATCTAATTTGCTGTTTGGTTGAATTTGGTTTCTGCATGTCATAATCCTAAATGATCCATCTAACTGATTAAAAAAACTGACAGTATTTGGAAAAGATAACTATTATAGTCTTTGTTATAGTATAATTTTAAAACGACAGTTATTCGTTTTGAGTATGATAAAGCAATGACATATTTACTCATTATAGATGTTCTAGGTGTAGTTAATTATTGTAAGTCAAGTAATATAAAAGTTAAAGGGGGCAAAGCAAAGGTACTAATATTCATATCTTAATGCACATAAGTAAATTAAAATATAGTATAACCAATAATGGCGCAGAATCATTGTGTGTTTTTATGCCTGGCACAATATTATATTGGTTCAAACTTAGTTAAACACTCTTCAGAAGTGATTAAATATTCAGTTGAATGAAATATAAAATTGAATCGTTTTGTTTTGTTAACTTTAATCATTGGAACTAATTATTAACTATTTTCCCTTCTGAATTAATAATGAAAAATAACTTGCTGTTTACATTATCGGATATACACTTATATCTATATTTTTTAATATCAAATATTCAAATAAGGTGTCAGTCATGATTAAAAATTTAACATATGAGATAGTGTATTGTTTTTTCTTACAATATAGAAACTCTTTTTATTTTTGCAACGAGAATACTAATATTTTTTTTTACTAAACAGTGAAACTTGTAGTGACAATATAAAAACTATTCATGAAACTTTTTTTTTGTTTTCCCATATAAATCTTCAAAAAGAGTTTAAAACTGCAAAATGTTATACGTGGAAAATGTGATAAGACTCATGTTTATTTATGTCGAAGAACTTAATGGCTGGAAAAAAATAATTATGTAGAAGAATTAGACGCGACGCACATTTATTACAAAACCATAAATGCGAAATATTACAAGCTATGTGTGGACAACGTTTCTAAATAAAGTTCAACCCCAATTTTATCGTAATATATTCCAAATATTAAATAAATCCACATACATATACATTTTTTCCCAAACAAAAAGGTAGCGTGTGGTTCAAAAATCAAACCCTTAAGAAGAAATTAAAGCTAATAATTTACTTCCACACCAAAAGAAAAATAAAAATAATTTTCACACAGTAACAGTAGTCACATCCTTTTCATAGTTTTTAAAAAGTATTATCTCTACTTTTATTCGTTCGTTTTCCATAAGTTACTGAAAACTGTGACTTTTATGTCCATCCTTACTATATCAAATATATGTGGGATTAACATTCATTTATAGAAAATTTAAACATACATAGTCGTATAGATAATTACGCAATATCAGCAATTAAAGTTTATATAAAATCCGCATCTTACAATCAACTTTCATTCTTTTTTTTGTTTTTTCAAGTTATACTATATATAAATTTATAATCTATAAAAATAAGAAATATATATACTATTAATTAGCTATAGTACAATACTACCAATCAAGAACCAAAAAAAAAAAAAAAAAATTGACTCGTGTAAACTTCAACGTACCAAAAACAAAAACCTTATATTCCCCAAATCCTCCTCTCCTTTTCTCATCTTCTCACTTCAAACTCTCTCCATCTCTCTCTCTCTCACCTCATATTATGAACTAAAGATTTCTCTGAAAGCTGACTTCAAAAGCTTTTTGTTAATTTTCTCAAGAAAACATACAAAACTGATCGATCTTTTTTTTTTTACATATATCTATCATAAATATAGATGGGGAGACATTCTTGTTGTTACAAACAGAAGCTGAGGAAAGGACTTTGGTCTCCTGAAGAAGATGAGAAGCTTCTTCGTTACATCACTAAGTACGGCCATGGCTGCTGGAGCTCTGTCCCTAAACAAGCCGGTACATATATATATATGATTCTTGACTTACGAAAATTGTTCTCTCCAAATTGTTTTTTTTTTTTTTTTTTTCTAATTATGTTTTGTTAATTCGATTCTTGACTTAAGTGTTTTTAAAAAATGATTAGGTTTGCAGAGATGTGGAAAAAGCTGTAGATTAAGATGGATAAATTATTTAAGACCAGATTTGAAGCGAGGAGCATTTTCTCAAGATGAAGAAAATCTCATTATTGAACTTCATGCCGTTCTTGGGAATAGGTAAATAAAACTTCATACTCTTCTTCTCATCATATCCATACCATATGTAACTAATATTGGTTTGATTTGGTTCGGTTCAGGTGGTCTCAGATAGCTGCCCAGCTTCCTGGTAGAACCGACAATGAAATCAAGAACTTGTGGAATTCTTGCTTGAAGAAGAAATTGAGGCTGAGAGGAATTGACCCGATTACACACAAGCTCTTAACCGAAATCGAATCCGGTTCAGATGACAAACCAAAACCGGTTGAAAAGAGTCAGCAGACCTACAACCACAACCACCTCATTGAGACTGAAGGCTCCTCTAGTACCACCACTTGCAGTACTAACCAAAACAACAACAGTGATCATCTATATACCGGAAATTTCGGTTTTCAACGGTTAAGTCTAGAAAACGGTTCAAGAATCGCAACCGGTTCAGACCTCGGTATCTGGATTCACCAAACCGGAAGAAACCATCATCATCACCATATCGATGAAAACGTCCCTAGTGCAGTGGTGCTACCCGGTTCAATGTTCTCATCCGTTTTAACCGGTTACAGATCTTCTAATCTCGGTTTAATGGAATTGGATAACTCATTCTCAGCCGGGCCAATGATGACAGAGCAGCAGCAAATTCAAGAGAGTAACTACAACAACAACAACAACAACAGTTCAACATTTTTTGGAACTGGGAACAATCTGAATTGGGGATTAACAATGGAGGAAAACCAAAATCCATTCGCAATATCAAATCATTCAAATTCGTCGTTATATAGTGACATCAAATCGGAGACCAATTTTTTCGGTACAGAGACTACAAATGTTGGTATGTGGCCATGTAACCAGCTTCATCAGACTCAGCAACATGCATATGGTCATTTATAAAATCTTCTTGTATATTTATAAGGTGTGTGAATCTTCTTTCTCTTCCTTCTTCTTTTTTTTTATTTTTTTTTTGAAGTGGATTGTTGTGTGTATATACAGTTTGTGTTATATATCATTTAATTTAACAGTATTGTTTTTTTTTTTTTTTTTTTACATTTTTAAAAAATATTTGATGTACTTTGTGAAACACAGATTTATGGACTATGAGATTTTATTTCTCTATTGTTAATGGATTAGCGACATTTATTTCTTACATTTTTGTTCAAATTTATATACCCTTTCTTAAAGACAATAACATAATGTTACTTAGAAAATGATATGGTACTCCTTTTGGTTTAGTTCTATCACATAGTTTACTCTTTTATACTTCTCAGTTCTCATAGGCTATTTTCATATATGTCGTTTTGATGTTTACACATAAACGAAAGAGATAGCACTTTACTCAACATAACATTAATATTCAACACTATAATTAGTCTCTACATAAGTTACAAGGAATCAACTTTGGCCCGCACTACAATCATTTCCGCAAGAGATCCACTCTTTGACAAAGTTTTTGATAAGTTTTCTATTTAATTTAGACACTGAGTATGGAGTCACATAGTGAAATAGCTGATCCCTGATCATACTTTTTTTTTATGCGTCTTTTGAAATGTGGATAAGCAATTGTGTACTAATATGGTTATGGGTTTTTGCCGATATGGATTAACCAGAGATGGAGATGTAGTGAAAATAAATATATGTTTTGTTAAAATAACAAAAGTTAAGAGGATAAATTGAATCTTCCTATTCCTACTAGCTGTGCAGATTTTCAAAATACAGTAGTATAAATTACTGTATGTTATGCATTTTAACATTTTCATTAGTAATAGAAAATTTTATTAAAAAAAATCAATGAAACTAATGGAATAAACAAAAGAAACTGGACGATAATTTGAAGAACAAAAAAGTAAATTTTCTCTTATAAGTATTGAGGAATCTCTGAGACTAATATTGGCAATTGAGATTGAATAATCATGGTTTTTATTTCTTAACACCATTTTTATATATTGATAGACAAAGCATTTATTCGATTGACTATTGTAACATTTTTTAGGTGAAGCTTCCAAAAAAAGGCTAGTGTATCTTTATATAGGGACAACTTTACTACTTTATCTTTTGTTTTCTCACTTTAATTTTCAATGAACTTAAGGAACAGTTTTTACTTTGGTTGTCTTTTTTATTTTCCAGTTTTCTAAAAATAGTACACATTATTATTCGTCTTTTAATACGTCAGCTTTTAGTTTCTACTTACTTCAACTAGTGTTTTTCTTGGATATGGTCAAGTTCTTTACTATTTATAGTTCTCTTTGGTTGAACATTTAAACTAAAGCTACATTTTCTAACAACGTGTATATACATATGTCATTATGTCTATATTAAGATTTAAAATTAACCAACCCTACATATTAATTTATTTGAGGTTTTTTCAGTGGAAGCCCACTAAAGCTTGCATGGGGATTTAATCCAGAGACTCTAAGCCCGATAAGTGTTCCTTTTTTCTTTCTTTTGAGCCTACTTGTTGAAACAAAACACAAATACAACTTTGTTCACTATAAAGTCAGATTATGAAAGATGAAAAAGTTTAGTTTGCTAATTTTCAGAACAGTTTCAAAGCCGTCCAATGTTTTTAGTTGATGTATAGTTTTCCATTTTATTTGTTAAAGAAGGTGATATTTACAAGTTGCGAACTTCCAATACGAACTATGCAAGATTAGTCTTGTTTTGTTCTTCGTGAGTTGACAAGAAAACTAATGTTCTCCTATGTTCTTTTCTTTATTCTTTTACACTATTTCAGAAACTGACGATATCGAATATATGTTTACTTATTTATATCCTTTCAAGTGTGGATTTTCTTAATAATATTATCAATGACCGTCAATATGTCTTTGTCTTCTAAAAACTAAATCTCAATGCTCTCGTGGGATGCATTGATAGGTTTGCCTTCAATATAAATCTTATTTGGGTCGGTCTTACCAACTATTACTTTCATTTATTAAATATACAAATGATAACATTCTTTGCATATTGTTTCTCACGATATATTATGCTTCCATTCTATGAATTAAGTCCGTAAAGAAGGCAACGCTTTGTTGAGACTTTAGTTGCTTTTTAAACTCGTATATTTGGCATGATCACTATCACACAAAACAAATTAAATTATACTATACGCATTACAGAACTAAAAAAAAAGAAATCAAATTTATTAAGTAACAAAAATGTTATTAAATTGCGTGATTAAACAACTTTTTTCATCTGTCATTAACGTATTCTTGTTATTAAAATAAAAATACTTCAAAATATTTATTGTCTGGACAGCATTCTGCACGTGTGATCTCCATTACTATAATCAATCATTATATAGTAAATGACACGTGTGGAAGACCTAATCTAGGCCGTCCATTTGCCCTCACAAACAGCAAAAAGCCAGACTTTAGATTGAATAAATCGATAGTCCTTGCACAATAGTGTCCTCTTAAGGTATTTTTAGCAAAGCTATATATATACATGGGCCTTCACTTAATTAATGTTTTTTTTTTTTTAACTTTTCCTTTTTTGAATAGGTCACGAGAAACCAATTCTTTCATGAAAAGAGAAAACTCAGCTCCTTACTTTATCAAAATTGATAATAAGTATTTGAAGTTGTCACATTTCATGACATGTGTTGCCATGGCATCATTACATTCTTTCTCTAAAACATTAACGTAACGTGATACATATTACATTTCTCAACGAAAAATAACAACTATATTTGCCTTTAATTTTGTTATAGAAATAAATTCTGCGATGTACAAACCAAACTCCCTTATATTCCGAACTATATACCTTAATGACAACTAATAACTATATATACATACCACGAATAAAAACTGGAAATCTAAAAGGAAAAATGCAATATATAACTAAATCTCATATAATGTTTCAAGAAATGATGTTTGTTAATGAAGAAGAAGATTAAAAAAATAGGGATTTTGAGATATGATAAGGTTTCTTGGACAGCCTCGTCGTGCGGACTGGTCTTGGTGCTATCTCTTGCACATATAATACGTGTTGGATGACGGTTGGCTTGCGTAGTAGCTGGTCAATCTCACTTTAGATCAGCATAAACGGTTTCTTCTAATGTTCCTTTTTTTAATTACGGTCTAATACTCCTAATTAGTTTCAATAATCAATGAATTTTATTGCTACTCCCAACGTTCCTACCAAATGGATATTCCTAGATGCCTAAATTACAAGATTGGCCTTGTCGTCATGAACAGAAACGATGAGTGACACGTCGAAATTGGTATTGTTGCTCAAGAATTTTATTTTGCATTAAGTAAGAAGATACCACTAATTAAGTTTATATCAAAGTTACAACAAGGACATTATTGGCTAAAAAATGATAATGATTACTGTTGTGTAACATTTTTTTCTATGTAATACAGATATACTACTATCATGCATCTTACCTGTCAAAGTGAAACAAATCTAGGATGATTGTAGTTAGAGTCGCTAAAATCATATATGATAGGATTTCCCTAGGACTAGAACTCTGATGAAGGCTGTAGACTGATGACTGATGATGAGATTCGGTGGTGATGGTGCGGAAGTGACAATACGATGGAGATGATGATGCGAGATCTATAATATAGACGGATATGGTGATGATCGGATGATAGAACAGTGATTCGATGGAGATAGATGTTTAGGTGGTTGTATGGATTGAGATAAGTGAAGAGTTTCTGTATCACAAAGTGTTTAGAAACCCAGAATTCAAGAACGCATTCAAGAAATCAAAGTGAGGAAGAAAGATCAACAATTCAAGTTACAACATCATTCTTCGCTAAAGAACAAAGAGGCGTAGCTTTGGGGTTTTATAATTAACCCTAGGCTCGACACTCCAAACAACATGAAGTTCAAAATAAAACAGCTAGACGTTTTTAAGGAAATAAAAAAAACAGCAAAACGTCTAAGTGACCTGTAGTAGTACAGAAGTCGCTTGTACTAGTACGAAGTACATTATTCCCCATTGGTAATGACTTCTAGATAACTCGACGTAGTGATCCATTTGCCTCATTAAAAACCATACTGAGAAAACCCAGTGGGACAAAACTCATATGGGAAAAAGAGTACAAACTTCACACCTAAGTTACCTAGTTGTCATTACCGGGTGAAGTCTTCATGGTGGATATGTTGAAGACTTGGATCCTTGGGAAGCCGAATGACCCATCAGCTATGAGTGAATGAGCTTCCTTGGCCATCTCCTTAGCTTTCGAACGAGTGATCCTTCCCACGATCTCTAGTTTCTCTGCAGCTTCGACTCCTTGCTAGCCACGATCATATCATCCTCCCCCTCTTCAAAAGGATTTGTCCTCAAATCGGAATCTGCATAATAAGGAAGCAAGTCGAAACATTGAATGTTGAAGATACATTATACTTACCTTGAAGATCAATCTGGTAGGCGTTGTCGTTGATCTTCTTGATGACTTCAAATGGGCCATCAGCTCGTGGTAGAAGCTTGCTCTTCCTCTCTTCTGGAAATCTATCCTTGCGTAAGTGAATCCACACTAAGTCTCCTTCTTTGAAAACGAGTTCCTGTCTCCCCTTGTTCGCATGCTTCTCGTATTGCTTTGTCCGGTTCTCTATGTTCTCCTTAGCTTTAGCATGTATCCTCCTCACCTGTTCAGCCTTTTCTTTGCCATCAAAGCTACACTTCACACTTAAAGGTAAAGGAATCAAGTCTAGAGGTGATTGTGGATTAAAACCATAAACAATTTCAAAAGGAGAGAATAGAGTAGCAGAATGCTTAGCGTGATTATAAGCAAACTCAACATGTGGTAGACATTCTTCCCATGACTTGAGATTGCTTCTCACTAAGGTCCTTAGGAGTGTAGATAGTGTCCTGTTCACCACTTCGGTTTGCCCATCTGTTTGCGGGTGACATGTGGTTGAGAATGATAGTTTGGTTCCCAGCTTAGCCCATAACGTCCTCCAGAAGTGTCCTAGAAATTTTGTATCTCGGTCTGAAACAATTACTTGAGGCATCCCATGTAAGCGTACTACTTCCCTGAAAAACAAGTTAGCTACAATAACAGCATCGTCCGTCTTATGACTTGCAATGAAGTGAGCCATCTTGCTAAACCTGTCAACCACAACAAAAATCGAATCTCTACCATTTCTGGTTCGAGGTAAGCCAAGAACAAAATCCATAGAAATATGAGTCCAAGGTTGAGAAGGGATAGGTAGAGGAGTGTACAAGCCGTGGGGCTGTACCTTACCCTTCGCCATTTTGCAGATATGGCACCTAGAACAAACCTTCTCAACGTCTTTCTTCATTTGAGGCCAATAGAAGTGTTCTTGCAGTCCAAGTAGAGTCTTTGACACTCCGAAATGTCCAGCTAGTCCACCTCCGTGAGCTTCTCTGATCAGCAGCTCCCTCATGGATCCTCTTGGTATGCACAATCGGTCCTTAAAGAACAGATATCCATCCTGCCTATAATAGTTTTCAAAAGCAAACTTATGGCACTTGCCATAGCTCTCAGCAAAATCGATGTCAGTCTCATAAAGTTCTACTATTCTATCAAAACCTTCAAGCTTAGAAGACAAAGTAGAAATGAGAGTGTACCTCCTGGATAATGCATCGGCGACTACATTATCCTTACCTTTCTTGTACTTAACCGTGTAGGGAAAAGTCTCAATGAACTCCATCCATCTGGCATGTCTCTTGTTAAGCTTCGTTGTCCTTTGAGATGCTTCAGGGACTCATGATCAGTGTGAATAACAAACTCCTTGGGCCACAGATAATGCTGCCACGTTTGAAGAGCTCGAACCAAGGCATACAGCTCCTTGTCATAGGTAGGATAGTTCAATGTCGATCCTCCTAGCTTCTCACTGAAGTAAGCTACTGGTTTCCTGTCCTGCATCAAAACAGCACCTATACCCACTCCGGAGGCATCACATTCAATCTCAAAAGTTTTCATAAAGTCAGGAAGTAGGAGAATAGGGGCAGTGATAAGCTTCTCTTTTAAGGCTGAAAACGCCTTCTCTTGTGCTTCCTCCCATCTGAATCCTACATCCTTCTTGATAACTTCTGTAAGTGGCGCTGCAATAGTACTGAAGTCTTGAACAAATCGCCTATAGAATCCTGCTAGTCCATGAAAGCTCCTGACTTCTGCCACGTTTTGGGGTGTTGGTCACTCCTTGATAGCCTTGACCTTCTCATCGTCCACTCTAACTCCTTCTGCACTGACAACAAAGCCTAGAAAAAGAACCTCAGTAGTACAGAATGAACATTTAGCAAAATTCGCGAAGAGGGATTGAGAACGAAGAACATTTAGAACTTGGCGGATGTGTTCTAAGTGTTCTTCTAGACCTTTGCTGTAAATGAGGATGTCGTCGAAGTACACAACCACGAAGACACCTATGAAAGGTCTGAGAGCATGATTCATTAAACGCATGAAGGTGCTAGGAGCATTGGTGAGACCAAACGGCATGACTAGCCACTCGTAGAGCCCTTGCTTGGTCTTGAAAGCTGTTTTCCATTCATCTCCTTCCTTCATTCTGATCTGATGATAACCACTCTTCAAATCTATCTTTGAGAAGACTGTGGAGCCACATAACTCGTCCAGCATGTCATCTAATCTCGGAATCGGATGTCTGTACTTCACTGTAATGTTGTTAATAGCTCTGCAGTCAACACACATCCTCCATGATCCATCTTTCTTTGGTACAAGCAAAACTGGTACTGCACATGGACTGAGACTCTCTCGGATATGTCCCTTGCTCATCAGCTCTTCTACTTGCTTCTGAAGCTCTTTAGTTTCTATTGGATTAGTTCTGTAAGCTGGTTTGTTCGGTAGAGCTGAACCTGGTACCAAATCAATCTGATGCTCTATCCCACGTATTGGAGGCAAGCCTGGGGGTATCTCTTCTGGAAACACATCCTTGTACTCCTCTATAATCTCTATCATCTGGCGTGGATGCTCTTCTGCTGATTTAGTACTGGTGAGTGTCTCTTTATAAACAAACATGAATGTGGTCATCTCTGGATCAAATAGCTTGTTGAACTCGCTGTGATTGATGTACAGGCTGTGAGACACTTTCTCTGTATCCTTGCGGTTCATGTGAAGCTGGTCCTTGTAGATTTCACTGGGTGTAAGTGGTAGAAGAGTAACCTTGCATCCCTTGAACTCAAACGATTGCTTGTTGGTGTAGCCATCATGAAACACCTTTCTGTCGAACTGCCATGGTCTTCCCAAGAGGATATGACTTGACTTCATCGGAATCACATCACAAAGCAGCTCATCCTCATACTTCCCAATCGTTAGTTTCACCATCACTTGCTGCGAAACTGTCAAAGCTCCCTTGTTGTTCAACCACTGCAACTGGTAAGGTCTTGGATGTGAAGTGGTTTTGAGATTAAGCTTCTGTACCATCTCCTCACTAGCTGCATTAGTACAGCTTCCACCATCAACGATCAAGGTGCAGACCTTGTCTTGAACCATACACCGTGTGTGAAAAAGGTTCTCACGCTGTCCTCTATCATCTGGATGAATCTGAACACTTAAAGCTCTACGGGCTACCAACATCTCTCCCATGACTGCTGGTTCTCCTTCTTCACCGAATTCTGACTCTGGTTCACTCTCTGAACTGTCTACTGGCACAATCTCTCCTCCTTCTTGAAGAAGAAACATCTTCTTGTTAGGACAGTCTCTGGAATAATGCCCCATTCCTTGGCATTTGAAACACCTGATGTGACTTGTAGAGGTGCTACTCTTAGGCTTGAAATCGATCTTAACTTCCTCTTTGACTGTGGCTGTTGCGGGTTTGCTGTCTTTGGTGAAGGCGGGTTTACTGAATTCTCTTGGCTTAGACATGTTAGGCGTAAATGTTGTTCTCACCCCCTTTCTCTTGATCTGCGATTCAATCAACTCTGCCTTATGTACCATTTCTTGCACATCTTCATAGTCCTGCAACTCTACCTTGTCTTGAATCTCTCTGTTCAACCCTCCAAGAAACCTAGACATAACCATGTCTTCACTTTCTCTTAGATCAGCCCTGATCATAAGCGTTTCCAGCTCTTGGTAGTAATCTCTAACAGACTTAGTGCCTTGAATGAGACGCCTAAGCTTGTTAAGAATCTCTCTCTGGTAGTGTGTAGGCACAAACTTCTTTCTCATCTGAGTGATTAGCTGTTCCCATGTAGTGATAGCAGGCTCTCTCTGTCGATGTCTAGTGAGTCCCAACTGCTCCCACCACAACAAAGCATAACCATTGAATTCGGATATGGCTATCTTCACCTTGTTCATCTCATAGGTACCTTGAACTTGAAAGTTCGACTCTATCTTCCTTTCCCAGTCTAGATAAGTCTCTGGATCATTGGTACCATGGAACGAAGGATACTGAATTTTGAGGTGCTTCAGCTGCTGCCTCAAAGGATCATAATTCCTGCCATGATCTCGGTTTCTGTTTCTCCTCATTGTCTCTTGACTATGGTCTGAAACTTCTTCTTCTTCAGAATACTCTCTATCTGACTCAATGTATATTCGATGCCCAGCTACTGGCTCAGCTCGTCGTGGACGTATGTGTCCTCTGCCAGTTCTGCGATGCTCTCTTTCTGTGCCTTGAGTGTCTCTTCTCTGATTGAAACAAGTCTCTCTTCCCCCAGTAGGTGACTGAACGGTTCTGATCCGTGTGTTTGGAGGAAGCTCCCACGTGAGCCTTTCCTTTAGCTAAACGACGGGCTTCATTAGGGCTAGGCGGGTCTGAAGAACTCTGTTCTGATGCAGTAGATGCTTGAGCTATGTCCTTGAACTGTTTCTCAAACTTGTTACTGAGCTGCTCCATCTGTTGCTGAAACTGAGTAGACATTGTCTTATTTGCTTCTGCAATTTGCTTGGACATGGCTTGGTTCAAAGCTTCCATAGCTTCTGGAGAAAGCTCCATTGTACCTGCAAATTAAGAAGAAACTCGCAGTAAATTGTTCTTTGAATGAGAAAAACGAAAATAAACTATAAGACTCAAAATTCCTAACACAAAACTACAAGAAAAACGAACAACACCTAATCCTATAGCTAACAAACTCGAAAAATCAAACCCTAATTGCAGTCTAATTTCGAACAACACCAAACTAAATCCTAAACGATCTAGACACAAATGAATCAACAAAAAACCAAACCCTAAAACTAAACAAACGAAATTAAGCAACAAAAACGAGATTAGGGTTTCAGAATCGCTTAGCCTTGGCACAGAGTTGGCTCTGATACCACATGATAGGATTTCCCTAGGACTAGAACTCTGATGAAGGCTGTAGACTGATGACTGATGATGAGATTCGGTGGTGATGGTGCGGAAGTGACAATACGATGGAGATGATGATGCGAGATCTATAATATAGACGGATATGGTGATGATCGGATGATAGAACAGTGATTCGATGGAGATAGATGTTTAGGTGGTTGTATGGATTGAGATAAGTGAAGAGTTTCTGTATCACAAAGTGTTTAGAAACCCAGAATTCAAGAACGCATTCAAGAAATCAAAGTGAGGAAGAAAGATCAACAATTCAAGTTACAACATCATTCTTCGCTAAAGAACAAAGAGGCGTAGCTTTGGGGTTTTATAATTAACCCTAGGCTCGACACTCCAAACAACATGAAGTTCAAAATAAAACAGCTAGACGTTTTTAAGGAAATAAAAAAAACAGCAAAACGTCTAAGTGACCTGTAGTAGTACAGAAGTCGCTTGTACTAGTACAGAAGTACATTATTCCCCATTGGTAATGACTTCTAGATAACTCGACGTAGTGATCCATTTGCCTCATTAAAAACCATACTGAGAAAACCCAGTGGGACAAAACTCAGCTATGGGAAAAAGAGTACAAACTTCACACCTAAGTTACCTAGTTGTCATTACCGGGTGAAGTCTTCATGGTGGATATGTTGAAGACTTGGATCCTTGGGAAGCCGAATGACCCATCAGCTATGAGTGAATGAGCTTCCTTGGCCATCTCCTTAGCTTTCGAACGAGTGATCCTTCCCACGATCTCTGGTTTCTCTGCAGCTTCTGACTCCTTGCTAGCCACGATCATATCAATATATAATATAACACTAGATTAGGATCTGCCGTATACCGCGGGACAAATTAATTATAACTAAAATATTTAAATTATAAGTTGTATATGTTGGTTAAATATATATATATAATTATATAATTATTGTTAATTTTATGGTTTAAACCATATAATACCGCAATATAATTTATTTTTTATAATATTTATTTAATCAGTTTAGTTAGATATATCTATTATCTGATAGTGTTAATAAAATAATGAAATGATGTTTTACCCGTTTAACACTGAATTAATGATATTTTAAATTTATATAAATATCGATAAAACCCGTTCCGAGATATTTTAACTCGCACTATAGCATCTTAACAAAAATGTTACTCATATCTATCTATTCGGCAAGGGTCGAATGTAAGAAGTCGAATGAATTAATAGCATTAATAGCATTTATTGCATAAACTTTCCATATTAATATTTTTGAGCAAAAACTGCTGTAAATATAATAGTATAGATATGTTTTACTTACTCTGTTACTGTTTCTAAATTAAAAATCTACCAACTACAATTATACCATTTGTGTAACTTTATTTCATTTACCAAATTATATTTTTATTATATATATTATTTTTGTTTATATTGTTATTATCTCTCAAAAAATAATAAGTATCATTAAGTTTGGGTGATAAATTTGAAATTAAGAAAAAAATATCTAGAAAGAGCCAAAAATTCTTGGTTAGGACGAAGTTTGAACGATTTTAATTTTTATTTAATTCAAACTATACATAAAATTAAAATTAAAGTAAAAATAAATATGCATTATAAATCCATGAGTAACAACTAATAACATTTAACATTATATAAGAAAACATAATTTAAAACCTAATTTAACATGAAGATGTTTGACAATTTAAAAGAAATAATAATACAATTGTTGCGGATTTAGAGTACATGACCGAAAGAAACAATCATATGCATGATGTCCTCATGTCCTCTTGAATTAGTTTTAAAATACCAATCACATGATAAAATTAAGGTTTTGGTTGTTTGTAGTTGAGGATTTGAATTTTAAAATTTTAAAAAGTAAACAAAGTTTTTATAAAGTTCTTAAAAAATTTCTAAAACTATAGGAAGCTATATTTTAGATATTTTTAAAAAAATTTCAATAAAATTCCAAAATCCAAAAATGAATATAAGTTAAAAATATAAAAACAGTCTCTAGATATAAAATTGTCTCCCAAAATTATCATCATAATAGAAAAACATAAAATAAAACAAAGTGAACATTATTATATTTTGCATTGTCGATATATATTACGATGGATTGTAATGTCAGACACAAACTATTTACTTTTATTCTATTGCTATCTTTAATTAAAAATTCACCAAAAACAAGTTATCAATCTTATCTTCCATTTTTACCATTTACCTAATTAAATCTATGTTCTATTTTTATTTTTATTTTCAAATTATTATCTCTTCAATTTTTTTGGGGTCAAATTGTCAAATCTTTAGATTTACTGACATTTCCAAAAATCCAAAGCTCCCTAAATTATGGAGGGCAAACTGGGAATTCAAAGAATGACGAGAAGATATATATAAAGGTCTCCATGTCGTCGTTATCTTATTTAATCAAAACATTACAACAAAAAACAACATCCAAAGTTAAAAATAACAGTTTCATCAGATAACTCTAAAGAAATTATAGAAAACATATATCTATATATACACACACAATATTACATTTATTGAGATTATTATTACAAGTTATGGCGTTTGATGAAGATATGAAAATGGCGTCTTTCTTGAGAGAAGAAGAAGAAGAACAGCACTATTCTTCGTTATCAAGACTCTCCGTATGTTCCAACTACGACGGCGACGAAGCCGACGACGAACCTTCTGATTCCGACTATAAACGTCTCGGCCGCGGCGGAGGAGATAATAAGTCTTTGGAGGAGGAGGAGGAGCTGAACTTTTCAGATTCTGATAAAGGTTCAACGGGTTGTCAGTCACTTCCGGCGACACCTCCGAGACGGAGACGACGGCGCGGAGGAGGAGGAGGGTATTTGGGGGTGAGTTCACCGGTTTCCGGAGATAAAGCTTACGCTAGCGAGAACGAAGTTCAAAAGGAAAACAAGAATCAGAGGAGGAGGAGGAGGTTGAGACCGGAGTATCCACCGTGGGTTGATAGCATGCGGAGGAGTTACGTCGGAGATGAGCATAGTGGTCACGGTGGTTACGGAGGAGGAGTGGTGGTTGTGACGAGGCCAATAGGAGGAGGAAGACCATTGTGTATGGATTTAGGAGAAGTGAAAGCTTGTAAAGATTTAGGATTTGAGCTTGAACCGGGTCAGGTTTCTTATTCCGGGTCAACGATGGATACTAGTAGTGGCGGCAACTCTCCTATCTCTTCTAACCACCGCATTTCGAGTCCTGGTTAGTCCCAACAAATATACTTTTTTTTTTCTTTCTTTTTTTCTTGGCTCTTTGTTAAAAATCCAAAAAAACTCTTAAATTTGTCTTTTCTTTTGGTGGATTTATGTGCACTAAAATATCTAAACTTGAGACTTGAGAGAACCTTTTGAATTTGCAAAATGGGTGAAATTTACTTGCATATATCTCATTAGCATACGTGTGATTTTACTTGTGTATATGTTTCAAAACTCTTGCAAAAAATTTGATTTTTCTCACTGAAATTTACTTTAAAAGGTTCATATTTTTTTGTGGTAAAAGAATTGAATTTACAGGATAAAAATGGGTTTAATTTGAATAATTTGTTTTTGGGTTCAGGGGATGATCCTAAAGACGTGAAAGCGAGGCTTAAGGCGTGGGCTCACGCTGTGGCTTTTGTGTCCACTACTCATCATCAACCTCCTAATTCTTTATGATTCCCCCTCCCATACAATTTTTTTTTTCTTTTTTTTTTTTTCACTTCAAAAACATAATAATAATAAAAAAAAAAAAACTTCCAAACATTTTCGAGTTGCATTTTGAGTAATTTCTTTTTGGTTTTTCGTAAATTTTTTTACAGATTTTCTTCTGTTTTTTTTTTTGGTGTGTTGAGGGTGATATTTGGCAATTGATGTTGACTCATGAGCGTAACAGAGTTACTACATTTATAACTATTAAGTTTGATGATTGGCTTCTCCAGCATTGTAATATTCAACATTTTACATTATTGAAAGAAAAAAATTACTCTAATTTAAACTCAAAGGTGTACCAAAGAAAGAATCGTTTTTACTTCCCAACAAAGGGAAGAGAAAAAAATCATTAATGTAGTGTCTGTGTGGTATATGAGAGCGCTAAGAAGAAACGGATCTAGTAGCGACCACTGGATCTTGTGGCTCATCATCGAACTGATACTTGCTGTAAACCTGGAGCAAGAGATCACGGCAAGGGACGGTGGCTCCAAGCTTGATACAAGCCAAGAAAGCACCGGATAGTTTACGGTGAAGGCTATAAGCTTCATCTGGTGGTGGTGTGAGTCTATGTTTCAACATGGTTGCTCCTAAATTGGAGATGCTAGAAGCAATGTTGTTGGTTCGGAAAGCGTAGCCACCAGGTTCTGCAAAAGGTAGACCCACGATGAAACCGGCTTGGACATGAGCGTCTAGCATTACGTCTGATTCATCTCCGTTTAAGAACCCTAGTCTCTTCGACATTTCAATCACTCCTTCACTGTCTTTTTCTGCACATGCCATCACCTGAAATAAAAAAGGTTCCATAAAATGTTCTCAAGGATTCAATTTCAGATTCTTTTACGTATGGCAAAAAGAGTGGACTCAATATGAATTATTTTACCATTCGTAGATAGTCATCGACGAATATCTTGGGGTAATCACGGGCTGCTCCAAAATCGATAAGATTGATTGTATTTGTGGCTTCGTTGTATAAGAAGTTACCCCAGTTCGGATCTGTCTGCATGAAGCGGAAGTCAAAAAGCTCTTTCAATGTGAGTTCGAGCATCTTCATCCCAACATAATCTCGTGTTTTCTGATCTAACAAAGCTACTTTATCGATGGGGATCCCTGTGATAATATGTTAATAATAAAGATTAGTTCATCATAACACTATAACGAATCGTCGGTGCAGAGTAAGTGGCATTGTAGTTACCAGATATAAGTTCTGTGGTTAGAATCTTTTTGCTTGAAACCTCATCTACCACACGCGGAACATAAAACCCTGGAGTGTCTGAAAGCAAATCACGAAAGCGCTTTTGACTGACTGCTTCAATTTCATAGTTACACTCCTGCGCTAATTCTTCTTTGGCAACCTGCCAAAAATTTCGTCAAGAATCTCAAGTCACAGACGACAAAGTACATATAAATCCAGTATCAATCCAGTATATTTTCTTCTATGTTTTTGGATTATGAGTGTTTTGTCTATATCTTACATATAAAACCATGTTATTAGGAACCTGAATGTATAGCTTAACTAACGAGAAGATAACAATACCTTTATAGCTCTGTCCAGAAAGAGTCCCTTTGGAATTAGATTTGTATAATTCAATAAGCGTCTGACATTTTCGATATCACTTTCAATGCTGTTGGCAACGCCAGGGTATTGGATCTTCATTGCAACTTCTACTCCATCTTTAGTGACAGCTCGGTGCACCTAAAACATCATCATATAAGGAAAAATATTATAAAAAGGATTCAACACATTCACAAGGACGAAGCATCACATACATTCTACAATCAAAATACAGTCCCAGCAGAAACTAGGTTAGTACCTGACCAATACTTGCTGCTGCTATCGGTTCATAATCAAAACTAGTCAAGTTGGATTGCCAATTAGGACCTAATTCAGCATCCAAAACAGGATTAAGTTGGCTCCTCGGCATCACATCTGCACCTTGACGCACATATTCAAGAGCATTCAAAATCTACAAAGGAACCTATCTTTATGTCAAAACAAGGGATACTAAACTACCAAAACAGAGAAACAATTAGACACAAATTTATGGTATTTACCGGAGCAGGAACAAGACTCTCGTCCTGTATACTCAACATTTGGCCAACTTTAAGAGCAGCTCCACGCATTTCACACAATCCAAGAGCCAATCTCTCAGCATTTTCCTTAGACATTATAGATGAAAGCGCAGGTTTATCATCTTGTGTAGCTGGTGTCCCATTAACCATCCTATATGTAGATTCTTTAACAGCTCCCCAAGCAAGAGCAGCTCCTAAATTAAAGAACCTTCACAGTTCATCAAAAAAAAACTCAACTTGTTAAACAATTGATTCTATCTAACCTAACTAAGCAACAAAGTGGTTTGTGATTTGATTCCAAATACCCATAAGCTCTTGCAATAGGTGTTGATGGAACCTTCCGTTCTCTAAGTCTCCGTCTCTTCACCGGAGCTCCTACTACTTCCACCGACGGAGTTGATGCAACCGCAGTTGATTCGGCATCTCTAACTCCAATAACCTCGCCTGAAACCTTAATCTCCTCTTCTCTAATTGAATTCTTAGCTTCATCGCTAATTCGACCTCTCAGGTCACTCGAATCAACGATAGGTTCGGTGCTATCAGATCTAATCTCAGGCGTTACGACGACGACGCCAGCTTTGTTACTTTCTTCGTCGAAGTATACGACGGAAGGTTCCTTTTCCTTAGATCGACGAATCGAAAGCTCGCGAAGCTTCCCGGAGGTGAGTCCGACTAAGTCGGTGGCGGCAACCAAAGCTTTTTTACCAGAAGAAGTAATTAAGCCTTCGAGATCTCCGTTTCTCGCTCTCCGTAACTCCGGTGACTGGTTAATGATCTCTTTGGCTACAAGAGATACACCATTGACGAGCCTGGTTAAGCTTTTGCTCCACGAACTCATCACGAATCAATGACGACGGCAAAAAAAAAAGTGTTAATTTATTCGTTGATTTGACTTTCCTCTTCTTGTTTGTCTTTTTCCATTTTCTGTGAGTTTGGTTTTGAATCGATTTTGGAGAATTTTCCCGAGAAAATTTTATTAAATATGTGTGTCTATGCGTTAGACCACGAAGATCGGAGGAAGACGTCGACGAGGAACCGACCGAGGTTTACGTGGGGAGACGACAACCAAGAAACTCCTTCTCTAAGGTTCTACTTTCGGCCCAGTTAGCTCCTTTTTATTCATTTTCATCGTATAAAGGCCCATTGGGTCAAACAAACAGAAGTTTTAAGAGTAGGCCCATTGGGCTAAACAAACAGAAGTTTTAAACGTGTATATCAACTATATGATTAAGTTTTTCTTTGGGAGGTGCATTTCTCTACACATTCATAAAGATCTACCCAAAAATGTAACATTAGCATATATAGCCTATATATATATATATTGCTAAGTTGTGTGACTGGCATCAAAATAAAAGTGTCAAGTAATCAAAACAAATGTGGAACACGTCATGCCAAAACCAAACAACAATGTCGGTTAAATAACTTAATAGAAGAATATAGCCGTTCGAGGCTAGTTTTATTAAGAGATTTGCCTAAAAATTGTACATTAAGAGATATTCTAATTCAAAGCTTCCATAAAATAAAATATCAAGTCAAAAGAAAAATGGGACTTTCAAAAAAATGAAAGAGATAGAATCATATATATATTCTGCTAGTAAAGAGGAAAGAAGGAGAGAGACTAGCCTATAGGCCCATAGTAAAAACTTTTTGTTGATCAGAAACGTTGTCTAGGGTTTTTTTTTTTTTTTTTTGTTGGAGGTAATTTTCAACATAGGCTCATACTAAAAACTTTACTATTATTATTTTTAAACTCCATCTTCTTCTCAATGTGTCATTATTTTGGTAATTAATGTCAAATTTTACTTTAAGTAATATGTTGGGTCCATTTTATAAAATCCGACACCAATAACAGTTTTGTTTGTCTCGGATAAATTGAATATGCCTTCTAGCTTTGTTTTACTATGTAAGGCTAAATACAATGCATTCTCCACTCATGAAAGTAACACGAGAAAGAAATATATAATACTACGAACAAATTAAAAACAAAACAAAATTGAGAACCGTAAGTAAAGACATGAACAAAATCATCTTTGAAACTATTAATCTTTTTCTCTAACTCGTTCGTTTTGTTTTTCTTAACGTAAAAGAGGATCTTATTTTTAACTTTCGGTGATATTATTACACTGATCTTCTGTTTATTATATAATTTCGAATATAAAATTGGTCACGCCACTCAGACATGTCAGGATGGTAGGCAATATAGTTTTCTAATTTAATTAAATATATATGGCACAGTGATTAGTTGGCATCTTACTACAGGAGGTCATCATTTGTCTCTCTATACATATATTAACCAAATTGTATATATTTCGATTAAAAATGATTTCTACTCTTTGAGATCTTCAAAAACATCTGAGAGCTTTGACAACAAGACGAAGAAGAAAATGTCCATTAGAGCTCAACAAGAACATCAAACCCTTGAAGGTATTATTTTAGAACTCTCAATCTATTTCTTTTTGAAGTTTTAAGTAATATGGTTATATATATTTAATCCCTTACATCGTTCGTTTAATTACGCTTTTGCTCATCTCTCCAAGATCTTGAGATCCACAACACCATACTTAAGATTTTTGGCACACCTGCTGCTTTAGGTTCTATCTCTCGAACGTTTTTGCTTTTTAGATTCTACCGCGATCATATATACTGTATTTGATATTTGTGTATAGACTTTTTGCTAAGGTGAAAATCTTTTCTTGTTCTTTTATTAAAAGTTCGTTATAGTGATATTTTTGAATACTTCCTCTTGAAGATCATTAGCACAAGTAATTTCAAATTCGTAGTTGTTTGAAGATCATCCATCATCGACCTAAAAACACAGCCAATAGGTTTCCTTTCCCCAAAAGCTCATTTGGATCTAGAATTAAAAGTTACTTTTTTTTTTCTTTTCTTGTCTCTAATTTAATAGTGGCAAAGATGGAGTCAATGGCAGTTTAGAGTAATATATTAACTTTTAGTTGTTAAAGAATTTTGGCATTTTGTATAGATATAGTATACATTGGATGATTCAATTCATGATATTAAAAACTTAGCCAAATATATATCATGTTACTAAAATTAAGATTAAAACTATGTTTTTTGATATCTATATATAGAGCTACATCAGAAAGAAAATTGTAGACCGAAAATGTATAAATACACAGCACTTTGATTAAATATGACCATTTTGTCAAAAATCACATAAACAATAGCTATTCAATATTCATGGCTTAAAATAGTTTCAGACTTTATTTTAAAACAAGTATATATAAAATAATTTTTGCTTATAAATATCAGTTCATCTGTGACTAAAATTAAAAAAAAAAAAATTAACTAGCTTTAAATAATGATATACATATATTGGATGTAAAATTGTAGATATTAAACATTTTGAAAATTTGATATGTATTATAACTAGTGTATTTTATATGGGCCTTTTTGGTTTTAAGAAAATAAAAGGCCCAACTAAAAAGCCTATTAGACTTCACATAGCAAAGCCTTTTCTTTTAGACGCTAACCACCAGATCTAAAGAAGAAACAATGCAATCTTCTCCGATCTTATTATCAGACTTCTCCTCCTCCTTTCACCACCCACGCGCCGCCGCGTTAGCCACTACTTCCGCCGTAACGAATTCACATCCTCCGACGATAAAATTTCACTCTCTACCCTCCTTTTCTCCTTCCTCGACACTAGTAGCTTCTTCTTCTTCTTCTTCTCGTAGATGTTTCACCTGTCGGTTTGGCGACGGTTCTTCGCGGTTCGATACGAGCGAGGATGATTATTGTAGTAGCGAGGATGAAAATGAAATTGGAATTGAAATCGATGATGAAGATGGCTATTATTGTTTGACAGATGGGAAGACAGAGGAATTGGTAGGCGAAGATGGAGTTCTCATAGAGGTGAAGAAGCTCGAGAAGAGCTCGCGGCGGATTCGTTCGAAGATTGGTATGGAAGCGAGTCTTGATTCGGTTTGGAAGGTATTGACTGATTACGAGAAGCTGTCTGATTTCATCCCAGGCCTTGTTGTTAGCGAATTGGTTGAGAAAGAAGGGAACCGTGTTCGTCTTTTCCAGGTTTGCTCTTCTCAATCCAATTCTTTGATTTGCTTTTTAAATTGTGTATCAACAAGTTAAAAGCTAGACAACCCCATTACTATTGAGCTTTGATGGGATTCAAATTTGAAAACTTTGAGACTAAATTGTGAATGCATTTCATATTGGCTCTTGGTTAGGTTCAAAATTTGGAAACTTTGAGACTAAATTGTGAGTCTTTGAGACTAAATTGTGAATGCATTTCATATTGGCTCTTGGGTGGATTCAAATTTGGAAACTTTGAGACTAAATTGTGAATTTTTTTGTTGTTGTTGTTGTTGCCATAATGGTGGAGTGATTGGAATTTGGTTAAGTTTCTTGAATGAAAAACATTCTCTGGTTTCTTTGTTGTGAATTGTGATGGACAGCAGTAGTCTTATTCTTTGGTTTTGTGGTTCTGTTGACAGATGGGACAACAGAACTTAGCACTGGGTCTTAAATTCAATGCCAAAGCTGTTCTAGATTGTTTTGAGAAAGAGCTTGAGATTTTGCCACATGGGAGGAGACGTGAAATCGATTTTAAGATGGTAGAAGGCGATTTCCAATTGTTTGAAGGCAAATGGTCAATCGAACAAGTAAGTATTAAAATAGAATCCCATTATAAGAACATGTATATATTGCCTTTCCTTCGAGGCTGTTTTCGATTCTTATCTGTGGTTTGTTTCCGTGACTTAGCTCGACAAAGGGATTCACCAGGAGGCTTTGGATTTACAGTTTAAAGATTTTCCAACAACGCTTGCATACACGGTGGATGTTAAACCAAAGATGTGGTTGCCTGTGCGGTTAGTTGAAGGAAGATTGTGCAAAGAGATCAAAACTAATCTTATGAGTATCCGAGATGCAGCACAGAAAGTTATTGAAGGTGTAATTCATGATCTTTGAGTTTTCTTTCAAGCCAAGCTGAGTTAGTGTTCCACTTCTCTGCAGGTTAGATATAGATACTACAATAAGCCTATATAGTTTCTTTCTTTCTTTTTTTTTTTTTTTTTTTTTTGTGAATTTTGAAATTTTATGTAAGTGGCTTTATATACACATTGTTCTCAATTGTATATTCTGAATTTTTTGGCTATGAATATACCAAGTTTTTTTGTGGATATGTGATTGTCCCTACCGAAGATGGCAAGGAAAGGATGAATGAATTTGTAGTAAACGAGAGTTGAGAGTAAACTGGTTGAAAAAGAAGTGTATGTATATGATAAACGAATAATTTGGTGTAAATCTGCAATATGAAGAGTGAGCAAGAGAAGCGGAAGTAAATTACAATATCACCTTCACAATTATTTGCCGTAAGGTGACATTAAGATGTTAACGAAGTGTTCAACTTGATCTAGCGGTGTGATTTGCAGAGAGTTGAAATTGTAATCGATGAGAAGAATCACATGTTGCTCTGTTTTTTGTTTCTTATAAACAGAGCACTCTGGTCTAAAACAGAGCATTTTTTTAATAAGGTCGAGATCATAGTGCTACGTTTTTTAACCCACACTGCAGAGGAGGCTGAAATTGCGTATTGAGTCGATAGTATGTATACACGAGACATCGGAAGAGTAGTTTAACAATATCCTTAATATATAATAGAGTAAACATCTTCTTCCTTTAATGTACAAATACAATCATCACTGCTTGAGTCTTCTCCAGATTATAAACTCTCTGGAAGCAAGACTATCATAAGGCTGTAAAACGAGCTACTTATGGCAGACGATGATGATGCAATAGAGGAAGCCAAAACACCCAATGAAAAGTAAATACAAAAGTTACAAAACATGGATAAAAAAACCCCATAAACCCGGTATACGCGTAGTTAGTATTAATGATATCAGAAGTTGATGTTGCTCTTGAAGCTCTGACCAAACCGCCAGTTGGAAGGAACAACGTTGAGAGCTGCTTTGATTCTTCCATTGCTGAGTTGAACTTTGAAAGATAGAGATTGACCATTAAGGTAAGTGTTGCTTTGAAAATTAGCTCCCCAGTTTCTTGACATTGTCTCCCATTTGTTGCTCTTAGATCCTTTGATCCAAACTTTAGAGATCTCACCAGCTCCTGCTACGTTTGAGATGAGAACAAGCTCGAAATAGTTCCTTCCATTCATTGTAAATCTCATCCCTCCGCTTCTTCTGCATCCAACTCTTTTGTAAAGAATAGGGACGATTCCAGCTTTGTACTTGGCGATGGTGAGAAACGCAGGCTGAGCCATGTCGAAGTGAGGTCTCGGTGGGTTGCACCATCCTCCATTATCGCTTGCCTGAGCAAAGTTTGGTGGACAGAAGTTTGTGGCAGTGATTGTGATTGATCTGCCTTTAAGACACCATTGTGGCACTTTAGTCGCGTCGCACACGATTTGGTAACATCCACCGCATGACTTGCCGTCGTTGAACAGTGCTGTGCTTAACGCCGCTGTGTTGGTCTTGTAACCGTCTGTGTATAGGTTTCCATAACCACAAGCTCCACCTGAAGAAGAACAAAAAAATCAAAATTATGAGAGAGTTTCTTGACAAAGAAGAAATCTTTCTTTTCTAGACCTAAACTAATTAATACTAAACTTTTTGAAACTGAACTGAATCAAGTAAAACAAAATTCGTTTAAAAGACAATTTTTTTATAAGTATCAAGATTCATGAAAAATATCATATAGTAATTAGTTTTATATATTGAAATAAATGTTTTGTATTATATGAAAAGATGTTAACTAAAAAACAGATCGACGTTCATTGATGTCTAGTTTATGAGACTTACCCATTGTACCAGAAGCATCACTTCCGCCATAGAAAGTCGCATGAGCCTTTAACCAACCAGCAGAAACTGAGCTGATCGTCATGGAGAAGATCACTGCGACCAAAAGAGAGCAAATCTTCGTCATTTTTTCTTCTTCAAGTTCTTAGGTGTTTAAGGTTTGATTCTTTTGGTTGATGATTGTAGTGTTGGATTGGATGATAAGACATAGGTTGGGTTCAGCAGCTATTTATAGTGAAATCATAGAGCTTGTTTCAGTTAAGATATATGTATTAAATTAATTAAGATATGACTTGGAATTAGCGGAAAACGTTGAAAATAATAATATGATTTGGTGATGATTGATTCAATGATTATAAGAGTGCGAAAAATACGGAGTTTTCAGGCATATGATAATTAAGTTAATCCTATAAGGGCATGTGACTATAGGTTGTTGCTCTTAGTTTCTTTCATATATTCTAAGAAAATTCATTCTCTTTTTCGTGAGTTTTAAATTGTTTTTCTTGTCAACCAAGTTTTTATAAGTCTTTTATGGAGTTTATATATTTTATTTTTAACGAATGGGTGGTTTTAATTAAGGGTAAAATGGCGTTTACTAATTAGTACATTACAAAAAAAAAAAAGGATTAGACTAGACTTAAAAACCAATCTTGTTAAAAAGAGTATTCCAACCACTTTAACCAACCAAAATAGTTTTCTTGTTTTCTTCGATAAAACTAGTCTGTTAAAAATATATAACTTAAAATATCAAGTGTAGAAACAGACGTGAGACGTCCCACAGCACATAAAGCTAAGTTTCTGCATCATGCCAAACAAACGTTTTCTTAAATAAAATTCAACATGTAGTTGTATTATATAGTTTTAAACGGTTCTATAGCCTAATATAGTTCAATCATGTTTTTGTGAAGAATTAGCTATATTATATAGTTATACTAATTAATATGCAGATTAGATTATAGCCAAGTGACAAGTTGTCTCAATAATCGGCAATGAATGTAGAATCAATGAGTTTGAGTTGAAAATTCAACGTACGACATAAACTGATAAGTGCTCCTCCATTTACGCAAATTCCGTGGTACGTTCCAAGTTGCCCAACTTACGCTTGATAACTTAGATTATCTATTACTAAGTCTTCGGGTATTTTTGTAGTTAATTGTTTTACAGTTTATACTTATTATAGGACTGTCTCTTACATTCTATTTAAACCGAACAAACACAGCAACATCTCTTGATTAATGAACATCCTTAAGTTTAATTAGAAAAGTATTGATGGTACTACAATATGCAAGATATACTTATGAAAACAGTTACGACTTGTCTTCAACTACATATATTCATTCCACCCACAGATTGATATATTTAATACGGCGCTTCAACCTAACCTTGAAATTTCAGAAATGGTCGAAGTCAAACGTTATAATACACGAAGTACGTTTTCGTAAGATTATCAATTTATCAGTCATGTAATATAAAATTATATAGATACCCTAATATTATGGCATATCTAATGGTTACGTCCACGTACTTATCACATGGGTGATGGCGCTGAATCCATTTGGATAAACTCACACATGGAGCAACCACTCTCCATTTCAATGATAAATTTCATTTTTTAAACATATTATCAACTATTTGACGATATATCGAATTATACGGATAAATAGAAAATTACAGTACCATGGTACAGTACGTATAAGTCTAATATCTAAAGATAATTTTTATGTATAAACCAAGCAAATCATATCATATGCATTCTTTATTTTCAAGTAATCATCCATTTTTGTGATGTACCTTATGATTAATTGAATCACCGTCACCGTGTACCGACCTAATTTGTTATCTGCAAGTTATATAATGCTATGTTCTTTTAAGGATTACATTATTGACTATTAATGATGTCAAAAAGGCAAAAACATTGATAATTAATCTATAATACTAAAAAGTTTCTGTTAAGTACAACTTTGTCAACTATATATTTAATTTAATGATGTTAACTTCATTACAAGTTCTAAACTGTGAAATCCACTAAAATTACATTGTAGCGAGATCATGAATCAAATAAGAGTATTTCCTTTTTTTTTTTAGCTCGGCCCTTAATTTATACGGTTGTACCTCAAAAATAAGAAAAACAAATAAATCAAATGGTATTATTAGTGCGGTACTACCACGATAGATGTAATTAGATTACAAGAATAGCAGAAAAATACTGAATACTAACTTTTAGTGGAAAAAGTGATTTAAATTAATTTCTATGAAATAATTATAAAACACCAAAACGCTAATTTTAATAGATTATTTACATTGTATTTTCTACACGCTAGTTGTATTATAGGCATAGCAGATTTTTTTTTTTTTTTTAAATGTCATAATGGAAATTTGATAAATATCATAAATGGGGAAAAAAAAATTTAGAATTACGTTTTCCCATGATTACGTGAACAAGTCACAAGTGGTATTTTCACCCCAAGACGTATATATATCGTTACCGTTGCGTTTATTGCTAAAAAAAAGTTTTGATCACTTCATGACACTAATAGATTTATCATTTACTTAACAATTATGGAAACACAACTCCAAAGTTCAAACTTAAAAGTAAAAACCATTTTATATATTGCTTGTGTTTGTGTTGAAGTATTTATTTCTATAACAATTTCACAGCCAACCAGAAAACAATTTCTGGTCACCGGAATCTTTTACCGGAACAACAACCACCACAGCATATATATATATATATATATATATATATATATATAACCAAGGTTTCATCTTTGATGATATCAAACCGATGCAACCGGAAAATCATTCGAACCGGATTAACCTTAAACACATTCTTGTTTGAAGGCAAACCAGCCACTGGTTCATCTTCAATTCCACATTCATTAGTTCCTCTCCTAATCATGAAATAACCATCCTGCATGCAGTTTTCACATACGTCAACAACATAACTCCAAAAAGCTAGAATTATTCGCAAATTCATTACAAATAACACTTACATCACCCCAGCCTCTGTTCCATTGATTTGCCAACAACTGCAACAATTGAAAAAACAAACCAAGAACGTTACAACTCTTGGCTAATCTCAAAACAATTCGATAAGATAATCTCGATTTAACGTTTAACATTACCCAATAATCTTCGCCTTCATCACTAGTTCCCCAACCAATAAGTTTGACAGCATGACCTCCAATGTTAGAACCGGTTATGTGCTTATACACTCCAGATTTGTAATGAGCAAAATCCTAATCAAAAAACAAACCATTAATAAATAATCCATCTTTCTTTAGCTTTCAGTCAACAATCTAATAATTTTATTGTCTTAATTACCTCATAAACGGTAAACGAGACTTCAACAGGTCCATTCTTATAAACCTCTGCCATAATGTCTTGTGGGTTAGACTTAACAGTGTATGTGCTAACACTGTAATGCTTCGATTCGCTCCATAGTTGGTTATCGCCAACGCATTTCCTCAAACATTTCGGAGTATCAAATGCCGGTTCACAACCCGGGTGAGAGCATCCGGTATTATCAAAGTATGGATCACACTAACAAACCAAGAAAGAAACATATCATCAAAAAACACTTCAAAACTAAACCAATTCCAAATTTAAAGATTTTAAGTGAGACATTGATCGTTTACCTCTTCCGTGACAACACCGCTGTACGAAAAGTATTTCCAAGCAGCAACTGGGTAGCCACCGTCACAACCCTCACCACAACGGAATCCACAACAAGCTAAGAGATCATTTACTGATAAAGTAATGTTCTGAAGAGACAATAACAAACAAACATAGATTAAGGCTTTGGATTACTAATCTTGATTCTGGATCTTGAATTCTTAATCTAGTGTTATTACCATTCCAAACTGGATACAGAATCTATCAGATAGTGATTCAACTGCACCAAACGCCCAGCAAGAACCACAATGTCCCTAAACCAATACCACAAGTCTCATAAAAACCGGTTTTTTCAATAGGTAAATCTAAAGGTTCTAAAACACACAAGAGATTGAAACTTTACCTGATCTGTTCGTAGAGGAGTCAACAAACACAGACAAACAAACCAAGAATTAGTACCCGATAAACGAAATGCAATTGAACACTCAAGTTGTGTTAAAAAAAAAAGCTAAAACCAAACCTAAGATATTTCCAATACTGGTGCACTGTGGCCAATTGGCTCTAGCATCAAATTGTTTAGGTAGTTCTAGAGACGGATCATGGCTTACAACAGGAACACCTAAGAAATGCTTCTTTGGTGTTGGCTTAACACCAAGAAGACGCTTAAACTCTGCAACCTGCAACATACAACAAAGATGAATCATCATCAGATTTGTGTTACTCTTTCTTAATAAAGATTTAAAAAGATCTTTACAGTGGCGTTTGAAAAGCGATCATTAATAGAAGCTTTCCATCCAGCGTTTGGGTTTTGGTTGATTTTCTTCACAATCTCATCCTGATTAGTGAGAAAAAAAAATCAAAATCAAAATCTTGATTAGTGAGAAAAAATCAAAATCTTGATTAGTGAGAATCAAAAGAACAGAACAAATTTGATTAAGACAAAACCTGAAGTATCTTCGAGTTCAGTTTCTGTTTGGTAAGATTTTCAGCTGCAATACCCTGGATTAAGACAAAACCCAGAAAGTTTCAGTCAAACAAACTGACCAAAGTTTGGATCTTTCTTTGTCTTAATGTTTACTAGACAATAATAAAGTATAGCTTTTTATATACGCAACCATCATTGATCAACGAACTAAAGTACTAAACAATCAAAAGACACATAGATAACATTGGATCTAAAGGAAGCATAGAACTAAACTCCATAACTAAAGAGAAATAAATGAAAGATGATTATGAAAGTTACCTGCAAATCAAAAGCCAAGACGAGCCCTAGGAGCAAGATAACAGAGGCCAAACAGAGTTTGGTATTGTGATCAGCCATGGTTTTGTTCTTCGATGAAATCCAAAATCAAGAGAGATCTCTTTGTATAAGTAAAACCTCAGTGGTGGGGGAGTCTCCTTTTATAATAGGTAGCAGAAAAAGAGAAGAGAGAGAGAGTGGCTTATCTAGTGCACAATGACACAGACATTTCTTGGGAAACTGAATCAGCCAATGAGTATTTTTTTCAGGAGCCAAAAGAAGATCTTAGCCGTTGATTGGTGCAATCTACAGAATCTTAGGTCGTTAAAGGTATACATGATCGCCACGTTGCGTCATTACTCATTACATCGTTCGTAATATCTTATTATGGGATTGGAGTTGGACCCTTTGTTACGAAATCGCCATACCAATTCAGCAAGTTAACAAATAACAACCATGAATAAGTTTTACTTGTGTATACTCAATTTATCCCAACAAATCTTATTTCCTTTTTTTCTATGTTCATTGTTGATTTACTGTATAACCAAATTCTCAACTAAAATCCTGAATAAATCAGTAATAAATATTAAAATCTTAATTATTTGAAAACATATTTGTAATTGTATCTCAAGTCATTTAGTCATTTTTTTTTTTTAAGTATGATTATTTTTCTAATTTATGTAAAGAGTAGGGTTTTACTGATATCCCAAACCCAAAGTTTTATTACTAGACAGAGTCCATGACAACGAATGCTTACAAGTTTTATGACTAGTGAAGAAAGAATTATTCGTGATACTAGAATTTGATTACAAGACATGATTAGTGTGGGAATTGCGGTGAGCTTTGTTGAGACAATTGAAAGCATCGATGTAGGAGACAAAGCCCATGAACCAAAACTCAAACCCATCTCGTGTCACCATATGCACATACCTCTCACTTGGCTTTAACACGTTCGATGATGAACTAATGCTACTTATCTTCTCCAACTCCATCACCACCTATATATATCAGCACATCATTTTTAATGAACGAATCTTCTATAACAAAAACAATAAGGTTTGAAACTCGTGGTCTAACCTTGTAATATGTCGGAACAACACCATTTCCACCGGCAGAAGGAGGAAGACGAATGGCATAGTCGCTACAGAAAGCGATCCTTCTGTTGGAAACGTATAACATTCCAGTCACTGGTCCTGAAGTGGTTGATATGTAGCAAACAAACGAATCTAAGAGTTTCTCTGCGGGTAAAACACCAAACTCTCGCCGAAACACTCTCCCTGGTCCTCCTTCAACGATCATCTTAGTGCCTTGAGTAAGCCTAGCCATTGCTGCATCACTTATGCTAGGACTAAACTTAACTGTTCATCATGTATTCATGTCCGATTATTGTCAATAAAAAATATCAGAGCTATGTTTTAAGAATCGATTATAAGAAGACAAGCTCACACGTACGGTGGTCTTTTAAACCGAAGGCTAATGCTTCCGCTTTGCGAGTTACGTTCTCTGCTTTCTTCCCACAACGATTAAACACATCAAGAACCTTATCCTTCGACCCTATATATTATAGAGAAATGTATTGTATATATCAATCAAGATCTATCGATCATCGAACACTATTGAATTTATTTAAAAGAGAGCTAATTAATAAACTTAATTATAAAACAAGAATTATTATTAACCCATCAATATATTTGTGGACTTACTCTTACCAGAAGCTGAAGTGGGAGTAGTAATCTGGACGTAAGGATTATTGTAACGACCGCCATGGCCATTGGTTTTGTGATTAGTCGCCGAGTCGTCCTTGTATTGTTGTGTATTCATGATCATATGATATCACCTGGTGATGTAAAAGAACATAGATGACGTTAATATAGAGGGAGGAGGCCCGTGGGTTGTACGCTATCGTACCTTTTTTATTCGTTACTTTTGAGGATTCGGATAAAGACAAAATTCTCCATAGATGGATGGTGTGGATGCACTTGTAAATTATTCCTTTGATGATAATGTGTTCTGACTTTTGAAAAAAAGTTATAAAAACTCTGTTTTGTTTCTTCTAGAAGCTTAGACTACCGTAATTAATAGAAAGCAAAGTTATGCGGCCAAAAAGGAAAATTTGAAAGATTAAAGGGTATATAAATAAATATATAAAACTTCCTAATTTTCTTCATCTTTAATTGCTTCTTCTTCTTTAATTGCTTCTTCTTCTTCGTTCTCTCGCCGCCACAATTGTTTCCAGAGACAAGTGAATTTGGGAGATCCATCCATCAATTGGTTAGATGTCTTGGAGAGGAGGTCGAGGAAGAGGAAGAGGAAGAGGTAGCTTCGGTGGTGGCGCTGACTATGGAAAGCCTGAGCCTTTTGAAATTTTCCCTGTAAGTTTTTTTCTTAAAGGTTGAGCCTTTTTGTGATCTTTTATTCAATTGTAGATTCTGTGTGGTTTTGTTGATCTTCGTGGGTTCTTTTTTTTTTGTATTTCTGGGCAGGATATAACGTTACCTGATCGGAAATTAATATCAATAGACTCTCAATTAGTGCAAAGCTATAATAGTTTCAATAGGTTTTGGAGAAACTCTCCTTATCATTTAGGCGATGGTGTTTTAATGAGAGGTACCTCCACTTACGCTTTGAATTTTACTTTTGTTATGTGTATTGTCTCTTATTCAAACTAAGAGCTTTTTTTCTGTTAACAATCATTCTCAGAGAATGAGAGTTTAGACATTGAGAGGTTCTCAGACTCGTTGAAGCCGAAGAGCAATTCTAATAATAAGGGATCTTTCTATGATTTTCTTGTTCTTAGACCTGATAACTTCCCTAAAGAACTTCTTGGAGGTTTGGATTCAGTTTCATCTCATATCTGTTTAGTTTAGATAATGCAATCTGTTGTTGATTTTTATAATTGGGAATTTCATTTCAGATACTCGAAGAGAACGTCCTGTGAAGAGAGCTAAATGGAGTCAAGAAGCAGGTACATTGTGTTTTTTTTAGTGTCTGTTTTTTTATCAACAGTGTTACAAGAGTCTCAGGTTTATGTTTCTTTTTGCAGATTTGTTGAAATTGGATGTGTTTGAAAAGCTTGAAGCTAAGCATAAGGTATGGAAAAAAAACATTTTTCTGTCCAGTGAAATGGTTTTTTTTTCTTGGAGCACTTCAAAGTAACGTTTTTTTGGATTTTGTTTGGTTAGGCTGAAGGCACGGAAGAGAAAGAAGAAGGAGAAGATGATGAAGAAGTTGAAGAATCAGATGGAGAAGAATCTGATAACGGAGATTATGATCAGGTTCTACTTCTTTTCCAAATTTTATCGTGAAAATGAAACATTGTGATTTTTTTGGGTTTAAAACTTTGTTCTTAAATGTTTGTTTTTGTAGAATCAAGACTTTGATGATGATGACGATGATTATAATCAGGCGGATGATGATTGTAAGCACTCAAACTTTATTCTCTGTTTCCATGAAACTTGTTAACGATTCTAACTAACTTTGTTTCTCTTGTTTCTTGCCAATAGTTGAAGCAGTTTATTGAGAGCACCCTTCTGTTTCCCAAAAGAATCAACTTTTGCAGACAACAGAAGCTGAGCCTGTCCCAAGCTTTAGTTTTAGGTAAAAACTTTTTTAAGGATTATATTGGTATTTATTTGTTTATCATACTGGAACCATCCGTCTAAGAATACAAAATTCACTTTCAAGTTACGAATTTATGTTTTTCAAGATCTTGGTATCCAAATCTGTTTGAAAATTGTGTAGATTGATGTACTCATATACACTTGTTCATGTTAATGTCGCTATGAACTTTCTTCACTCAAGAATATCACTATTCTTCCATGTAAATCATCTCTATAGTATGAGATAACAACTACGCAAATAAATAGTCTCTTTGGTTCGACTAATAACTCAATTTTATATGAATTCCTCAAGCTTAAAAAGCATATCAAACTTTTCCCTCCAAGGCTTTTCACTTCCTGTGTGATCATGAAAAGATTGCTGCATCCAAGGCTTTTCACTTCCTGTGTGATCATGAAAAGATTGCTGCATCCTGTAACCTTGTAGTTCTTCTTAATTCCAGCTGAAACCATTCAAATCAATCTGTTTCAGACGCGTTCTGCCATACTCTCCGTCACGTGTGTTAAGCTGTACGGGTATGTGTTTTGAGCTTGCAATCTTCACCATTCTCGTTGAACTTTCTTCTGTATACCCTGTTGTTGCTACTCCCTCCTCTGTGTTCATGTATTCCCACTCCTATTGAGAATCTTTGGGTGCTTCTTCTTGAATACGAGATTCTCAGTTCTGTGTTGTTAACCATTGTGGAAAGATATGGCCTGTAATGAATATCTCTGAGGCCTTCTTCTTCTGCTCATGTGTGATCCATTTTATGGAAGAATGGCTCTTTCATTTTCTCTTTCTGCTCTATAGTTGAATCTCCAATATATGTTCTTAATCCCAATCTATTCTCCAGCATGTTTGGGGCTTTGTGAATTTTATTCACTTGAGGTTAGGAAACTGTCCAGGGAGGAGTTAGGCTGCTGATAAGTTGTTTGCATCGGTTGATGGTGTATATTCTGCAGGTATTTTGGTTCTAGGAAACTTTAGATACTAATTCTGAGAGTTGGGCGTTTTGTTGCTTCAATTCCAGCTGCACCTAGGATCTGTCTTCCAAGAATCTCTTGTGCTTTCTCCTGAATTGATAGTAGGTACTTTCCTTGAGCCTCTATCCTGAGCTGCAAATATCGATATATCTTTTTAATTAGATTTAGTGAACCAGACTTGTCCTGATTGGTACGAAAAATATAGGAACAAAAATTCCAGACAAAGTTGTTACAGTATTGGAGCACTTATTGGTGCTTTAATTAGAGTGAATACACAGTCACAGAGTACAGTATATGATATCTGAAGTTTCTCGTGTAGCCTTCTCTGAACTTCTATTTGCATTTGAACAGCATCTCTTATGGGCAAGTTCCTGGTTGCACAAATATAGGTCATTCTAAAAAAAGTACAAAAGTTAGATTATATAAGAAATAGCCATATTCTTACATGCTCTTCTGCGTCCGATGCTTCATCTCTTACTGTGACTTTTATCTGCTTCAGGGGGGTTTTGTTCTACCATGGTCCATCACACCTAAACCAGGTTACTACTTGAAGTGAAATTTCTCTGAATCTTTAAAATATTCTTTTATCTGATGATGAATACCGTCTTCACTATTCCATTAAGATTCTTGCTCAGCCTATATATATTTTGGTAGTCAAATCATGAATACCTAAAGCAGATTTTCACTTCTTGACATATTTCTGTGCTATTGAATTGACGAGCTGAGTCATGTACGGAAACCTGATGAGTTTAGGTATATCATTTTATGAATGTATAAACCATTACATTTGTTTTCCAGTGCAGTTCCGCTCGTGTATCTTTAGGCTGACAGACACATTTCGATGATAAATGTTACTACAATCTCTGCTTTGATACCGCTTCACTTTTTACTTCATAGTCAGATTAAACAGTCGAGCCAGTGAGGAAGGGTCTAAACAGACAAGTTGCATATTTTACACATTTGGATCTATGAGATGATGTAGTTTTCCTACGTGTCCCAAGCAAGTGTGCTTTTTGTTGCTACTGTTTTTTTTTGCCAGGACATATTGGTTGCTCTTTTTAGACCATCTCCAATTATAGAGGAGAAAATAGAGGGAGATGCCCTTACATTTGCTGCAGTCTGCTTCTGGAATGTACAACATTCTCCCAACTGAAATATTAAAATCTGTGATTCCCAACCATATATTTTTACACATTCTCCCAACTGCTTCAAACTTGTAGGGACTAGTGTTTTATTTTTTGCAAAAGTCAACCAGAATCTACTTTACTGAAAAGCTCGAGAGGCTTTTTTTGGAAGCAGAAAAACGGACATCAGTTTATTGAAACATTGGTAGTGAAAATCATATTATATCTACTTCTCATTTGTTTTGTAAGGTTCTGTTATTTGAGATGGCTAAATGAAGTGAAAGCTTTGGCAAAAACAATATGATTTGGTTCCTAATCCCTGCTTAGGAACTACCATGAAATGAATCAGGCATTGTACTCATTTACTAGACGTTTGAAGCCAATTCATCTCCACATCAAAGTAACCTAGAGAACAAGTAATATCAAATCACAAGAATAAAACAGTTAAAAAAGAACAAAACTTGGAAGAAACAAATCAGAAGAAATATTCGAATCTATCCATTAAAGGATAATTTGGATTTGAAGGGCAAAAAAGGAGAGCTTTTTCACTCACAAAAACTGATTCGAGTTTTGATATAAGCCTCTGTCTGAACCAGAAGGTGTTCCTATATTTCACCTTCTCGTTATTCGGAGGCTATAGAGATAACGCACATATACATATTTAAACACGAACTCTGGAAAGTGATGTCTGAAGCTTTTTGAGGAAGAAGCTTGAGTTTAAAGTAGTAAAAAACAGAAGCTTCTCCACGGAACAAAAAGCCACAAATCAAAACAATACAGAAAAGTATTGATGATCAGATTGATCTCCGCCTCCTAACTAAGCCAAAATATGAAATTGCCTAATAACTTAGGGTTCATAAAGCTACTCAAAGGAGGCAGATTTATCCCCAAACGAAAATATAAAAGATGATGGAAACATAAAGAACAAAGAAACTTTACAGAGAAGAAGATGATGAGTTTACAAAAGACAAGAGTGGCGCAGCCCTTTTTATTCACTCTGTTTTCTAGGGTTTTTTACTGGTTTAGGGTTTATGACTATTTTACCCTTTTCTAAATAACCGATTGTTTAAATTTGGTCTGGTTTTCTAAAATCACTCAATCAACCATACTGTACGTATTGAATTTTGGTTCATATCAGCTACTTCCTATTTGAATATTTTGATGAAGTGTGTGGTTTCATAGTGTAATCCTAGCTTAGGCCTACTTTGAAGTCAGTATTTTCGTTCTAAAAATTCTAAAAATGTTTGATAAGAGATAGTTTTAGTTTAGCATATTTTGGATGATTGTTTTTGTGTAACGTTACATAGCGCTAATTCAAGTCTATTAAAGGATCTTAAAAACTTTGAGGTCACTCCCGCATGTTGATTTTTTTATTTTCATATGTACAGATTGTGTAAATGAGTTATGTAATATAAACCATTTTTTTTTTTTTTTGGAAAATTCTAATATTTCTCAGAAGACTTATTAAAAAATAACTAAATTTTTGTTTTCCTAAAAATACTTTAACAAACCTATCAAATCACAATATCAAATTAACTAATTTATATGAGGGTCACCATATGGCCTATCATGATTTTTTACTAAATCAAATTAATATAACAGTAGGTAAAATAAACCAATTTAGGTTGATTTCAAACATATAAACTCATGATATTAAAGAAAAAACTTTAACACAGAGAGTATGCCACTATTACAACCTCAACCTTATATTAGTTTTTGGATGTTGAATTTGTGGAGTCTATGGAATTCTTGAAGTTGGTTGGATTTAAATTTTGTTTTCTCATATATTGGGATGTAAATACAAGAGACCCATATATCAATATACAATAGCAACTTCATAGAATTTAGTTGAAAAAACTAAATATGGTATACATTAGTAATTACATAAAAAGCTTTAATAATATAACAAAGTTCATGTATTTAGCTATTGAAGAAACTAACACGGGGTTATTGGTTCTATGATTTTAATGGATTTGGAAATTCAAACAAAAATCATGTGTTATTCAATCATTGATTTTAAAATATTTATTAAAATGATGTGTTATTGGTTCTATGATTTACAAATACTTATTAAAAGTTATTCATTTAATGATTTGTTTTTGGATTTCAAAATCCACATTATGTTTTAAATGGATTTGAATGTGTAAAATAGAAGGATTCAAACCCAAAGATAAAACATGTTATTTCAAAATCCATGTATTTTGATTTTTAGAATTTATAATTCCATATGCATTTAGAAATCACCTCTCCAATAACACCCCCTAATTTGTTATGAGACAATTTATTTATTTATATCTAGGTGAGTACTTACAATTTTTTATGTTTAGGATTAATAATTAATATAATTTCTTTAACTATGATATTAAATTAATTAATTATGTAATTTTTAAATATTTTTCTCGTAAAATTAATAACTTAAAATTATAATTATTCTCTTATATATGTATTAGAATTATATATTCATATTTTAAAAATTGTAAAAAAAATTCTTATAATTATATTTTTAATTTAAAATTTGTTAAAAAAAACTTTTGTATTAAACATAACAAAATCTCTAATCAATAAAATTGACATATGTCACAATCACGTGAGCTACTAATTTTATATAATAATTTTTTTGTTAAAATTGTTTAACATTCATTGCACTTACTATATATATAGATAAAGCTATATACTACTATTTCATAAACTAGAATTATTCTACATTTAATATAAGATAATTACTATAGATATTTATATATATATATATATCAATAGTAAAACAACCTATGCTTAGATGATATGAAGAAGCTAACAACACATCACATATTCATAATAAACACAGAATAATAACATAGAATATATCTGGAGAAACTTATATAAATTACTTTTTCTTTACTTGCTTTGGACATTTGGACTTGATATGTAAAGAGTTTTGACCTTTTCCCCAATATTAAATTGCTTTTAGTTCAACATAAAAAAACTGAAATAGTGAATTTCAAAATTCTCATATACCTGCACCGTGTGGATCTCACGCGGATTAAAAGACAGCAAGAAGTTTACATGTCTAAATCAACAACGGCAAGAAGTTCTATTCTTGTTTTCTAAGTTAAAGTTCGCCACGTGGGAAGCCAACTGTAAAAGTGTAAGCAATGCTCGCTGTTTTTTTTCTTTCTTCGTTTGGTAGCCGTTAAACCAAAACTCTTCCAACTCATTTCACAAATATTTTTAATTTGGAAAAAATATATTCTAAGGTTAATTTGTTGTCAAAGATTTTTCCGAATTTTTATTTTTTCCTTTTTGGTTCTTTTTCTTTCTTTCTTTCTCTCTTTCTCCTTCGTTGTTTCCTTTCTGGAAAAGAGAGAGGAAACACCGTTCTTCTCAGATTCTTTACCTTCCTTCTTTAAGGAAAACCCAAAAGATCAAAAAAAAAAAAAACTCGCTTTCATATTTTAGGGTTCCTCACAGATTCTCCGGCGAAATTCAATTTCCAAAATCTCGGCAATGTCGACGATCTCGCCGTCATTGGCCGTAATTTCGTTTCTTTTACTGATTCTTCTGAATCTATCTTTCGTTACCGCTAACAACACTTCGACGGAGATTATTCGGTTACCTTCGGAGAAGATCAACAACAACGACGATAAAAACAGAGGCGACTTCTTCTGTCAAGGAACGGTTCAACCTGCTTCGTGTCCGGTTAAGTGTTTCAGGGCTGATCCGGTTTGCGGTGAAGACAGCGTTACTTACTGGTGTGGTTGTTCTGATGCTTTGTGCCATGGTGTTCGTGTTGTTAAACAAGGAGCTTGTGATGTTGGTAATGGTGTTGGTTTGTCTGTTCCTGGACAAGCTCTGCTTTTGATCCACATTGTCTGGCTTATGCTTCTTGGCTTCTCTATTCTCTTCGGCCTCTTTTAAATTTTTCGTTTTGAATCATTCATTAGAGAGGTTGCAATTAGGTTTTGTTGAGATTGCAAACTGCTGATGAATCTTCTTTTGTTTATAATCTTTTTTTTCTTCTTTATTGCTCTGTATTGAAAAAAAACTAAGAGGAAGGACCATTATTTTGGTTTGTTTCGTACAATAGAAGCCTTTTCGAATCTTGCTTTCTCTATCTCTCTACCAAGATAATCCAGGATTGTATCGGTTACATGATTAGGCAAAACACCTGCATTTAGCATCCCTTTCAAGTACTTGTATGCTTCCTTCAATCTCCCTGCTTTGCTGTTCACTTCGATCATTGTGTTGTAACTCACAACGTCTGGGTTTATTCCGTTGCTCTTCATGTGCTCAAACAGTCGCTTTGCTTCATCTAACCGGTTTGCTTTCCCGAGAGCGTTGATTAATGTGTTGTACATTACAATGTCTAGATATCCTCCTTGCTTTGTGAGTCTGTCAAGAACCGCGCTGGCTAAGTCTGCTCTCCCCATTTTCCCTAATCCTTGGATTATTACGTTGTATGTTGCTATATCCGATGCGCAAAAGTTCTCACCCATTTGGTCAAGCACTCCACGGGCGGTTTCGTAGTAACCCTTTTTGACAAACGAGCTCATCATAGAGTTGTAGGTGTAACTCGTGAGATCGGTTACACCCATTTCATTGAATATCTCAAACAATTTGCAGGCTAAGCTGAGATCACCTTTGGACAGATAGATTGATAGAAAGGTGTTCATCATGTCTACATCAAAAGAATCTGGCTTTGCTACAACCCTCTGCCCTCTGGTTAAACCAAACAAGGGATTAGGTCGACTGCTCTGGTGTGCTAATTGGTCCATATAAGGAGATGATGACCAGGGGTCATCTTCCATAGGTGGTGCTTCCTCAACCCTAGCTCCATCATCTTCCGAATTCACTATGTTCATGATATCCAGGAAGCTTCCTTTACATGGAAACATTGGAGTATAATCCTTATCTTTCTTCTGTGGACGTTTCAATGAAGCTTCCACTCCAGCGTTCCATCTGAGAACATTAGGCACCAAATTTCCTTCCCGTATGTGCTTCATCAGCTTCTCTTTCCAATCCCACCTCCCTTGTTTGTGAAATCCGATCAAGAGTGAACTAATTGTAACCAAATCCACAGTGAAACCTCTAGTTTCCATCTCCTCTACCAATTTCACTGCACCCTCTAGGTTCCCTTCCCTGCAAAGCTGCAATACAACAATGCTAAAAGTAATGGCATCGACAAACTGACCCTTCTTCTTCAAGTCACAAAACAGAGTAAACCCAGCCTCAGCCCTACCGTTCCTAAATAACCCATCAATTAGAATGTTGTATGTCCAGCAGGAAGCTCTAACTCCTTCTTGAACCATCTTCTCAAAAAGCTCACAAGCCTCGGTGACTTTTCTTGCCTTGAGTGTCCCATCTAAAAGACAATTATACACAATAGTATCAGGGACAAACCCATTATACTGCATCTCACCAAAAATCCTCATTGCATCATCCATCCGGTAAGATTTACAACATCCTTGGATCAGTATCCGATATGTCGAATTATCAGGCTCATGGCCAGATACTTTCAGTTCTTCCCATACAATCAACGCATCTTTCGCTTTCCCGAACAAACACAACACATGAATCAGGCTGTTATATGTGCATATATCAGGACCAAAAGAAGACCCAGAGACCGAGGTTTGCTTTTTCATCTCCTTGAACAAAGTCAATGCAGCATCCAAATCTCCCCAACAACCAAATCCATGAATACATATGTTATAACCCCATGTATCAAACTTGAATCTTTCCATTCCCTTTAACTTTTCAAACACCCTTTTGAACTCTGACCTCATATTAGCTCTCCTTAAACCTACCAAGAGCTCATTAACAGCAACCCTTCCAGGAATATAACTTACAATAACCCCACCAGTATCACCACTATGGCTATCAGAAGCTTCTAAAAGCTTAAAGAAAATAGAAAGAGCAATACGCATCTCATTCTTCTTCACCAGAGCAACAAGAACAGAATCATATAAACTAGGGTTTAAGCAATCTCCTAATTCCTCCATGTAATCCAAAACTCCTAACGCTGAATCGAACTTACCCGAACGAATTAGTGAATCTAGCAATACGTTAGCCATCGTCTGGTCCAAAGTAACACCATCATCCTTCATCGAACCAAGCAAATCGGGAACTTCTCCGAGAAGCCCTCTCCGACAAACAGTACGAAATATCTGAGAGTAAGCTGATGCTGAATGTTTGTAACCGGGACGGAGAGTAAAACACCATCTGAAGAAATCTAACTTCTTCGAAGGATCAATGGAGTTTCTACGAAGGATCTGGAGAACGACAGGTTCCGAAATCGGGATCGAATTAGCGTCGAGGCTCCGTGTACCCGACTGAGACAAGGTCTTGGATAAAGACGCGACGAGGAGGACATTACAAAGCTGTGGGAGTGATGAATTTTTCGCCGGAGATAGACCGGAAACTGCAGCTGATACGGCGCTTCCTCTTCCATGGCGCATCGCATAGAAGAAACGAGAACTGAAAGCAAACTAACATAAACACGGCGTCGTTTAACAAATATTTCTTTCAGGCCTATGGTTAGGCCCGTATAATAATGGACTGATACGGTGTCGTTTTCATCATAATGGGCCTAGGGGTTTCAATTTTTGGAGTCGATAAACCCTAAAGCCGTCTCCGTCGTCTTCATTCTCCTCCGCTTTTGTAGTTCTATCGATTAAAGGAAGAGAGACGATTGGTTTCGTTTCGTCGTCGGCCGCCGTAAAAAAATGGGGTTCAAGAGGAAGAAGGGTGATGGTGACGGTGAGGAAATGGAATCAGAAGGTCGTGGAAAGCCTAGTTTCAATGGGGGTGGGCAGAAGCATGTGATACTTCCTTCGATGATTAAGAACAAAGATAAGAGATCTAAAGTGTATGCTAAGCAGAAGCATGAGAAGAAATTGGAGAAGCAGAAGAAGATTACAGAGCGTGACGCTGCTGAGAAACGAGCTCTTGAGCTTGGTGAGGAGGTAAAAGATCTCGACAATTTTCTTTTTTTTTTAGGGATTTTTTTGAATTTGAGATTTGATTTTTGTTCTTTGTTCTTTGTGTAGCCTCCACAAAAGCAGATTCCGAAGACGATTGAGAATACTAGAGAATCTGATGAGACTGTTTGCAGACCTGACGACGAAGAAGTATGTTTAATATATTGATTCATCTCTAATTTGAGTTCAATTCGTTTAGTGTTGTTGCTAATTTAGCTGGAATTGAGTTTTGCAGTTGTTTGCTGATATTGATGCTGATGAGTTTAATCCAGTCTTGAGACGTGAGGTTACACCAAAGATCTTAATCACAACATGTCGTTTCAACTCCACTGTAAGTGTGTCTTGTACAGAAGCTATAAAATGTGTGAAAGGAGCTGCATTTATATCTAAGTATTGTGTTGTTGGATTGCAGAGAGGACCTGCATTTATATCTGAGTTGCTTTCGGTGATACCAAACTCTCATTATCAGAAAAGAGGAACTTATGATTTGAAAAAGGTATTGCTATTAGTTTTATAGAATCCTTGTTTTTTCTTGTAAAGTTGGTTTTTTTTTTTTGCAACTATATGAACTTTTTAAGATGTTGTTCTGTAGATTGTAGAATATGCAACGAAGAAAGATTTTACTTCTCTTATTGTAGTTCATACGAATCGCAGAGAACCTGGTTAGTTTTTTCACTCCTGAGTTTGATGTTTTATTGTCCTTTTGATGTCGTCTTTCTTTATATGGTTTGTTTTCAAGCTTTTTGCTTATTTCATATGTAGATGCGCTTCTTATCATCGGTTTGCCTAATGGTCCTACTGCTCATTTCAAATTGTCAAATCTTGTTTTGAGAAAGGATATTAAGGTATGTAAAACACATTATTCTTCTAAATATCGAGAGTTGGATTAGTTATCTTTGGAATTGATGTTATAATTTAATTGCAGAATCATGGAAATCCTACAAGCCATGAACCAGAACTGGTTTTGAATAACTTTACTACGCGTTTAGGGAATCGTGTTGGGAGGTAAGTATACTTCTTCCCAATGTTGACTTCATTTTTTTTCCAATGGTCTCTTTGATTTGTAGCTGATGGTATATTTTTTCTTTCCTCAGATTTTTTCAGTCACTATTCCCTCCAGATCCCAATTTCCGCGGTAGGAGAGTTGTGACATTCCACAACCAGCGAGACTTTATATTCTTCAGGCATCATCGGTACATAATTTCACCTTTTCTTTGTTTTCGAGTTTCTTTCACTAGATTCCTCCATTGAAACTTTTTTCTGAACAAATTCGACTCTATTCAGTTACATATTCGACACAAAGGAAATCAAACCTAGTGATAAGGGAAAAGATGGTGTGCCTCAAGAGAGAGTTAAACCTCGGCTTCAGGTCAGTTTATCCACGGTTAATCGAACATTGTTTCTCTTGTTTGTGTGTATGTTAAATTGATCAACCTTATCTGTTTGTTGTATCATTAAACCTTGAATATTACGTGCAGGAATGCGGTCCTCGATTCACGCTTAAGCTAGTTACTTTACAGCATGGAACCTTTGACACCAAAGGCGGAGAATTCGAATGGGTTCACAAGGTAAAAATCAACAGAAGATATATACAAGTTTCATTGCTTGTGGTTAGAGTTTGATGATTATTAATTTGTTTCTTCATGTTTTTTTTTTTTTTGTTCCGATACAGCCTGAAATGGACACAAGCAGGAGGAGGTTCTTCTTATAAATTTTGCCGTCTTCGAGTTTCACTTGAGCTTTTTTTGTTTATTTATTTCATTTTCAGATATTCTCTCCATCTCCGACCAAATTTGTATGTCTTGAAAATGTCACATTTCTTTTTCAATATAGCCATCAGAACAATCGTACGACTTATTGTAACAACATAGGTCCTCTTGTTTGATTCGAGTCTTAAAATGTTGATTTAAGCTATAGCATGGTTAGCATACGAATATTTGGTATATGGACGAAAGACGTGGAACAGTGCATTCAAATATTATTAATTTCCGTCTTTTAATAAGAAAATCGAGCATTTCAATCTTACTACACTTGGATAATTTGTGTAGAGTAATAAGTAAAAACGTTTATGTTGCCTCTGTCCTCTCGTTATACAACGGTGCTCAGTTAATCGCAAGAAGAAAAGTAATCACGTCCTAATAGGACGACTGTATAACAAAATTTTAATTTACAGTCTGACAGACCAGTGGATTAGGTTTTTTCTCAAAGATTTGGTGTGATGAGAATTAAGAGAAAGATTACATACCCGAAATGGGCTGGTCTATGTATAAGTAGATTTGCATATGACAGAGCCTTGGCTTTTAAACTCAAAGTTGGGATGTAAATTAAACAGAATTAAGTACAATTGCGTGATATGAACCTTTTCTGTTTTTGTGATCTTTTATGTCTGCACTGCAAGCCTATTTCAATGAGTGTGACACAACTAGTATAGTGAAACTGCAAACGTATTCATGTCCTAGTCAATTATGGCGGCTAGCCTATAACTGTAACTTCCGAAAAATATCTTTCCGGAAAAGAGAAAAAAAAAAAGAATAAAAAAAGCTGAAACTTATGTTCGAAGTTCCAACAATGAACCGTCAAAAACTTGCCACGTCTCCATTTCGGGCAACAAATATTTATTTAAGTCCTACTCTCACTTGTCAACGTTTAGGAAAAACATTAACCTAGTCTTTTAGATTAATTAACCTTAAGATTACTGCATGGAGAGAGCACATTGGATATTTGGATTCATATCTTATTATAACTAAGTAACCTTAAATTAGTAAGGTATAATACATCATTTAAAGCTTTTGAAATCTAAATTTTCTAATCAGTTTAAACTAGTCATCTCAAATGTGAGAAAATTAACAAAAAATAAAATAAAAATCAAGAGAAATACACACGTGTCACACGTCTCATTTCCGAGAAACTTCCAAATTCCAATATTAATTAACTTTAGTTGTTTTTAAAATGTTACATATATAAATTTTGCTTCTTCTTTCAAACCAAAAAAACAAACACAAAGAGAGGAGAGGAAACAAAAAGAACACACAGAAAAAGGAAAAAAAAAAAAAAAAAAAACACTTCACTTAAACCCTGTTTCTGTGTAATAATGGTGAAAGATCTTGTTGGGTATAGATTTTCTCCAACGGGTGAGGAATTGATAAACCATTATCTGAAGAATAAGATTCTTGGTAAGACATGGCTCGTTGATGAAGCCATTAGCGAGATCAACATCTGTAATTACGAACCATTCTACTTGCCTTGTAAGTTTTTATAACTTCATAAACATCATCTTTATCTCTCTCTCTCTTTATCATCATTGATCATTTCTCTAATTCTTGATTTTGTTTTGTTGTTGTTAGCGTTATCGAAGATACAATCGGACGATCTTGTTTGGTACTTCTTCTCTCCAAAAGAGTATACTTCTTCTAAGAAGAAGGTGACGAAGAGGACTACTGGTTCCGGGTATTGGAAAGCTACTGGTGTTGATCGTAAAATCAAAGATAAGAGAGGTAACCGTGGTGAGATTGGGATTAAGAAGACACTTGTGTATTATGAAGGTAGGGTTCCTAATGGTGTTTGGACTCCTTGGGTTATGCACGAGTATCACATCACTTGTTTGCCTCAAGATCAGGTAAACTAAATCTCACTCTTTCTTGAACTTGAGCTTCTGTGTTATTATTCTTATGTTTCTGATACTCTAATTCTTTATCTTCTTGAAGTACATGAAATTTGGGTTTGATTCATCTGTCTGATGCGATCTTTAAGTTCAATTTAAGGTTTGAGTGTTATAACAGCTGTGGCCTAATTTTTTTAGTCTTGTTCTTGTTGAAATGGTTTTGGGGGTTTTAACTTATCTTTTTCACTGATCTAGTAGTTGTTAACCCTCTGTGATAACACCTCTAGCCCAACTAATGTGTGGTTCTGTGTTGTGTAAAGATTCTAACTCTGTTGTTGTCAGAGTTTTTTGCTTCTACCAGAGCTTGTGGTTGAGTTGTTTGAGTCATATGTGTTTGATTTGTTGTTTTGCTAGCAACGAGCTTATGTGTGTGTACCTTTGGAATTTGTTCAGAGGAACTATGTTATCTGCCAAGTGATGTATAAGGGTGAAGACGGGGACATCCCATTTGGTGGTAACTATTCCAGTGAGCCAAGTCAATCTATGGTCTCTGATTCGAATTCTGTGAGAGCGGCAGTTAACAGAGCGCCCAAGGTGAGTCCAGTTTCTGAATCATGTTTCCTTATTCATGAGTCTCAACTTGTTTTTTTTTATAACACAAACCTTCATTTACATGTTCAGTTTGAGCAGACAGGTCAAGAAAATATCTTTGGTATGTCTGTGGATGATTTGAAAAGCCCAACGAATAAACAAGAAGATCTCTCTTTGTGGGATGTATTGCATCCAGACATGTTATTCAGTGACAACAATAATCCTACTTTGCTGTCGCAAGCTCCACATTTAGCCCCAAATGATGATGAGTTTCTCGGCGGATTGAGACATATTGAGCGAGAGCAGGTTGAGTATTTGTTTGCCAATGAAGAATTCATATCCACACCAACTACATATATGCAAGAGAACCGCAGTGATCACAGGCCAAAGAAACCTTTGTCAGGGATCATTCCTGACTATAGCTGTGATACTGATAGTGATGCTGAATCGATATCTGCAACGGTAAAGTACATCACTTGTCTCCATTATCAATACCTTAAATCTGTAGTCTCATGCATTCATTCTAATATGACAGAGTTACCAAGGAACATCAAGTCCAGGTGGTGAAAGCGTTGGTAGCTCCAATAGTCACTTTCAAACAGGCTTAGATGAGATGATATCGTTGAGCAAAGATCTACAAACTTCTCATGAACCTTCCATCAGTAGAAAGACCCGTGGTTCTCAACTCACACGGCGTACCATACCATTAAAACAAGAGGTCTTTTTTTTTTTTTTTTTTTTTTGGACAAACTAAAACAAGAGGTCTTGAGTTGATTTTTTTGGCTATTTTGATCTTATAATCTCAAACATATGTTGAATTTTAAATGATAATGACTATTGTGATTTTCCTTTACAGATGAAACAAGATACGTCAAGAGCCTCTGGTGCGTCTATAGACAAGAAGTCATATATGGTAAAGACAGAGAAGAAGGGCTGGTTTATTACGGAGGAAGCAATGGAGAGAAACCGGAAGACTCCACGGTACATCTATCTCATGAGGATGATCATAGGCTTCATTCTGTTGCTAGCTCTCATTGGGAACATCACATCGGTACTAACAGTCAAATCAGATTGATGAAATTAAAGCACTCGTTTTAATATTTAATAATACTTTCTTCTGGAAATTTGATATATAAATATATGTGTGCGGGTGTATATATGAACAAGAGGTATGTCTTGTGCCTATAGTTAAATGAAAATTATGACATTCACTGATTGACAGAGACCAGTAGATTGGGTTTGAAAAAGTTTCTCAACGATTTTGGTGTGTTGAGAATTAAGAGAATGATCATCATATATGCTACTACTAAACAAACACTAACTTCAACTGATTAATTATCGACTTAATCGGTTCACATTCTTTTTTCTTTAGCAATTGTACACAAAAGTTTGTTAGTAATTAGGCTATAATTAGCGTTTGAGTACACAAAAGTTATGTTTACGCTTACATTTTGATTTAGTGTACGTGGGTTCGTGAAACGTGTTTGTGTTTGTATCAGCGTGGGAAATTTTCGTTTGTGTTTATCGTTTCGTGTATGTGGGTGTTCGTATTATGCGCTTTTATGTTTGCATGTGTTAGCTAGCATTAGAGATGTGGGAACAGCTTATAAAATCCTAAAGCAAACAATCCACCTGAGAAACAAAAAACAAAACTCATTGTCAAACCTTATACGAACTCATGCTATGTATCACAAAATTAAACAAATTCAAATACTAAAACTGAAAGTCAAAAGAGAACGAACCAAATCATTGCTTTTCCAAAACCATAAATACTAAGACAAACTAAGGAATCGGATTAATGCATACATAGACTTACTTGGAATTATGGAAAGAGGAGTATTGAAGACGACGTGCACCAGCGAGGCTCCAAAATCCAATCATGCCCCTGATAACATTAATTCACATAGTTGATATCTAAATGTTGAAACCTCAAAATGTTGTTGTATACAGTCAAGTTTTAGATGAAAAAGTCAGTAGTTCAGTGTTCTTGATATTAAAGACAAAGAAGAAACCATAGAATGTTGACAAATCATAAGATTTCAACTTTTACAGCATAAATAACATATGAATTTAAAAGCTTTGATTAAGGGGTAAAAAAATTAACTCATCAAAAGCTGGCTAAAATTTTGCGGTTCAGGACCATACACGGTTTCTACTACAACAATCAAAACAGACTATCATTAGAGTCTGAACTCAAAACTTAGACAAAGTCATGCTACTACTACTACAAAAAGCTAATCTTGCTGTGCAGCAGAAGCAATATATAGAGAAACCAAAGTTTTATAGACAAAAGTTACTGAAACAAAGTTATACCTGTTTGTTCAGCTAATCCTGTTATGTACCAGAAGTTACCAAAGAGCTAGAGTCTCCCAAAACCGTACCACTACAACAACACCAACCAATAACACAATGCTATTGAAAACCGAAGAAGAGAAGTCAAACCTGAGAAAGATCATGTACGCACTCCAGTCCTTGGGCTTTTGAAGTTAAAGAAATAGATTAATCATCGCTCATAACAGTTACAAAAAAAAAAGACTATGTGATCAAAAGATGTAACCAATAAAGAAACTACAAACTCCATCAAGGGGATATATTTTGAAGATTATACCTTTTAAAAAAAAAGGGAAGAGAAGAAACACTAGCCTGATCAAAAGAGAAAAAGATACAGTCTGCATACTGTATCTTCTGAAATACTTTAATTTCCCTGTTAAGATATGGTTAGAACTCAGTAAGGCAAGTAGAGACTGAACAAAGTAAGATTTATAAGAAATACACATCAATATTAAAGGGAACTTACATGATGTGCAGAAATTACGAACACTGTTTTTAGTAGATAACTAAGGACGTTTATTCTCCTATCAAATTGCAGAATATTGAATATGATAATCTCTCTATCAGTTTGCAGAATATGAATTTCTAGTTTGAGCAGATAATTGAATTTTCTCCAGAAAACAAAGTACAAGTCTGATCTTAACAGAAACAGAAGTTTTCTATAGCAGATTAATGAATGTTAAGGATGCTGCCAGCTTCAGCAAAACTGAGCTTTCCAATCTTACAAAAGGAACCTTAAAAAGGACTTTTACTCTCCATCAAATTAGCAGAATATTGAATTGCACTCCATAACATTTAAGCAGAGAATTGAATTTCATCATTGTCCAAGCCTTAATAGAGGCTAATCTTAGCAGAGATTGAAGTTAATGTCAAGCTGTCCCAGCCACAGCAAGACAGTAGAACTCATATAAGCAGAGATTGATGTCTCCAATCTTGGGATATAGTATTGAAAGGCTTTTACTTACAGACGTAATATCTCTGCCCCAAGTACCATCATCTAGCTTCTGTTATCAAGCCCCAGCAAGCACAAGTCCTATAAAAGAACATTGTTTTCTCTCTCCATTAGTAGTTAGCAGAACACTGAATTTTCTATTTCAAGCAGAAGATTGAATTTCTCCAGACATCACTGTACAAGTCTGATCTTAGCAGAGACTGAAGTTTTCTATAATTGCAGAGATATTGAAGTTAAAACATGCTGTCCCAGCTTCAGCAAAAACATCCTTAATCCGACATTAACCAAGCCCTTATTGTTATTCTCCATCAAATTATGCAGAATACTGAATGATATAATAGTTTCAGCAGATAATTGAATTTCTCAGGACATCATGGTCCAATGATAAAGAGCAGAGACTGAAGTATCCTCCATAGCAGAGATATTGAATGTTACAACATCTGAGGCCAAGCCATATATTAAACCCAAGCCATTATTTGCAGACTGTATCTTTTCCTCTCCCATCAAATTTTGCAGAACACTGAATTATTGTATAAGCAGAGAAATTGAATTTTCTTAGATATCATTGTCCAAAGGACGTTTACTCTCCATCAAATTAGCAGAAACATTGAATTGTAACTCCATATAAATTTATAGCAGAGATATTGAAAATTTTCTGAGGACAAATCATAGTCCAAGCCTTAAACAAAGACTGATCTTTTAGCAGAGATTGAAGTTTCTGTCAAGCTGTCCCAGCCACAGCAAGACAGTAGAGATTGTATTGACAAGCCTTTTTACGGATGCGGACAATTTCCCCCAAGTTAGAAACCGGACAAACACAATCATATAATGTGTAGTCCCTTTCCTTTCCTTTGGGTTTTGAAGCAAACATCAAACTTTAAAACCGAAGAAGAAAAGAAAAATCAATCTGTCTTTTGAATTACAAGTTCTGAAATTGGAAAACCTAAGATCAAAAACACAAGTTTAAAGAGAGGGCTTTTTTGATTTACAAAACCTTTTATAAAACAAAAATCAAATCAAAAAAATCTGAATCTCTGTAACAAAAAGGTTTCGACTTTGAAATCATGAATCCAAAAAAAAAAAAAAAAAAAGGGGTTTTGTTAATTTGCAGAAACAATACAATCAGAAACCCCAAATCAAAGTTTAAAATTTTTTTTTTTGTAGGGTTCGATCGAAATCTAAGATTAAAAGAAAAGAAAAACTACCAGATCTCAAAACTGAAGAAAGAAAACACAAAAAAAAGGAGGGGTTTGGTTATGCAAAATCAAGAAGAACCCTAAATTAAATTAATCTGAAGCAAAATATAACAAAAACAAAAACCTTTGCACAGACGACGAAGATCTTCCCGAATCGCTCGCTCTTGTGAAAATCGCTAGCGAAAGATTTTGGCATACAAAGCAGCTGTTAGTTAATCTAGCCGTTACAAAATTAAAACGGAACTGGGGTTTAATATTTATGGGCTTATAAAGTATCGGCCCAATAAACAAAGCTATTTGAAGAATTTGAGGGAGTCAGTTACGCGTTTCAATATAAGAGAATTTTACAAGTTTCTGTTAGGGGTGAAAAACACTAACAATAATAATATCTTCCAGTTTTCCAAGTAGAAAAGGTAGTAAGTACTATTGAGTTCTTTTTTTTCTTTTTTTTAATTATTGCAATGGCGTGTAAAATATACAGTAAATGTCAACGAAAAAGAATATATAGACCTCTAATTATGTGTAGTGTATGGGCTCTTGAAGTGTTTATTCTTTAAAGTAAATTCATTATGATTGTGGGTGGCTAGCCTTCATTCGGTGGAAAAATTAGTTATGAAGAATGTAGTTAGTTACAATACAACGTGTTTTTTAATTTGTGTGTTTCTTCTTCATTTAATATTTTATCAACTCGAATCGCTTCTGTAGGTTATGAAGATAAGAATCTAGATGGTGACAAATTCAACAAAGATCCAATTACAACGTACGTGTTTCTTTTGTTTGGTTTTTAAAATTATATATGTTGGGGTCATATGGTATGAATTAAAAAGTCTTCATATTTTCTTCGAATCGAACTTCTCTTATCTATCCATTATACAAACATATTCTTCGAGCAAAAATAAATCTAGACATTACCAACAGTTACGTTGAAAGCAAAGACAAAACACAAGACAACAAACAATGAATCCACTTCCCTCTCTTTTACTAAACCATATCCCATTTTTATTGGGTAATATATAGTTGATACTTGATCTAATCTACCCCTATATATGTCCAACTCAAAACTTTATTTTGTTTGCTTTTGTTACCTCTGCTCCACAATGGCATCTCTCAATTAAGTTTGTTTTTGTTTTCGAAACTGATGTGTCAATAGAAATTAAGGATGTGTCAAAACCTTCTCTTTATATACATACATACATACATACATACAATTGTGCAATATGAACCTTTTTTTTCTCTTGATTTTCTGATTTTAGTGTCCCTTCCTTGCAAGCTGAATCTGCATATGTGATTTATTGTAATATTGTTTCTATGAAAATAATACATTTCATATGGGATAATTCAAACCAATAAATACACGCGGTTTCGCCACGTCTCTTTCTTTTCTCTCTACTTCCTAGAAATTTCTAAAAACTAAATTTGTAATTTAAATGTTACAGCTACAGCTATAAATACACTCTCTCACTTGTGCATCTCTTCACCGGCTACTTCACTTACTGATTTGTATTTGGAAAAAAAAAAAAAAAAAGGAAAAAAAAGAACAAAACTTTTGAGAATATTAATTTTGAGAAAGTTTTGTTTCTTTTTACGATCTGTTGCTTTGTGGAAAACATGGTGAGAGATCTGATTGGGTATAGATTTAGTCCTACAGGACAAGAATTGGTAAGCTATTACCTGAAGAACAAGATTCTTGGTAAGACTTGGCTTGTTGATGAAGCTATTAGCGAGATCAACTTCTTGAGCTACATACCCGAGCTCTTGCCTAGTAAGTTTTATGATCTTGATCTCTCTTTGTCTCACCATCGATCATTTCTAATTTGATGGGTTTTGTTTTTTTTTGTTGTTTCAGGGTTAGCGAAGATCCAGTCGGACAATCTTGAATGGTACTTCTTCTCTCGGATTGAGTACACGAACTCTAAGAAGAAGAATGCAATGAAGAGGAGTACAGGTTTTGGTTATTGGAAACCTACTGGTAAGGATCGAAAAATCAAAGATAAGAGAGGTAATGGTGTTGAGATTGGTCTTAAGAAGACGCTTGTGTACCATGAAGGTAAAGTTCCTAATGTAGTTCGTACTCCTTGGGTTATGCACGAGTATCACATCACCTGCTTGCCTCATCATCAGGTATTGTACTGATCTAACTTAGTTGTCAGAGTGTTTTTGCTTCTACTAAAGCTTGTGGTTGATGTGTGTACCTTTGGAATTTGTTCAGAGGAATTATGTTATATGCCAAGTTAAGTATAAGGGTGAAGCTAAAGACATTTCATATGGTGATAATTACTTGACTGACCAAAGTCACTCTTTGGTCTCCGATTCGAATGCTGCCAGAGCGCCTGAGCATGCGGTGAGTCCAGTTTCTGATATCTTTCCATTACTCATTACTTATCAACCTGTGTTTTTCACTTGTTGTTGTCTCTTTGGTACAGCTTCAGGTGGAGCAGCCAGCTGGAGAAAATTTCTTTGGTATTTCTGTAGATGATTTGAGAAGTCCAATGAACGAACAAGAGGATCTCTCTGAGTGGGATGGTTATTTTAATCCAAACACTTTGTTAAACGACGACAACATGTTCAACCCTTACTTGCAGCCACAATCTCCTCACTTAGCAACGAATGATGATGAGTTCCTCGGTAGACTGAGGCATGTTGATCGAAGGCAGGTTGAATATTTGTTTGCCGATGAAGAAGATTCCTTATTCGGACCGACCTTATCTATGACAGAGAACCGCAACGATCACATGTCTTTGTCAGAGATTATTGTTGATTATAGCAATGATAGTAATCCTGATGCTGATGCTGATGCTGATGCAATATCTGCAACGGTAAAACACATTCACCCAAGATTTCTTTATTTTTACTTTCCATGGAGTGATCTTTTGTTCTCACATTTTTCATTATATTATGACAGAGTTATCACGGAGCATCTGGTCTAGGTGATGATACTGTTGGTAGTTTGAATAGACACATTCTCCAGACTAGTGGAGATGAGATCATATCGTCGAATACAAACTCTTGCAATGATCTACAAACTTATGGAGAACCTTCCATCAGTAGAAGCACCCGGCAATCTCAACTCACACGGCGCGTAATACGATTTTGTCAGAAAAAGGTTTTGCGTTGCTTCTTCGGTTGATTCCTTATGATTTTTTTTTAACATTTGTTGGATATATAAAGATAATGATTATGTAACTTCCCTCCACAGGTGAAACAAGATACATTAAGAACGGTTGATAGTGATACATCCATAGACGAGGATAGTGATACGGATGCTGAATCAGTCTCTGAAACGGTAAAGCACATCACTCATTTTCTTTTATCATTACGTCGGTTTATGGAGTACTATGTATTCTCACATTTCATTTTAATATGACAGAGTTACCAAGGGACTCCAGGTGATAGCGTTGGTAGTTCGAATAGATACTTCTCAAGTTGCTCAAACACAGACTCTTGCGAAGATCTACAACCTTCTGCTGATCTTTCAAACGGTAGAGAGACCCGGGAATATAAACTAGCACAACGCACTGTACCGTCAAAACAAGAGGTCTTTGCTCTTATGTTGATTTGTTGCTACTTGTTTCTTATAATCTCAAAACATATGTTGGGTTTATAGAGATGATGATTATATGTGATTTACTTTTCAGGTGAAGCAAGGAACCCCAAGAGCCATTGATGAATCCATAATGAAGACAGAGAAGAAGGGGTGGTTTGTTATAGAGGAAGTAATGGATAGAATCTCAACGCTCTCGGCCGTCCTCGCCTTATTGAGAAGGATGTTGTAAAACCTCTGAAGCTCTTCAGCACGGATACCTCGTGACCACTCGAGCGAATGTGACTGTGGTCGGAGTAGCTTAGTTGCCATGAGCTTCTGCATGAACTTCATAGGGAGCGTGGACGATTCCAAAAGATCCAAACAGCAGCATCACCCCGAGAGGTCCATACTGAAGAGATTTTCTGAAGAGACTTGTGGGTTAGATCAGAGATGACCAATGATTGGCAGTGATGGAGGGCTCGGAGGACGATCACAGTCTCGTGGGTCCTTTGGTTTCTTGAAGAAGAGAGAGTAACATGGGAGTGAAAAGAGAAACAAGAGGAAGTAAATGAAAAGTTTTGATAGTCAACGATGATCATTTTAGCCATTGTTGCTCAGAAGTGAAAGCTGATGAATCCCAATCAAGAATCAGTGAATAGACAAATCCTCAAAGACCGTGTAATATACTACATCAATCATACTTTTTATATTATATTCATGAGACTGACGGGTTCCGTTTGGAAGTAACGTAAAGAGTGGAAACCTCGGGTTTCTTAATCTTATTGTAACAGGATTATAGCCATACTCGTGATCACATTAATACTCTCTTCTCTCTCTCTCTCTCTCTCTCTCTCTAGTTCAAACGTGATTACTATGTATAATAAATTATCCACAAGTTGAACAAAGTCTATTGTTCTTTGATCTCTTAAGATCTTGAAAAGCCATGAGAAAGAACACTCTTCAGATTCTCAAGTAAAAAGATAAACAGACTAGCACAACAACACTATATATCACCAAAGTCAACACCATTTAGGATATAAATCAAGTCTGTTTATCAAGATCCTACATTTATTCTTATCACACAGGTGTTAGACAAAATAATTTTAAAAGACCCTAAAGAAGATTATGAGATCACAAATTCCTTATAAGAGAAGGGAGTAGTTTACATGACAGATCCAAAGTGTTTCAAGGACATTGGCCCAGAGATCTGATCCACTAAGAATCTAACTGAGTGTGCAATGAAACACACTGCTAAGCATCTGCTCGTTGTTGATTCAGTCATCACTAGTGAAAATAATGAGGAAGAAAAAAACAAAACAAAACAACTTGTCATGTGTAAGGTCGATAAATCTTATGTCCAACACAACACAGAGTAAAAGATCATACCTTTAAGAGCAACAGCATTTGATGTTAAAACGAGCATATCTACGATGAAGATCACAGAAACCGGGAATTCCCAGACCTGTAGCCAATGTTACAGACATATCGCATTTTTAGCATTTACAGACCTACATCTTCTTTGGTATCATTCCATTGGTTTAAGAGCTAAGCATGGAAGCAAGAAGAGAGGGTATATGTCCATTGGTTATGATATTATAGACAAGATTCTGAGAAAGTCATATGAAACATACCGGCATGGCAAATAGAAAGATCTTGACGTAACTGGAGATTAGAATCCCCAAAAGAATCTCTTTTCCTCTGCAAATCATATATATATATGACTAACTTATATTCAGGGCGCATGAAGATATATACTTTGGCAAAATTCACAATAAAAGAAAACCAATATACCTTGACATAACCAGCATCATCTTAGCAGCAAGTGCAAATGACAAAACAAATGCGAAATTCGCAGATAGTACATTGACCAGAACCTGTTACAATGTAAGTTCAACTACATTTACTAACACCATCCTCATAAACAATGCTCAAGATAGAGGAACCAACCTCAGAAGATGCAAGAACAAAGCTCATGGACATATTGGATTCGTCATCGGTTCTTCGCAGCAGCAAGCTTCGATCTTTCGAAAGAGTTAAAGGCTCTCTCCAAAATGAAAGTTGTAGAGAGTATATAAACATAAGAAAATCTTAAAGGATACAAGTATCTAGAAGAAGATAAGCCAACACCAATTTCCATATTAGATGCTGCCACATTGTGAAATCCTCTGAGGATCAGAAAACTATTTTATAGAGCATTGAAACTAAAGACTTAAAGATCAAACAGGGTTGTAGAACTAGAAAGAATCAAAGATTTGGTTTTTTACCTGAAGATTTGAAGTTCCTTGATTAACCACATTGTAGAGTAAGTGTCTGTATGCCTTTGTTTTGTGAAGAATCAAGTCGATGAATATAATCTGATAAATCGAAAAAAAAAAAGCATAAAAATTGAAACTTATAAAGAAAGAACAAAAGAGAGAAAGAAGTAGACCATTAGCTCACACTCGACATACTCGTCTGCTACTTCCTCGCAATTCTCCTACCACATATCAAAAAAAAAAAAAAGTTTTAAACTGTTTGGGTACTAGAGGGAGAGATTAAGGAGGAGCCCTAATAATTAAAAGAAAAAGCTTACGCATTTCATGAGGCGAAAATTGCCAGGAGAGTACTGAATGAACAAGGATTTAGCTTTATGCCCACACTCCACACACCTCTTCTTCTTCTCTCTCGCCATCGCTCCCCCTCTCTCTCTCTCTCTCTCTCCGGGTACAAAAGATCGGACCTTTTTGTTCGGGTCTTAACTTGGGCTTTATTTTATCCCTTTATTTTATCTTTACCGATTTATTATTTACTAAATTAAATGCTTCGACAAACGATTTATTATGTGTTTTTCTTTGGATTCTTTATAAAGTTGCTGGATGCATGGCAACGTTATTACATATAACTTTGGTTTTAATGTTGTCACGTTGAAGGCATATAACTTGAATCTTAATTAGATTGCACTACTGTCACAAACAGTATACAGTAAAATCTCTATAAATTAATAATATTAGAATCTAGACATTTTATTAATTTATAATAATATTAATTTATCTATAAATTAATAATTATTATTTTATAGATATATTTTTAATTGTTTAAATTTTTAAAAACTATGAATTAAGACAATTTTAGCAAAATAAGATTAGACTTTCGGATGTTGAAATTTTATGGTTTAGAAGTTGAATTTATAATATTTAGAAAAAAATTATTGACAATAAATTACAAATAATATAAACAAATTCACTTATACACATGATATAATAAATTCAAATTTATGAATAATAACATCAATTGTCGTATTTTATCAGTTTGTCAAATTATCAAATCGTAAATACATATCTGAAATTTAAAAACACTAAAAAATTTAACTATTTTTATGACATGTTGTATAATATTTTGTATCATTATAGTTTGAAAATACAACATTGTAATTGTTCTATAGAAATGAGCTCTAGAAAAAACATATTTTATTATATCAACATATCTATATATATATATGTAAATTTATATAATTATTAATTATGATATTACCGGGACTATATTTTATATCGGGATTTCAAAAAATATATTATCTTACTATTTTATCAAATTTTGTTAATTTTTACACCCGCCCCAGTTGTGTTGGTCAGTATCACGTTAGCGTGACGGACTCATTTATGGTTTTTCGTGTGCTCGTTACGTAGGATGGTTTTGGTTTTTATTTCCTATTCTTGTTTTCATTTGATAAGTTTGAATCTTTTTCGTTGGAATTCTTTTATTTTATTCTAGGAAAATATTTGTGAGATCCTTATCTGGTGAGGAGATCGACAAATATTTATAGGAGTCTTTTTTCATCGTTGTAGTCACCTTTTGCTTTTGAAGAAAAAGCTTAGTTTTGCTTTGCAGCGAGAAAAATACTCTCGCCTTTGTTCATTACTTCAGCTGTTCTATCAAGTTGGGACCAGCAAAATTTATTAGTTTATAGTGTCTATTTTTTTTTTGAATTTAATGTTAAATTATATTCAAAAGAAAATAGATGTGTTACATCAAGTGCATCGTAGGGTTGAAAGTTTTATAGAGTATTAATTTATAGAAGTTTTACTGTATATTAATTAAGTGCCTCAAGATTTTAATTAATTATTGGTGGTTCATACATGTTTGTTCTTCAATTATGATTAAGGAATCTGAACTTTTTATTCAATAGTACTGTTTTGAATCAAACTGACTCTACAACGAAGGAAAAAAAAAAGACATTGGAAACAAAAAATATTAAAGAAGTTAATTAACAAGAGAATTATAGATATTCTAATAACCTAATGAATAGTAGAAAGCGGATGGGGTTGACTTTATTTGATCTTCTTGACTCTCGAGACAAAATATTGGAAGAGCTAAACTGAAATTGTATTATTATATAATGAATAAAAATCTGAAACATTTTACATCGGTACTGAAAACAAGAAGTAATAAACAAACTTGGGTCTTAAGGAAACTAAGGAAAAGAAAAACAGAGTCTACAAAATTACAAGCACTAATTTCAAACCAAATAAACACGAAAACTTTAGTGATGGGGCTGGGGTATGAAAGTGCTTAACCACTTCGTGAGGCGGTCTATAGCTGAAAAATCAATCTTCTTGGGAAAATTAGTGAAAGTAACGGCTTTGGGTAATGGTCCGACCGCAACTCGAAGCTTAAGCCCAGTCGCGCAGTGACCCGTCTCTGAGCTAATGAAATAGTGAACTCCTGGTTTGGTGAGCGTAACGAGATCATGGCCCGTCTTGTGCACGGCTACGCGAGAAGACGGGTCGCAGGTTATGAATTCAAGGTCACCGGTAATCTCTAAGACGTCGTTTACTTCCTTGTCGTATTCGAAAAGTAGACTATCTCCTACATGAAACAGTTTATCCTCACTCCACTTGTTATAGTACTCGCTCTCTTCAGGAACGCTCCATGCTTTAGAGTCACCGACCTTGTAGGTTTCCCCGGAAGGAAGGATCTTGCTCGGTGGTGGTGGAGGAATAGGACGTGACGGGTCATGAACAACAAGAACGTCGAGCCTCTGTCCAAGTACGCATTGAGCTTGATTTGAGCTGATGAAGTAGTGATCTCCGGGTTCCGTGAAGGTTACCACATCATGTCCTGTACTGTAGACGGCTTTGGGAGAAGAACTCTCGCAGAATTCTAATTCTAAAGCGCCCCAAACTTGAGTAACGTCGTTGACGTAGGGATCGTATTTGAAGACCAAAGAGTCACCTACGTAAAACACCTTTTCCTTGGCCCATTCGTAATAGAAGCCTTCTTTGGCAATCCATCCAGCCGAGTCCCCTACGGTGTAGACAGTAGCCGAACAAGAACCAAAGAGAACCGTGAAGGTTGTTATCACCAACAGCACGAAGTGGAAGATCTTCTTCATTGTTGTGGCCATGATTAGATGAACAAATTCACAAGGGAAGAAGAAAGGTTGTGAGATCTCGAACTCGCTTAATGAGAGAGAGAGAGAGAGAGAGAGAGAGAGAGAGAGAGAGAGAGAGAGAGAGAGAGAGAGAGAGAGAGAGAGAGAGAGAGAGAGAGAGAGAGAGTGTTGTGTTGATGAATGATGACTTGTGAAGAGAATAAGTAGCCCCGCTATCAATGTTTATATACTGCTTTTAGAACTATTCCTAGTCCTTTTAGGATTTTGTTTTGTTTATTTCCTTTTCTCTAAATTAACCGAGGATATATATATTGAATGAATAATAATAATAAAAAAACATGGTTTCTCTATGCTTTTCTTATTAATCCTTTTCTGATTAGGTTTATATATATATATATATATATATATAGTCACCACTGAATGATGTAATTGGATATTTATTTTAGTTTCTATAGAAATAAATAGCCTTTAGCGTTGAGATTTTTGGTTAGGATCGGATCAGATTTTTTGGATTTCGGTTTCTTCGGATTGGGATACGTAGAATCCATCTAGAATCCGACTGTTTTTCGGAGCGCATCGGATCAGTTCGGATTCGTTCGGATTTCGAATCGGTTTTCAATTTTTTTTAAAAAAAATCTTAACTTAAACCGAATGCCTTATATATATATCATTTGGAAAGTAAAATCAAAAAGTTTGAATAGCTCAGATTGCTAGATTGTGTCCTTTAACCTCAAGGTCTAAGGTTTAAATCCTCTTTCTGGTAATTTAATTTTAAATTCTTATAAGGGATCCATTTATAGTTAATGGACTTCTAAGAAAACCCGAAAATAATGTCAATGCATTATTCCAAATGTCTAGAAATTAACTGTATATTTTATAACCGATTGAATTTTGGTTCAGATCGGTTTCAAACCGAAATCCGATACACAATTAATACAGAAACATATCTGTTTTAACAGATTAACTGAAACAGATCCAAATCGGTTTATTCAGATCGGTTTGTTCGGTTTCGGATTATATGCCCAGTACTAGAACAAAATATCTCTCTTATATAGTTGTTTTAAAATTTGGTAGTTATTTTTTCCTCTATTAAATGGGGTTAGTTTCTTTAAACCATCATCTTCAATGGTTTACTTTATTTTTTGCTTGAAAAATAGAGTAAATGTTTACTCTCCAATATCTGACTCCATTTTTTACTCAAAAAATAATCTATTATATTTTATTATATAATCTGTTTTAACTTCTACCATAGTCCTCTAAGTTAAAATTTTACAAATCCAGCCCACTTAGTTTATTTTAAATAATTATCTAATAAAATTATGATATTATTAAAATAAATTGTCATAACAAACCATAAATAGAAGATACATTGATTAATACATATTTATTTAAACACCATCATTAGTATAAATTTTTAATTTCATAACGACCCACTTAATTTTTATAATATAATATTGTTTAGGTATAAAATGATAAGATATCAAAATTGAGAAAACATTTTGTAAATAGTAAAATTTGTTCCAAAAATAGAGAAATTAATTGTATTGCTCCAAATTATAAAGCATCATTGGAGATGATTTAAAAACAAATATAAAGTTTTGAGCAAGATTTGAAACATCGTTGGAGTTGCTCTTAGCGCTAGAAAATACAACAATCAAAATTTTAAGCTCTTCTTTCTTTCTTTTCCTTACTTTTACTAAATTAATTTTTTACTTTCTTCTAACTTAAAAATCTAAAGAAGACTGATTAATAAATAATAATAAAAAAAATTGAAAATATATTTAATATATTTATTTTATTTTCTTCTAACCAAATTTTTATTTGGTCTAATGTCTATTTAGTAATCTATTTAAAATTTTTAAAGATTTTTGTACATGTATTGATAAAAATATTATTTAGCTGGTCAAATGTCTATCTTGTAATCTACTTCTTAATTTGTTTATGTTTTTTTTTATATATTTCAATTTACATATATAGATACTAATTAACTTTTTCCAGGCGTCCACACAGAGCCGTGCAGACGTTATAGAAAAAGAAACCTTCGCCTGTGACATCCAATTTTTGGGAAAAAATTAAGGGCATATATTTATAATATTTATTACTCTTATATAGTTTATTCCTAATAAAAATTATATACTCTTACAAATTATATACGAAGATGGACTTATACTTTTATGTTACAACGTTGAAAATTTAAATATATAGAAAATTTAGAATCAAAATATGGGCTCATCTACAGTCTGGTTTTAAACATGAGCTTATACCATGTTAAAAATTAATTAATTAAAAAAAAATCAAACAAACTAGTTAAACAGTAAAAATAAAAATATATTTTTGCTAGCTTTCTTTTCGTCGTTAATCATGATCTTTTGATTCTAATGTAAAATAATACAGTGGTTAACTTTTACATAACGTTTTTTCAATCAAATTGTTTTTTTGTCAAAGTATCAATTTATATTTCTATTTACTTTGTTTTGAGTAGATGTATTTCACCCCAATTTTTTTAGAATCGCAAGTAATCATCGTAATTGGTAATCAAATTAATAAAAAGTTTGGTTAAGAACTATTTGTTTTAATTTGTTTGTTTGTTAATTTATTTATTTTTATTTTAATGATAATGGCGTTCATTTTGTAGACATTTTTGTTTTGTATAGACCCAACCATTTTTTTTTCATCCCTTGTGGTATTCCTTAACCTTCGCACGGCACGGCGTCCACACATGCATGAAGCAATATCTAATATATTTATATTTTAGTAGTCTACTGTTTTTGTTTATTTTTGGTACAAACAAATAATTAGGTATGATATATGAGAAATTAAAATTGATTAGCTAAAAAAAACTAGTAAGAAGAAACCAATAATTTTCTTCTTAATAGCTAATTTCCACGCGTCCACACATGGTTCCTCGTTACTTCTTTGCTCTCATCTTCCTATTCTTCTTCCTTATTTCAGCTTTCTCTTTTGCAGGTTTTAATCAAAATATTTAACTTCAACAAAAAGCAATAATCTGCTAACTTGAAAATCAAACAAGACTGATGATAAAGATCACTATTGCTTGCAAGGCTTTTTCGTGTTTTCTATCTAATTTAGTTTCTCAGTTTTGATTTTGTACACCCATTAAAACAAATAAATAAATAATCCAAACAAGACACGTACGATTGTACGGACGAACGATTATAAGCAATCATCAAAACAAGAAACCAACGAAGTAAATGAGAATAAATAGTAGAAATTTTTCTTTTTGGGATAAAGTAAAAAATGAAAGAACATATTATACCTTTTGTATTTCTTTTTCCAAGTTATTATTGAAAACTGAAATTGTCCTTCCATAGCTTCTCTTTTTTGTTCTATGTCCATAACCTACAAATCTCTTTAAACCAGGCAAAGACAATAGTAACCAAACAAACTAAAATTGGACCATGGGTAGAGAGAGAGAGACTTTTGAAACTGCCCATTAGCTTTAGAAAGTACCATGAAACTTTGTCAGCTTAGCTAGAGATAGGCACAGAGAGTACAATTCATCATAAACCTTATAAGCTTATCTTCTCCTTCCCAATTATATATACATCTCAAACTATATAATGAAATTTTTTAATTTATTGTCCTTCCATAGCTTCTCCTTCTCAAATTATATATAATGAATTCAGTGTATACAGCTCAATATGATGAGTTAATCTAGTTAGAAGATTTTGAGTAATTGTGCAAAAGGTGACTATTTTATTTAGATATAAGCTCAAAATAGTAATTAGGGCTCAAGTAGCAACATGTTGAAACAAAAACTCAAAGCCAAACATTATAAAACCAATATAGGTGATTGTCAAAAAAAAACCAATATTAGCCCGGCCCGGGTTAATTTCCCACTACATATTCTGATATTCCCCAATTGCCCAAATGACCTAATGATTTGAAAGTTTGAACGAACTTAAAATAAGGAAACAAGAGGATAAAAAAAAAAAAAAAATGGTGAAATAATTAATTATATATTTTTTATTTTATTCTATCTTTAGAGCTCTAAAGATTTCCCTTTCCTCTTATAGTCTTCATCATCACATAGCTGCATCGCCGAAGAAGTCCCTGCACCCATTTCGCCACGTGACGACCTCAAAGATGATTCATCATCGTCTCTGATCACGACCGGAGACGAAGAAGAGTGGCCTGCGACTCCCTTCTCGCCACGTGTCGCCCCTGAAGAAGAAGACTCTTCCACGTCAACCCCAAACAGCCTCAGCTTCCTCGTCGTCGACGGCTGAGGAGGCGCCGGTGGTGGAACCCTCATCGCAGGAAGAAAAACAGGAACTGATTCATAAACCAACGGCTGAGATCTTCCAAGATTCCACTGATGATGATGATCCAACGGTGACCCTTCGTAGTAACGCCCTCCGTTAACAATTCTACCATAGCCATACCCTGGAGACTCCCTTTCTTGATATTGGTTATGATGAAACGGTGGACAACTCCAAAGGCTTGGAACGTTGGAATATTCTGGGCCTTCTGGCGCCGGATAGAAAGTAACCGTTGGATATGACCCGAAATCTGAGTTATGCTCGTTACGAGCCGGTTTATGGCTCCAATCGATGAGCACTATTTTCAGACGTTTCTCCGGTGCGTTATCGTCGGGGATGTAGCCACGGTGGAAAGAGACGGTGTCTCCGGAGGAGAGATTCTTCTCTTTCACGAAACGGCTCCAGCCTTTGGTCATCACGTAGCTGTGGCTACTGTTCCAGTACGAGTAACGAAACCTCCACATCTTGCCGAGTCTGTCTTGGAAATCCAAAAAAGTGCCGTTTTGATTGTCCTCTAGAGGGAAGTAGTTCTCTGCATGTTGCTTTGGAATCACGAGCCGGTTTAGTTTACCGACGTCACTTGGAGTCAGCACTTTGTCGAACATGTGCTCTCTCATCTCCGAGTTGAAGAAGTAATATTTGGTACCGGAACCGCTAGCTCCGATCTCGGTGAGTTCTTGGTCAGCATTCGTTGTTGAGATATTCATCGAAACCAATTTCAAGATCTTTCAAAAGTATCCAACGTTTTTTTCTTTCTTTTTCTTATGGGTTCTTGGCAAGAAGATGGACCAATTCAAGATCTTTCAAAAAGTATTTCCACTTTACTTTTATGGATCTGATGAGTGATTGTTGACAAGATGATGACCCAATACAAAATCCTTCAACATACATGAGATAATAATATTAGAAATTAAACGAAAATCACTACCGCAATACCAAGAAAAAAATATATATTTTAATAAAAAAAATTAAGTGAAGAACAAGAACAAAAAGAAAGAAAGAAAAAAAAAAGTGAAAAAGAAAACCCTAGAGAATCCAGAAGAAGAAGACAGACGTACTCTTTGTGTTTGCTTCTTCTTCTGATCTTTTCGTTGACTCCAAAAGAAAAAAATAAATGAAAATGAAATCAATGGTTTCGAGTTTAATTAGTTGGGTTGTCTCTCTTTCTCTCTATACGACTTTAAGGGGTGAAGAAAATATAGTGGCTTTGAGAGAAATTTTCTCGATGGTAGAGATGAAGATCACATATCAGAGAAGGGTAAAGGGGCCCATGAATGATGTGGTTCGGGTCATGTGAGAGCTTCTTGTCCTTTTCATTTAGCTATAGACTTGGGGTAACTCTAGCTATTTATATAGATATACAAATGTATATATGCTTACATGTATTGTGTATTGGTAAGGCAAGTGTGACAATGTTTTGTGACACTATTTTCCCTCCTTTAGATATCTGTATTTTTAATTACATCTTTATTCATATCAGATCTTCTCTATTTATTATTTTGTTGTTGGTTTCTGCTTGCTAGTTATTTTTAGCTATACAAATTAATTTCTCAGATATTATAACTAATATGTGCACACCAAAAATAACCATACAACTAAGATATAATTTTACTACATATTGCTCCTTGCATGTGAAGACAAGTGGAAATAGTTGATTTAGTATCTATATAATATGTGTATTAGAGATATCTAAAAAGTTCATGAACAAATTAAATGACTAATATTTACATAGTATATTATTAAAATATAAATTTATTAGACTCAAATGCGGACAGGTGGAACTATTTGATGTGTATTAGAAATATGTGAAAAGACCATGAACAAATTATCAATAGATTATAAAATAGACATTTGACCAGCTAAATAATATTTGTATCTATACATGTATGAAATCATTAAAAATTCAAAAAAGATTACTAAATAGACAATAGACCAGATAAAATAGTATGCTTTAGTAAAGTAGAAAAATCAATAAATAAAACATATTATTAGTTCTATTTAAATTTCTTATTCTAGTAACTTTAATGTTAAATGTTTTATCTTCTGTATTTTAAAATATATAACATTAAAAATATTAATAAATTATATCTTTTATGTAAAACTATAATCAGACTCTATCAATAATACCTATAGTTTTTAGCTTTTTTTTCTGAGAATATTTTAAAAATAATTTCCTTTAAATACCAAAAAATTAATAGTCTTAAATTAATGGTAAAAAAGTTTCAAAAGATTTTTAAAATTCTTTGAGTACAGATTAGTAAATATTTTTCATGTGATAACCATAAATTTGTCTACAGGTGATATATAGCCAATAAAGTCTTCTAAATATTGCAAATAAAATTTATTTGGATTTTGGTAATTGGTTTAGTATCTCCAGTTTTAACAAGAAGGAGATTTCAATTTAATATCTCAATTAAAACTATATCTGTATACTTGTCTTAATTTGTCAAATTGTAAACACATGCAACTTTTACAGATTTTCTTTTTATCATCTTAGTTAGATTTTTGTTTTTTTTTCCATCTTAGTTAGATTTACATGTCAAAACTGAGCAAATCACATGGATTATTATTCATGTCTGATAAATCTGGGGGAAACTTAATATCTTGCCAGAAAACCATAATAAATTTTGTCCAATTGGTCTGATATTATATGATTAGTACAAAACTCAAGTGGAAAATAGTTCTGGTTTTTTTTTTATATGTGTCCATGTTTTGTGTGGTACCCAACATTATTTGCATCAACATCAAAGAATAATATAACTTTTGGAAATTAATATATATATATATATATATATATATATCCATCTATGGCTTTATGTCTTGAGATTTTGATAAATCCAGGATTGCATGTTAAGAACAAATATTTTCTAGTTCTTTAGTTGTTGTCAATCTAACGGTCGGTTATTAGATTTCGTTTACATGTTATAAAAATACTTTTTTCCTTGCAAATACTTGTTTCCTTGTTGTCAAACGATTACAGTTTTGAACTTTTGATGCTATCATAGCGATACGATCGATATATATATATATATATATATGCAACTAATTAAAACACAAATAGCATACATTCTTTTACGATGTGTTGTTTTTCTGTGTCCGACACCGTGTTGCAATAAAATTAACTTTTTTTTAGTATGACCATATATATAAATACGAACATTCACAATTTTTTTTAAAAATTAACATTCACAATTAAAATTGTAAACACTTGTTAATTTGCTTATATCCTCATATTCTCTTTTATATATATATATATATATATATATATATATAGTTTTGGTCCAGATGCTCACATGGTGTGTTTGTACCCCAAATGAACTTGCATACACCCTGAAATTAGTCTACGGAATTACTCAAATTATATATAAACGAGTCCTGGAAATTATTATAATAAGTACGGGAACATGATTTAATTTTTTAGTTTTTTCCTGGTTAATGAGTACCTAAAAGTGATAAGTCGTAACATCACCCCTACTATTATGTTATATATCTAGCTTAATTAAACCTTTTAACTTTTCTGATTGTCCAAGAAAATAATAATCATTTACATATCTTACGTAATAGTATATACTAAAACGTTTTCGAATGATAACATGATAAACTGTCTCAACAAACGATTAGGGTAAGGACCATTGGACCACTGTGTCCATGTAGAGTTTGTCGCAAAAAGAGCCTTCCACGGTTTACCTTCACACAATTTTTTTTTTTTTATTTATAAATATTATCTATTTACTTTGTTCAACTTGGAGAGGTATATTACTTGGTCCTTGCGGGGATTTTTTTCATTAAATTTCTTCGACCTTTTCCATTGCCATCGAAAAATGTTAGGGATTAATTAGTTGGTCCCCTTTAGAAAACAAGCAATGTTTTATGAAATTTTGTAGTACGTAATAAGAAAAGGTGTTATAATTCGGTTGTGTATTTATTATATATATAGGTTTATATACACTTTTGTCGACATCATTGTGCATATATACTATATAGTATTTATTAAGATGCAGACACTATCAGAAAAATAGCTATTCTATGATATGAAAAGTAGCCGGTCCAGTTTCACTCTGGGAACCAAGAGCGAACTGAAACATTAATAATCAATGTAAGCGTACGTATATAGTCAATGACAGATTAAACTTGAAATGTGTGCGTATGGGTGTGCATAATATAAAGTATCAATGTATGGAGAATGGGTCTCTTACTAGTTATTATCATCGTAGGAGCAAATGTAGTCTAGTTGCATGGAATAAGTATATAGGGCTCTGCAAATTTTCTGTAATATCCGTTTGACTCTGTTATTATAACTTATAAGTTCCGATCTGATTCAATAAATTCAGATAACTATAAATTCATAGAGCAAATAAAATGTTTACATATTATAAGGTACATGAAAATGTAATAATAATTAATAAATTTAGTATTTTCAGTGATTTTTTATGAACACCTAGTATCATATAATTTTTTTTTGTCTCAGCCGTTTTTTTTATTTTTTTCGTTTCAAATATTTTTCTACAGTATACCATTAGAAAAATAGACAAATATTTTTTACTTTTCTACTTTCTTTTCGTGTCAAATATTTTTCTTTTTGTTTTGACAAAAAATTAATATAAAGTAGGGGTCGTTTGTCCCAAAGAAACATATAAAAAGTAGGGATATATAATCGATGATATAATGTGACTGGTATTGATCTTTACTGGGCCAGGCCCAGTTTGGGTGAGCAGCAGATCCAACTATCTGACAAAAGAAAAAGTAAAAAGAGAGTTTCACCACTCAGCACCACCTGACAATTTCTCATTCTGATTCTGCAAATCTAATTGGGATTTGGATATCAGAGGAAAACAAATGTGGGAAATGGGGGGGGGACTCTTCTAAAGTGACAGTGACACTTATTATTAAAAAGTCTGGTTTCATTTGAACCAAATCGACGCTTGAAATTATTATCTTTAAAAAAAAAGAAACATTCAAAGAAGACAGTGTTACACAATACAAAGTGAGAAAACAACAACAAAGAAGAAGCGTTAAAGCCAAAATATAAGACACGTGCTTATTCAAAACAAAACAAAGCAAAAAGACACAAATTCTTGTTTTTTTTTTTTTTTTTTTTTTTATTGCATATTCTCTGCAACAAAATCTGAGTTTGCAGAGCAAAAATATGGCAGGAATGTTCTTGAAGAAGTCCTTTTCATTTTTTTAATCTATCTCCTCAGGGTGTGAAGAATGTACTCAGCGTAAAGGTCCCTGTAAGAGAGAGAGATTTCAAAATCAAGAATCAAGATTTGCTTAATAAAACTATTTAAAAAAGAATCATAATAAGAAAGTAAGTTACATTGAGTACTGAATGGCTTCAATAGCAGGACCAGGTTGTAGGAAATCATTCACGGCAACTTCCTTGTTCTCATTCTTCTTGTCTGGTTAACTTGCGGTTAAAGGCAACAAAAAAGAATCATCAAAGAATTAAGATTGAACATTAAAAATAGTTTTTAAGGATACAGTCTTCGAAGAATCGACGGATTTCAGTGAGACGATGAGGTGGGAGTTCGTTGATGTTAGTGTAATGCTTATACTCAGGATCATCAACACATACTGCAATGATCTTGTCATCTCTTTCACCCTTTTTTTTACAAGACACAAAAATAATACTCAGAATTGGCTACATTATTACTACACAAAACTTGAACCAAAAGGAACCATGTTGGATGTTTACCTGGTCAATCATAGGCATTAAACCAATAGCTCTGGCGCGAAGAAAACAACCCGGAAGTACAGGCTCCTGTACATTTTAATCAACTTTTGATATAAGAGAATTGTTTCATCCATATCATCAAATTTCAAAATAGTTTAGATTTTAGAGTCAAACCTGCATGATAACTAAAACATCCATAGGGTCATTGTCTTCACATAGTGTGCGTGGGATAAAACCGTAGTTATGAGGATACACGACCGATGAATACAGAATCCGATCAACCTGAGAGATCCACATTCCCAAAACTTAAAAGATTGGTTTCCCCACAAGTTCAGATCATTCTCCAAGATTTAATCTTCTTACCTTGATGAGTCCTGTTTTTTTGTCAAGTTCATACTTGACCTTGCTCCCCTTTGAGATCTCAATAACCTGATTCAAAAAGTCAAAAATGATTTAAGATTCTCACTTTTTGATCTACTCATAACCAAAACACACATCATCAAGCATAAGACTTACCACATTGAAGATCACTGGAGCTCCAGGTCCTGTGGTACACAAATAATAATTTAATTTAAAAAGACTCTAAGTCAGCCAGCTTTATATATAAAAGACTCCACAACACACACAAAATTTTAAGTACCGATTTCAAGATCATGCCATGGATGTGCAGCAACCGATCTCTTAGACAAAGATGAAAGAATCCTCTCGTTTAAACGTGGTGTAGGTTGCTGAAGCTTCTTCTGAGATTGATTCGTTTTCACTTCTTCTTCTCCATTCATCTAATAATAAACAGAGCAAAAACAGAACCAAATGTTAGAATCTTGTTAATTAATTTTCATTGATCAGTTCACGTCTAAAATCTGAAGTCATAACTAGTGAGGCTGATCACACGATCCATCACTCAGAGACTTATTATCATATATCAGATTATACTAAGTACGATTAAAATAAAGAAAAATCAGCAAAACCCCATCAAGCATATTCAAGATCCAACAAGTCTACAAAAAGCGTGACAAAATTCACATAATTCAGTTAAATACTAACGATCGTTCATTTCTTGATAAATCTAGAGGATCAAAACATCGATGATACGCAACAAATCAAGAACTCCAGAAAAAAAAAAAAAAGTCGTACCTTGGAATCGTTTTCAAGAAGAGAACACAGAACAATCTTGCGGAAACTATGGAGAAGAAAAAAATAAAGTGACAAGAGGAAGAGAAAACAGTAAAGCGCGTGCTCTTCAATTGCGAACCATATTGGTATTTATAGAAAGCGAAAAAAACGGATTAAGCTTTGAACATAAATACGTCATTAAGTTATTAATCAAACATTATTTAATTAATCACCGTTCCATCTCCTAAAACAAGGGGCCTACCGTAAAACACTAATCTCACTCTCTTGAACGATTCTCCAACACACACGTGTCACTCCCCCTTTTAACTATATAAACTTAGTGAAGCAGAAAGATAAAGCGAAGAACCAAAAAAAACTATTTGTAACAATGGCTATCAACAGAATCGCGATTGGAACGCCGGGAGAAGCTAGTCGCCCCGATGCGATTAGAGCTGCTTTCGCGGAGTTTTTCTCCATGGTTATATTCGTTTTCGCTGGTCAAGGCTCTGGGATGGCGTATGGGAAGCTAACAGGAGATGGTCCAGCTACACCTTCGGGTCTTGTAGCCGCGTCTTTGTCTCATGCCTTTGCGTTGTTCGTTGCGGTTTCTGTTGGAGCAAACGTTTCAGGCGGCCATGTGAATCCCGCGGTTACGTTCGGAGCTTTTATAGGCGGAAACATTACGTTGTTAAGAGCTATTCTTTATTGGATTGCTCAGTTACTCGGTGCAGTTGTAGCTTGCTTGTTGCTTAAGGTAAGCACAGGAGGTATGGAAACGTCAGCTTTTTCGTTATCATATGGAGTCACACCGTGGAATGCCGTAATTTTCGAGATTGTGATGACGTTTGGGTTAGTTTACACGGTTTACGCAACTGCCGTGGATCCCAAGAAAGGTGATATTGGAATCATTGCTCCTTTAGCGATTGGTTTAATCGTTGGAGCTAATATTCTCGTCGGTGGGGCGTTTGACGGAGCCTCAATGAACCCGGCAGTTTCGTTTGGTCCCGCCGTGGTTAGCTGGACGTGGACGAATCATTGGGTCTATTGGGTTGGTCCTTTTATCGGTGCAGCCATTGCAGCTATTGTTTATGACACTATCTTTATCAGTAGTAATGGGCATGAACCACTTCCTTCTAATGATTTCTAAGTTAGGGTTTCAAATCTCCTGGTGTGTCCTACTAAAGGGTACTGTGAGAGATATTGATGTTATTTATTCTCTCATGTGTCTTTTTCTAATGTTTTTTAGTCGTGTGGCTAAAATGTTGATTCTACTACATATGTTGTTTTTAAGTGATTAATTAATAAATCGATTGATGGAGAATTTAACATTAATTCAAATTAGATTATTATATATCTTGGATTTACGTAGTAGTATTCACTATTCAGCCACACGTAAGAAGCATTCATGTACAACGAATTATATTTGATGGCATATTCTTGAGATTATGCTTCCATAGTGAAAACATATAAAAATATAATTAATGGGACCCGCTATTATCAATACTATGTAAAATATATATGGTTAGTTGGCCCATGCACGTAAGCACGTTCTAATGTGTGAATCTTGTTTAATTATATATTTGAGTGGATTTAATTGTTTAAAACGAACAAATAAAAAGGAAGCAATCTAATACAGAATGAAACAAGAATGAGAGACAATTTATTCATTCGATTAGGCTACCAGAATATTAAAATGTTGCTCTAAAGGTTAGCAGATCAAAAATATAGAAAAATTCACGTTTGGTGGAATTGCCGTATGTACTATGTGTCATATAAAATGGGTTTCAGATGTTAACATTTTGTTTATAATTAATTAGATTGAAATATGAAGTTAGATTTATTGTATATGTATGAACGGTATTTCGGTGTCCCGGTTTTTCTTCTAAAACAAACGCGTATGGCAGTCGCTTGCACGTTCAAGCAAAGTGCGATGACGAGATTTGATACCGTCGAGTCTCGATCTACATCCCACAAAGCCACAACCCTCCTCAATCATTCTAACATCGTGGATTTAGAAGATATATATATATATATATATTAATGTTCGTAGGATATAACTTTATACCCCATGTTACAACATTATTTCTCGTAGAAAAGAGATCTCAAATATTTTGTTAAAATTAAACCTTTAGTGAAAGAAAACAAAAAACAAATATTAATTCTATGTATGTGTTCTCATTTAGTCAATATTCTCTTAACATTAAACACACATACAAAAAAAAATGTCAATAGTCGGATAGACAACAAAGTAGAAGGAATTAAATTGTTGTGTATTACATGATATTTGCTTGATGATTTAAAGAGTCCACACTAAAATGTTATAATTATATCAAATGTGCGTACGCGTTTTGACCAATTCTCAATATGTAAATATCATTAAAACAAATTTTGAGGTTTTACAAAAGAATAATATTTACACAAAAGAATAAAAACAACACTATACGTCTATAATAGAATTAAAGAAGATTTGAATTTTACTAACGGATTCAAAGAAGCATTAGTTTTCGCCATCGCATTCTTTGTCTTCGTGCAGTGTTGATCTCACGAACGACGAACTTGAATAAAATATGTAAAACCAACCACTAGAAACTATATTGAGGGGACAAACGCTACTTCTCTCTCAAACGTTGACTTCTCTCTCAAAAACGCGATTCTTTTGTTTTTTTTTTCACCTTCACCAATCTCGGTATCGGTTCCCACCGCTTTTCATGGGCAAATCCAGGTTAAAGAAAAAACATCATGCGGCTTCTTTACTGAAACCGCTTCCTCTGATCCCACGAATCTTAGAACCTCACCACCTGAATCTTCCGAGGGTTCTATCTCTTCTTCATCAATTGACTTGCCTGCATCCTCCAAGGTGCCAGCCAAGACCCTAGATCTAGGGATGTGAGAGCAGGATCTTGGCTGGAGTACGTGCAGTGGAATCGGAAAACCCTAGATCTGAAAACTATGTTCCTTCAGCTATACCTATTTCGGGTCGGTGTACCTGAGTTAACCACAAAATGTCACTTCCGCACTAGTACAAAGCCCAGGTGTAGAATTGGCAAAGGCTTCTCCTCAAGGTGAGGCTCATCCCTGGAAGAATCTAGTTAAAAGTAACTCGATTCAACTAGAAAAGAAAGGTACCCCCTTTGTCTTAGATTCCAGTGATTCGTGCATAACAATCCCCAATTCCGTCATCAAAAAGAACAAGAAAATGTGGGACAGTTTCATTCTTGGGAATTTCTACGAAAAAGCACCTCCTTGCGGAGCTGTCCACGCCATTGTTAACGGGATTTGGAGCAGGCAACATCGTGATATCTCTGTCTCGAAATTGGAAGGTAACTCGTTCCTATTTAAGGTTCCGTGTTCAAACACTCGCAGAAGAATCCTCAGTCAGTGTCTCTGGCAAGTGGATGGCCAAACAATGTTTATGGCGAAATGGTCCCCCGATGTCACTCCTAAGAAACCAGAGTTGTCACAGATTCCTGTCTGGCTCGATTTCCATGGTGTGCCATTGGAATTCTTCAATAGAGAAGGTCTCGAGCACATTGCGGGTCTGGTGGGTCACCCAGTTTGTTTGCATCCTCATACAGAAAAGCTTATAAATTTGGAAGTAGCTAAGGTATACACTGTCATTGATCTCCGCAAACCTCTCCCGGAAGCAGTCAACGCGAGATTTGAATCTGGACAGGTAAAGAGAATCAAGGTCTCGAGTCCTTGGCTTCCATCACTCTGCAGTCACTGCAAAAAGATTGGTCATACAATCTCCTGTTGTTCGTCAGCACCTCCTACCTTCTCGAGCTGTGGCTCAGTCAAACACATCACGGTGGATTGCCCTCGCTTGAAGAACAATGGATCATGGGATAAAACCCTCTCCAAAACCAACTTCCAGTGGTGGTACCCTCTTCTCTGGGTAACCAACCTAAACGTGTTTCATGGCAGCCAATAAGGTCTACTAAACAGAGCGTTCAACCTGTGATCAAAACTGGAGAAACCAGCAAGGCTAACAATAAGGGTCCATCTCCGGACAAAATCAGTGCAAATTAGAACCGGAACTCATCGCCTGGCTTGAACCTTGACGAGGGAAAGCTCTGCGTTGATCTTACCAGGAGACCCACATCCATCCTACAAAGGCTCACAGTTTTGTTTCTCGAGTGGCCCAAGGATGGTGTATTGCGGATAATTATGAGTTCTCAGACTTAGGAAAGATATCGGTTATGTGGCATCCATCGGTATCTGTTTCGATTCTCTCCAAATCTCTCCAGATGGTATCATGTTTAGTCAAGCTTCCCTTCGTCACTCCGGAGATTGTGGTGTCCATTGTTTATGCCTCTTCAACCAGTAGTGATGAACGTAAGGAGTTGTGGCCTCGTATTGGGCACAAAATCAGATTCTCTACCTGATAGATGAGCATGATCAAATCGTCGATTCAAAGCAGGGGATCCAGAAGCTAGCAGTGGATTTCTTTACAAATCTCTTAGGATCTAAAGGCTCTTCTAGGCCATCAACAGTGGAGGAGATTCAAAGGATCATTCCTCAACGACGTTCTGAGGCAGCATTTCAGCTCCTAGATAGTACAGTCACCCCAGAGGAGATCAAAAACGCTCTCTTCTCCCTACCAAGTAACAAAGCACCAGGCCCCGATGGTTATTGTGCAAAATTTTTTAAGGCAAACTGGTCAACGGTAGGGAAAGACATTGTGGAAGTTGTCTCTGAATTCTTCACTTCATGTCAGCTTTTAAAACAGTGGAATTCAACTCTCCTGACTCTTATCCCTAAAACTCCTAATGCATCTTGGATGATAGAGTTCAGACCAATCGTTTGCTGCAACACCATTAATAAGATAATCTCGAAGATCCTAGCTAACAGACTTAAAGCAGTTCTTCCGAACCTCATTTCCAACAGTCAGTCTGCATTCATTCCGGGTCGACTCTTAGTCGAGAATGTTTTGCTGGCTACGGAACTAGTTCAGGGGTACAATCAAGTGAACACTATAGAGAGAGGTATGTTGAAGGTTGACCTCAAGAAAGCATTTGACTATGTACAGTGGGACTATATCTTAAACGTGCTGAAAGCTATGAATTTTCCTCCACATTTTGTGATAATGATCAAGGAATGCATCACTACCACCAGGTTTTCAGTATCGGTTAATGGTGAATCGTGTGGATACTTTCCTGGAGCCAAAGGACTACGGCAAGGTGACTTTGTGTCTCCCTATTTGTTCACACTGGCAATGGAGGTCTTCACAAACTTGCTTAACCAAGCTTACATCAATAACCACATAGGCCATCACCCATCAGTAACAAATCCCTAGGTTACTCACTTGGCATTTGTGGATGATATAATGGTATTCTTTGATGGTAAAAAAGGGTCTCTCGAGGCTATCAACTCTGTAATGCAGGACTTTGCACATCTCTGTGGCCTCGAAATGAACAGAGCCAAGACGGACCTATCCGTTGCTGGAGTGAACCAGATTGAAACCAATCGGAATGCATCCCTCGGTTTCAATATTGGTTCACTTCCTATCTGTTACCTCGGGCTACCTTTGATGCATAGAAAGCTACATATCGCTGACTATTGACCGCTAATTGACAGTGTACTGGGAAATTTTCTTCTTGGTCGGCTTTTGCCCTGTCTTATGCTGGTAGGAAGGAGCTGATCTCCACGGTGATCTATGGCACGGTCACGTTCTGGGCCTCTGCTTTCATCCTACCAAAAGGTTGTCTAAAAACCATTGAGTGACTCTGTTCAAGATTTCTGTGGAATGGTGACATTACCAAGAAAGCCAATGCAAAATATCTTGGACAACCCTATGCTTGCCTAAAGAAGAAGGAGGCTTAGGCTTCCGCGATTTTTCCCAATGGAAAAGAACTCTGATACTAAAGCTAACCTGGAGACTGTTCACGGCGACTGATACTTTATGGGCAGAATGGATCAGAAACAATAAAATTAAAGATGCAGTCTTTTGGTCTCTTGATGAAAGGCAGCCTAACTCGTGGACTTGGAGATCTCTCCTTCACCTCCGCCCACTAGCAATCCGCTTTATCCGCTGAAAACTGGGAACATGTGCGAAAACTAGCTTCTGGTATGACTGGTGGACTCCTTTTGGTCCACTGATTTGGCTATTCGGACATTTAGGCCCAATTCAAACAGGTATTCCTCTAAATCGCACAGTAGCTCAAGCATGCTCTTCATCAGGATGGTGCTTACGACCTTCGAGATCCCAACAAGCGGAACTCCTTCACTTCCACCTAAAAACAATTCCAGAGCCGTCCTCAACCACCGAAGAGGACACTTTTGCGTGGAGTACAGAGAATACAAAACAGGAACACTTTGATACTAAGAAGATGTGGGAAGCAATCAGGCACAGGCAACAACCACTCTCCTGGACTTCCCATGTATGGTACAGAGGTGCGATACTGAGGCATGCTTTCATAATGTGGCTCCCACATCTTGATCGTATTCCAACTAGAACTCTTCTAGCAAGCTGGGGAATGCAAGTCGATACAACCTCCTGCTGTGTTTGTGGTATTCTACCTGAAACGAGAGACCACCTTTTCCTGCTTTGTGAACTCAGTGAGGATATCTGGTTAGAAGTAACTCGAAGACTAGGCTACACACCGTTTCTGTTCCACACTTGGGATGCTTTTTCAGCTTGGTAAGACATCAAAGACTCGACCTCAACCCAAAAATTGCGGAGACTAGTGTCACAGGCTGTCATATATGCATTTTGGCTAGAGAGGAATAACAGGTACCACAACGGAATCACCACCCCTGCCCATGTATTACTCAAAATGCTGGATAGACAAGTTAGGGACGCCATTCTCGCATAAAGTCACCGGAAGAAGTTTAAGAAACTGAGGAAAAGTTGGCTCAGATTTATCTAGAGCCCAGTCGAAGAACATATTCCTTCTTGTTTTCATTTTTTGTGCAAGAAGAATCTTATGTATCTAAGCTATTGTAATCGCTACAATCATTTTCATTAATGAAAATTCACAGTTATACAAAAAAAAACTATATAAATTAAATAAATATTTCGTTGTTCCTAGATGTTGTAAATCAATGTTTAAGCTGATATAATTTTCAATATTTATTTAGAAAAATCTAAAAACTCTTTATAACTATCAAATATTCTTCAAATAACAATCATTAAACAAACACATCCCTTGAGTTTTGTAACTCAATATCAAATAAAAAGACTCGAGAATCAAAAACCTCAATTTCACGAATTTGACTCATAAAGCTAAGTCATGGAAGTACTCGGTTAAGTCAGGTTATCGGTTAGCCCGAGAATTAATAGAGGAAGTGGAGTATGGGCCATCGTGCAGTTCATTGCGGGCTCAGTCCTGGAAATTAGATGTACCCCCGAAAATTCAACATTTTTCTGGCAAATTGCCTCGGGTACCCTTCCTGTGTTCGAACAGCTTGCGTATCGGGGAGTCCGTTGTGATGCTTTGTGTAAGCAGTGTGACTCGGCGACGGAGACGGAGACTATAAACCACGCACTGTTTGTTTGCCCCCGGTCGCGATGTATTTGAGAGTTGGTCCCGGTGTTGTTGGAACCGGGAGGTTTTCCATATGCCTCTATCTATGCGAATTTATATTTCATATTTTGGAGGGCGACTTCTCAATCCGGGGCTTCTGACATCATTTCTAGTCTCCCATGGATTTTATGGTCACTTTGGAAAGACAAGAATAAAAAGGTTTTCCAGGGCATTGAGCTAGAGCCAATTGAGATTTTAGATCAAGCGGCAACTGATAAATTATTGTGGAACGAAGCCAAATCTTTTTCAGTGAGCGATCTGCTCCCTCCACCCTTAGTGGAGGTGAGGGATTTTTCTATCCATTGTCAGGTTGATGGTTCATGTAAAGGAACGGACCCTTTTCAGGATCTGGGTTAGTGGTGCTGCAATGGTGAAGATTACACGCTTCTGTTGGGAGCTCGGAGTCTAAGACGAGGCCTTACTCCCCTACACACAGAATTACAAGCACTGATCTGGGCAATGGAGTAATGGCGGCTGGAGTTGTTTGTCAGGCCTTCGAGACGGATTGTGCAGAGCTCGTTGCGATGGTGCAGTCGCCAGACGATTGGCCCGCTTTTTCGAATTTATTGGAGGATTTCTCGCAGCTCCATTCATTTTATCCATCCTTCTCCTTAGTCAAGATTCTCCGCGACATCAACGCAAGAGCAGATTGTCTTGCTCGGTGTTCAAGATCTTTACTTTCTGAATCATTTTTTGTAAATTCTTATCCTCCTGTTTGGGCAACCAATCTTTGAGTACTCTTTTAATTTATTAATGTTTGGTTGAAAAAAAAAAAAAAAAAAAAAAACTAAGTAATCTTTTGGTATTTCTAACATGGGTTTAAATAAATAGGCCTATCTACAGTTAACTGGGCTTCATCTTTTTCACAATATCGAAGGGCTTTTGTTTGAAGCCCAAGACAAAATGAGTAACTATTATTATACACATATTATTACTCAATAATTATTTACTTTACTTGAAAAACGTACTGTAGAAAAATGACCAAATGGTTTGACTTTGACCAAAAAGTTGAAAAAGAAGAGAGTTGTTTTACCCAGTCTATTAATCTCTGACGTCTGATCTTGTCGTTCACTCTTACACACAGTCACACAATAATTATATAATTGTATCATTGCTGTCTGTATAATACTAGTTTTTACTACTATTATTCACACATTGCATAATTTCATAAAATATTAGAAGTAATTAATGTATCTGGAAATGAGAAATCAATAGAATAAATAATTCTTTGAATAAAAGTAATGTGTTATTGTGTAGTGTAGTAGGCAGAAAAGTTTTACGTATAACACAAGTGAGACGGGTGCGTCAATAAGGCTCTGACCATAGACTTCCTTTTACGATGCTTTTTTTTTTTTAATCTTTGGAATATTAAATTTTCTCTGTCACCTTTCTCATCGTTTTACTAGAGATCTAATCTAAGTCTATGGACGTCGATGAAACAAAAAGAAAAAAATATGTTTTCTGAATTTATATGATAGCTGTGTCATTTTCTACAAAGCACAGATTTGTCAGACGCATGGAAGATATATAATCAAAAAGTAGGGATATGCAAAAAAAATCTAAATAGAGAAAGCGAAAGTGTGAAGACGACGACTTGTTGTTCTTTGTAAACGTTGTAAATTGTAATGATGTTTTCAGCTTTAATTGTATTTGTTTCCATTTCCGTAACCATTCTACTACGGACTAACAAAGTCAATTTCAGAACTTCCCCTATATAGAAATGGGAATTTTAATACATTTTTTTTTGTAAATGAGACTTGGAAACTGATATTAATTAATCAATCTTATAACTCTATTCGAAAGTTAAAGGCAATAACCTTTCATAATGTCATTGTTTCTCCTCCTTTTCTTTGACATCCTTAGTAATGTCTATGTAGAACCGTGCGGCTAGTCTAAAAAGCTAAAAGCTAATAAAACTAGCGACCCCAGAAAAAATCTCACCTATTTGGTTTTTCCTTTTTTGTTTTATTTATTTTACTTCTCTTCTTTTGTAAACTAAAGTAACCACACATAAACTAGGTAGAAGAAGAACAAGAACTCAAAAAAAGTCAACTAAGTTCTTCGACTAAGATTTGACCACATCATTTCACCGTTGATTTGCTCGAAGATCTGATGAACGGCCGTCGCTATCTCATCTGCTGATCCTAATTTACAACCATCTTCAATCTGCATGCGCAAACACCATTCATTTCTCATCTCTCCAAAATCAAGCAAAACTTAGCAACTAGTTTACAAAAACCTTAAAAGACACATTTCTAGGCATAAAGGTCAAACTGCTAGCTACATAAAAGACTACTTATAATAATGCTTAATTAGGTTGAGCTATGGGAAACTGAAACTGTTTAAGAAGATGTAAATAAAGATTAAAGAATTTTAATTACCTTGAGATTGAAAGAGTAGACGACAAAGTCAAAGGAAGACGAGATAGTGAGATGTAGAATCGCAAGCTTTAGTTCTTCAATGGAGACAATAGCTCTCAAGATCTGTCCTTTTCCTCTCTTACACCGAACCTTCAAGCTCACATGGTTCTGTATCACCGTAGCTTCCACTTCCGCCGTCTCCCTACCTCCGAATCTCGCCGTAAATCCATCTTCCGACGTCGTCGAGACGCTAGAAACAGAAGAGTTAGTAGTAGTACATGCACGAGACGAAGATGAAGTAGACGACGCCGTTTTAGGAGTTTCGTTAGTTCCATCGTTTCGTTTCTCAGCTTCTAGAGATTGCAAGAGTTGCTCTAGTTCCTTTATGAAATCTATTGCGCCTCCCACGATCGAAGCTTGATCACCCTAAAGAAACAAAAACGTTTTCTTGTGTAAGCTAAATATCGAAAGACTAGTGTGAAACGTTTCCATTAGAAAAAAAAAAAAAAGATTAAAAGAAGCCTTAAAACATTTTGTTACCCGTTGGAGAAACGACGGAGGCATGAGAGACCGGAGGGAGTTTAAGTGTTCGTTCATTTGTCGTCTTCGATTACGTTCGACGGCAATGTGAGTCATTCTTTGGTTTTCAACTTCGTCTTTGTTCTTTGGAGCTCTTGCACGTTTCCGTTTTCTTTTTTCTTTGAGGACCGTCATTGCTGCTCCTCCGTCTTCTGTTCTCGGATCTCTTTTGATGGTTGTTGCATCAAGGGTATGAGTGTGACAGCTCTTTGGTTCTAGGGTTTGGATCTGGAGAAGTGATTGGAGAAATGGTTCTGCTGTTGTAAAATTTGGGTCTATGCATTGAAGCATTTGTAGAAATGGGACCTTCTCTTCTATTGTAGTGTCTGAAAGCTGAGCAAATTGTTCTTCTAATTCACCAAATCTCATTAATCCTCCCATAATTAGTTAGCTTCAACAAAAAGAAAAAAAAAAAATTAGTTTTTTAGGTTACCCTTTTCGAAAAAAAATTTAAACTTTAAAGAAATTAATGGTTTGGTGGGTGGGTGTAATTCTTAAGGCAGAACAAAGAGGATGTACGAGGAGAGAACATTAAATTATGAGAAATAAGGAATGTTGCAGAGAGAGGAAACCACAAGAAAGTAGCAGAATTTGGATAAGTTTTTGTAAATGAAATTTAAAGCATTGAATGTTATATCATCCAAATTAAAAGGAGGATGAGGAGGAAGAAGAAGAAGAAGAGTAAATGCACAAAACAAAAACAGTATTCTATGAGAATTTAAGTCAAAAAAATAAATTACAAGAGAGGCTTACATGAGAATCAATTGAAGCTTTAAGAGAACTCTCTGGAATGGGATTTCTTCTGGTGAAGTGATAATTTATAAAAATTTGGGTCTGTATTGGTGTATTTCCCTCAAGTAGTCTTCAAATAAACAACATCTTCTTCATCTTCTCTCTCTCCTCTCAGCCAAAAACATTCTTTTTGGGGTTTGACACTTTCTAGTTTCTAAACTCTTCTTAATAAATGCAGCTTCCACATATATAAAAAGGAGAGAAGGCATAAGGAAGAGAAGAAGAGGTTCGGTGCGTGCATGTATAAAAACGAAGGGTGGAAAAATAAAGAATAAAAACTCTTAAGCCGTGCAATTCTAAATAGTCGTAGTATGTATTTTACATCTAGATATAAAATATATATATCCGAATTTTATATGTATTAATATTTGAGGTTGAAAAAAAAAAAAAATCTTTTTAAATCTAATCTAATATTTTGAGGCAAACAATATCCGTAGGTGTCCTGTCCTCCAGATCAGATTTATATAATCTTGTCTTCTTTAGATTTCTAATATTTTTGTTTAGCCTAAATTATATATATTTTTTCTTTGGATAGAGACAACAACAATACTCTTTTGTTTTTTGTTTTTTTTTTTGTTATTAACTAGTTTTAACTTTGGCTATGCGGTCAATGTGAAGCGCTTATCTTACCTCACCATTCAAAAAAGCATTTCTTTGGACTTTGGATTGATAATAAGGCTTAAACGCAGACGTTTGATGTTTCATAGGCAAAAGATAGGATCTGATATATATGATATTTCGGTCGTCCAGAAAATAAAATAACTAGTGTAATCCCTAAAAGAGTTATATTCAACAAAAAAAAAAGTATTAGGATAGTTAGTTAGTAACAGTCATTATCCAACTAATCTTCTTCTACGTTGATATGTTGGCATCATTCGGGTTATACATTAGCCGTATATATATTTCATTTCGTTACCATATAATCTGACTGCAACTGTTAGGAAGTGGCTAGATCCACATAGCTACTATACTATATATATACAGTATATATATATATATATATATGTAAATCTGTATTTTGTAGACACAACAATGAGATGGTGCGTTGGGACTAGGACTAGAGAGAGGGGTCCCCGTAAAGTATTATTGAAGATGGCAGTGAGGACAGTTTTGTTTGGTAGGGACACACTTTCTATGAACAGTACTTCTCACTCTTATTAAGACAGTTTCAGAATCAGAAAAGAAGACCAAACCCTGTCTTGCTTCTTCTCCTATTTCTTTTAATAATTAGTTTTCTCCTAAAAAGGGTTTTCATGTCTTTTACTTCAGCTATTTCATTTACTTTTGTTTTTTTTTTTTCTCTCTTAATCGAGCTAGAACGAGAACCTTATGGGTCGTTAAGTATTTCCCAATTTGGTGTGTAGACGTAAATGTTTAAATGAAAATCACAGTGACTATTTTATCCTTAAAGAAGAAGACGAACAATGCACATGGCCAAGGCCAGGGGTGCCAAACGTTAAGTGTCCTAATAATACCAACTCGATTTCAGTGCCTTGGTCTGTAGGGCAAACAACAGTACTCTCCCCCAAAAAGAAATTTACCTTTCATTTTTTGTTTTGTTTCGTTCTCCCAAACTATGGATATTTTTATTCTACTTCGGAGTCTTTTTGATTGAACTTGGATTTTGTACCGTGCATAAGTGAGTCCAATATTCACATGCAACCTACTATAATATGATCAATTAAATTTGTAAAATACCCCAACGAAATATGAAGCAAGGAAAAGTGATGTACAAAGAATTAACAGACACGATCTTTTCATCATACTATTCGATAAAGAACAAAAAGTTTACAAGTTTTGTCTATTACATTATCCACCAAATAAGACCATGTCACATACTAAACACAAGAACTATCTATCAGTATTAAGATCATTGTGAACTAATTCTTCAGCAATTAGGAATATACATTGTTACACTCTAAATTATAATACTTATATTTCGTCATAGTAATGTAGGACTTACTCGTATGTATATTGCGAAGTGTTACCAATAATTTATATATTATTATATGATATATTATTTATATAGCAGAAGATAAGATACCAGAAGAAGTAATGATCATACGTGAGATTTAGACGAGCGTGACCAGAGAACATAGTAATGGATTTACCCACTTGTGTTAAGATCAATTCCATGTATTGTCTCTCAATTCATTTTATTCGATTTGACTTGTTTCCGGAAAGCGTAGCGTAGAGGAGTTAGGTTAGGTTTTCTAATTTCGTCTATAGAATCTCACATCCATTATGCAATTGGCCAGAAATAGAAATCCATTATTTTGTTTAATAAATGTTATCATTCAATATTTTCTGTTAACTGAAAAAACTTTGTAATCAAAACTTTCAAGTTTATTTGATATAATTTTTTTAAATTGAAACCTACGAGAAAATACGGTATAGTTCTAGTAGTATATTATGTTACTAGTGTTATGACCTGTGCCATGCACGGGTAAATTTATGTATTAGACTGTATTTTTTCAAAATATTTGTTGTATATTCACAAAAAAATTCATTATTCATTTGAAGTTTGAGATGATTAAAAGTTTATTTAGTTATGATTATATATATATATATATATATATTTGGATAGACCTATCAAATCGAACTTTGTATTTAAAAGTTTATTAAGCTCAAAATAAATAGATATAGAGGACTTTTAACAACAACAAAATAGCATTATTAAAAAACACAAAACAAGATACAGTATGTATTTAACAAATTCAACAAATTTTGGTGGTCTCCTATCTCGTCGTATGTAAAAGGTAAACGCTTACAAAGGTTGATTAGTTTTCTTTTTAATGTGTTTCTCTTCCAAAGTTTTTTTTTTGCTTGGAATCCTATCAAGATGGTAGAGGCCAAGCAATGGAACAAAAGTTGATTAGTTCCTTTTAAAAGAAATTTGGAACATTACAACTGAACTATTAATGAAACTTGAAGTAATTAGAGAATAAAAGCATATATTAAAGCATGAGAACTATTGTAAACACCTCCGGAATTTCCGCCATTCATATTGTTTCTCTTTTGTGGGCAAAGAATTAGTCTTGAGAGACATGCAAGTCAAATATAAAGTGATATGAAAACTGTTTAAATTTATTCATAAAAACAAACCTTGGAGAATTAGACATGCCTTTTTACTCTGGAATTGACCGCAAACTGGATCAAAAGTGAGTGAATCTCATATACATCAAAGTTCTCGGTAAATGAAACAGAAGTTAAATCAAAAAATTCAGAACTTTAAGATGTAAACCTGACCGATAGTGTAGAGGATATATTAATAAAGGATTAAGTTGTAATTAGGTTATACATAGGTTCTCATTTGTATCTCATGTATATATTGTAAACCCTACATCTAAAGTATTCACCATACTTTGGTATATATGGTATCAGAGCACTTCAATACCTAAGAAAAAAATAAAGAAAAAGAATCTGAATTTTTTTTACGCCTCCCTCTCCATCTCTACACGATATCAACCTCTAACGTCTCCTCTGCATATGCATTTGTTGTTTCTACAGCAACAACCTTGTTCATGTGAACACATCCAATGTCACAAAACTTACGGTTACCAATTTTTTCATGTGGAGTCGCCAGATCCACGCTCTGTTTGACGGGTATGATCTCGCCAACTATCTCGACGACACTGTCACAGTGCCAACCCCGACGGTCACTTTAGCTGATGCTACCACGGTGAACCCTGATTATGCCCTTTGGAGACGACAAGATAAACTTGTCTATAGTGCTCTCCTTGGTGCCATATCCACCTCTGTCCAGCCGATTGTCTCTCGTGCTACCACATCCAGTGAGATCTGGTCTACTCTTAACTCCACCTATGCGAAATCCAGTTGTGGTCACATCCTTCAGTTGCAGCATCAAGTGACACAATGGACCAAAGGTGGTCGCTCCGTTGACGATTACTTTCAAGGTATTGTCACTCTCTACGATAAGCTTGCTCTTCTTGGCAAGGTGGTTGAGCTTGAGGATCAACTCACGGCGATTCTCAAAGTTCTCCCAGAAGATTACCAACCGGTCATTGCTCAACTCGAATCCCGTGACACAAGGCCATCTCTTCCGGAAGTTCACGAGAAGTTGCTTCTTCATGAAGTTAAACTTCTCACCACTGCTGCTGCTTCCTTTGCTCTCCCTATCACTGCAAACGCTGCAACTTACAACAAACACAATTCCAATATTGGTAACAACTCCCAGCATTGTGGCAACATCTCCCACAATTGTTTCACTCCGAATTAGCAGCAACAACAACAATTCACTCCCAAGCAAGATCATCGCTCTCCCCGATCCTACAATGGTCGATGTCAAATCTGCGGTGTCCACGGCTACAGTGCTCGTCGTTGCTCCCAACTACAGCTCCAGACCTCCTATCAACCCCATCACGGCTCTCATTCCAACTCGTACGCTCCATGACAACCTCGTGCAAATCTGGTGACGGCACATCCACACAGTTCTGATCCTTGGGTGCTTGACAGTGGTGCTACGCACCATCTCACCATCGACCTCAACAACTTGGCTCTCCATCAACCATATCGTGGTGGTGATAAAGTGACCATTGCCGATGGCTCAAGTCTCCCCATCTCGCTAACTGGTTCCACTTCCCTACCCACATCCTCCACCCCTTTACTCTTAAAAGATGTTTTGTTTGTGCCTGATATTCAAAAAAACTTGATTTCGGTATACCGTCTCTGTAACACTAATCAAGTTTCTGTCAAATTCTCGCCTGATCAATTTCAGGTGAAGGATCTTCGCACGGGGGTCCGGTTACTCCAAGGCAAGACTAGAAACGAGTTATACGAGTGGCCCGTCAATCATCCTACCTCGATGTTTGCTTCGCCAGCAACAAAACCAAGCTTATCATTGTGGCACTCTCGATTGGGTCATCCGTCTCCACCTATTTTACAAGCTGTTGTTTCTCAATTTTCTTTTCCATTTTCATAGTCTTTGCAAAAACCATTATCTTGCTCTGACTGCCATATCAATAAAAGCCACAAACAACCTTTTTTAAAAAACACTATCACTTCAGATAGACCTCTCCAATATCTATACTCTGATATGTGGACCTCACCGATAGTCTTTATTGACAATTACAAATATTATCTTATAATGGTTGATCACTATATACGTTACACTTGGTTATATCCGCTAAAGCAGAAGTCACAGGTCAGAGAGACTTTCATTGCTTTCACGGCCTTGGTGGAGAATCATTTCCAATGCAAGATAGGCACCCTATACTCCGACAATGGTGGGGAGTTCATTGCCCTCCGCTCATTCTTGTCATCTCGGGGTATCGCTCACTTAACCACACCACCGCACACTCCAGAACATAACGGCGTCTCTGAACGGAAGCATCGTCACATCGTTGACCGGTCTCACACTCCTTGGTCAAGCATCCATGCCGACAACCTATTGGACGTATGCCTTCTCAGTTGCTGTCTATCTCATTAACCGCTTGCCCACACCGGTTCTTTAATCACTATCTCCTTTTCAGAAGCTCTTTGGCCAATCTCCAAATTATCAAAAGTTGCGCATCTTTGGTTGTACGTGTTATCCGTGGCTTCGCCCATACGCAAAACATAAACTTGATGCTCGGTCGGTCCGTTGTGTCTTCATTGGATATTCTCTTCATCAGAGTGCATATTTATGCCTAGATATCACCACTGGTCGGATTTACAGCTCCAGACATGTCACCTTCGACGAAGCGAGTTTCCCCTTTGCGGAGAAGTCACCACCGTCATCACCGTCGTCGAAATCATCCTCCTCACTTCCGGCTCTTCCCGCCACCCTTGTTCCGGTTGATCCATGGCCACTCGTATCCTCATCATCCGGACTCCTTCGCTTAGATCCTCACAGTCGATCTCCATCAGCTCCAACGCCAAACTCGTCGCAGCTCAATTCTTAGGTACGTATTTCTTTTCCTCAACGTGACAATCAAATGGGCCACCATACTCAACCAGGCCCATTATTGCCAAACCCAGTACCACTGTTACCAAACACACCAAGCCCAACATCAATGAGTCCATCTTCTTCACCACTACCACAAACATCATCTGCTCACTTAAATCAATCCACACCATCACCTTCCCTGAGTTCTCCACACACACCGTCCCCACCAAACCCACCCTCTCCAATATTATCACCAACTCCAAATCCACCATCTCCTCAACCAGTTGAACATCCCCCTCAACAGAACCAACATCCGATGCAAACAAGAGGGAAAAATAACATAACCAAACCGATCACTGCCACCTCACCTGAACCGATAACCGTCAGCCAAGCACTCCGCAATCCTCGTTTCTGTCATGCGATGTGTACTGAGATCAACGCTTTAATTCGGTATGACACTTGGGATTTGGTCCCCCCTGATCCCAAACAAAATATTGTTGGTTCACGATGGGTTTTTACTACTAAGTATCTTCCTAATGGTTATGTTGACAAGTATAAGGCTCGGTTTGTCGCCAAAGGCTTCAATCAACAACCTGGTCGTGATTATTCTGATACTTTTAGTCCGGTGATAAAAATTACGACGGTCCGTACGGTTCTTGAGGTTGCGGTTAACCGTGCATGGGATATTCGTCAACTTGACGTTAATAATGCATTTCTCCAAGGTACATTGACGGAAGAGGTTTATGTGGCTCAATCTCCTAGTTTTGCTGATCCGGATCGTCCCCATCATATTTGTCGTCTTAAGAAGGCTCTCTATGGGTTAAAGCAAGCTCCCCGCGCTTGGTACCATGAACTCTGTATTTATCTTCTCACCCTTGGATTTGTGAATTCTCTTGCAGATACGTCACTCTTTGTGCACAGAGAAGGTCGTGATATCACTTATATTCTCGTTTATGTGGATGATATTCTACTCACTAGCAGTAACCCACACATCGTTCACTGGATAATCTCCTCACTTGGTGCTAGATTCTCTCTTAAAGACTTGGGTCATCTCAGCTACTTTCTAGGGATTGAAGCCATTCGAACTCCCTTCGGTCTTCACTTGATGCAGCGCAAGTACATCATTGACCTCCTTACAAAGACCAAAATGCTTGCCGCCAAGCCAGTTTCGACGCCGATGTCTCCGACCCCAAAGCTCTCTCTCATGTCTGGCACACCCCTTGCTAATGCGACTGAGTATAGGATGGTCCTTGGCAGCCTTCAGTACTTGTCTTTTACTTGACCCGACATTGCTTATGCGGTGAACCGTTTGTCCCAGTTCATACATCTCCCTACAAATTTACATTGGCAAGCAGTCAAATGCATCTTGCGTTATCTCGCTGGTACACCATCGCATGGCATTCTCCTCCGTCCCGGTACACCGCTGAGTCTCCATGCTTTTTCGGATGCTGATTGGGCCGGTGATACTGATGACTATGTCTCCAGTAATGGCTATATCATCTACCTTGGTGGACATCCTATATCATGGTCCTCCAAGAAACAACGCGGCGTTGCACGTTCTTTAACTGAGGCAGAGTATCGGGCGGTAACGAACAGCGCCGCGGAACTTCGCTGGATATGTAATATTTTCACCGAGCTTGGTTTACGTCTCCCTTCCCCACCGGTCATCTACTGTGACAATATGGGTGTCACTTACTGATGTGCCAACCCGGTGTTCGACTCTCGCATGCAACACATCACCCTTGATTACCAATTTTTTCGTGGCATTGTTCAACATGGGGCTCTACGTGTTGCTCATATCACCACAAACGACCAACTAGCTGATACGCTCACCAAGCCACTTCTGCGAACACGATTTCAGCTGCTCAATAACAAGATTGGAGTCCGAAAACTCCCTCCATCTTGAGGGGGCGTGTAAAGGATATGTTAATAAAGGATTAAGTTGTAATTAGGTTATACATAGGTTCTCATTTGTATCTCCTATATATATCGTAAACCCTACATCTAATAAAGTATTCAGCCTACTTTCGTACAGATAGGACCAGCCAGAAGATATCTCAAGTTCTCAGCAAGAAGACCAATCTCCGTGAGTTATCTCAGAGCAAAATCTCTTCCACAGCTATTCAAAAAACAAAGACAAATCAACCCAAATAATCTGAAGAAAAAGAAACCCAGGATTTAGAATTAGGAGAGAAACAAAATCAACGAACCTGAGAAATGTAAAGCGTCATCTTATTCTTGTTGATGTTGTTGTTCTTCTTGTCTTGTGACAATAATTTGATTAATCAACCCCCAAAAAAAAACTCAATTTGCCAGAACCTTCTCCTTTCAATGGTGTTCCTGTAATTTGATTTTTACAAAATTTCCTGATGTAAGGAACCCTAATAGAGAAACATTTGGACTGGAGAAAAATACAATAAGAAGAGGCAAGCGATAATATAAACACTAAATTCATAACAAAAGTTTAATTTTTTTACCTGATCAAAGCAAGAAGAAACATGAATCAGAAATAGAGGAGATGAGAGCTTTTGTATTAAATCGTCTGTGTTTTATTTTTATAGTTGAAGAATTGAGAAGTGGACATAATGAGATCGTGGGGGGGAAGGGAACCGCTGCAGTTTTTTTTTTTTTTCGGAAGCAAAGTTTTCAATCGATTTTTTTTTTTGTTAAAGTAAATTTAATTGTTTTAACTTTTAATAAAGTGTTTTAAAGCTAAAATAGCGGAAGATGAAAATTACAGACTTAAGACAGGTGTCAAACGTGAAGAGTTGCAATTAAAAGAGAACTTACTTGTGAATTATAAGATACAGATATGTACCAACGTACCGTTTCCTTTTGGTATCCATTTGAAGCCAATGTATTACAAAATATCAATATTTTTAAAACCGGACCGGTAACTGAACTAGAAAATTTTTTGGGTCATTAGTCATATGGTTCGACCGCGTTCAATTGATTTTGATGATATTTTTTATAAATAATAGATATGGATATATATATATATATATATATATTCGATGATTACAACTATGATATAATTGGTTATACCAAATAAAATACTTCAATAATCATAATGTTTTAAAGAAACCTTAAAAAATAGTAAATTCAAAGTGTAACAAACTAACTATTACCAATAAAATATTTTAGTAATTAGTCTCTTCCATTACGTACATTAGGGAAAAAAAATGAATACTGAATTGATTACCAAATAATGTACTAATCGAACATCTTTTATTATAAAATAATTTGTTTTAATAAAATTATTTTGATTTTTAAGATTTGTGGCCTGAGTTGCAGAGATTTCAAATTAGAAGGAAAAAACTAGTATGAAAAGTAAAACGTTCAATTACGGAAATGTTTATTTAATAAATCCTACTATTGCTAAGAATAAGACGAAAAAAGTAATTAATTGTACTCAGTTTTACAAAAAAAAAATTAGAACCCCGTTTTATCCGGTTTAATGGTTCACCGGTTTTTGGGTTTTTGGCAGGTTCATATGGTTTTTTTACGGGTTCAATTTTCTTTGGGTTTTGATATTAACCCAACCCGGATATGCTGCCAGTTCGCAGGTTAATGTGGTTCGACCGCCGGTCCAGTCCGGTTTTGAAAACATTGCAAAATATCAACAAAATGACATGAAATGTTTTGACTGGACCTAATATTAGTAAGAGAATTGCAAAACAATTTCAGAATCTTACATTTTCACAAATCTATATCTCCACGTAAAAATTGCAGGATTACCATACCATTCAACTCACTAAAAACTCGGCAATATATAGTCTTCCACAAGATAGATCACCATATATATTTTGGCTAACAAATTATGAAACTATGCTGTTCTCGACGAATAATACAAAATTTTTTGAAACAACAAAAGGGTAGGAACTCAAATCCTCAATTGTATATGTGGATTGGTCAATGAAGTCAAAGGCTCCATCCTCCCAATCTTAATTATATAAGATATGAACTTCACCACTCATTGTTAATTGGTTTTAAATTGGACGTACACAATCTAATATGGTATCAGAGCCTAATCTACATATTGTCTAGCCCGATCCATCGGTCTGACCCAAATTTGGTCCACCGATCCTTGCCCAAATGTATCAAAATCTATGACTAGAGGAGCCATCATCACGAGGGAACATATTAAAAATATAATATCCCATATCGAAAACTAGACAAAAGTCCTAACAATATATAAAATATATGAGTATTTTTACTAATTTCCAATTGGTTTAAAGTTGAAAAAATATTATCTAATAATACTAAGTTCTTACGCTTTGCCTTATCTTTTTTTTTTCCTTTCTAAAAACGTAATATCGTATCATAAAAAGTTGAATAGTAATCTCACATCTTTTTTAAGAAGTAGATTTGCAAACACAAAATGAGATAGTTTGAATATTTGTATTGGCAATTTTCTATAATGTGTTACTTGTAATATTTTTCATTTTTTTTTCTTATTGGACGTCTCGAAGGGGCCTTTAATATGTAGCAATTTTTATTTTTGGGAAAAGCTTTTGTAACATTTACTTTGATATATATATATATATATATATTTGGTATATTCATATTTTTTTTATCCAAAATTATTTCGATAAAATAGAAACACATATGAGACAAAATTGATATGATAATAAATACAAAGATATGGTGTGGAATTGATATCCTTTTCTGTATTACCATTTTAATAGTTACTACCCCTTGGTGTGGGAAAGATTGTTACGTATTGGTTCTTCTCGGACAACCCCTTGGTTTCTTATTGGTGATCTTAATGAAATTACTGGGAATCATGAAAAAAGAGGAGGGAGACTCCGCCATGCTTCCTCTTTTCTCTCTTTCAATGGGATGATTCGGGATTGTGGACTTTTAGAGTTTCCCTATTTGGGGGACTGCCTATCCTGGCGTGGATGGCGGGATAAAAAACCGATAAGATGTCGCTTGGACAGGGCTTTGGGAAATGAGGATTGGCATGATTTGTTTCCGGACACAATTACAGAATACTTGCCCAGAATCGCTTCCGATCACATGCCTCTACTGGGTTGTATTGGGGCCAAACGGTCAAGGGGACGCCGAAACTTTATGTTCGACCGTCGTTGGGTTGGTAAAGACGGGCTAATGGAGGCAATCTCCTCAGGGTGGCGTGCACCACCGGCTCGGGGGTCGACAGGTTTTGTGGATAGGGTGATTAGCTGTAGGAGAGCGATTTCTCGCTGGCGGAAAGAACAGGCGCCGTATGGTAGGGTGCTCATAGAGGATATTAAAAAACAATTAGAGGAGGCCCAGGCCAATGATGCAACGCCTCCTGAGATCATTCATGAGTTAACTGGTCGCCTGAGAGAGGCATATAGGGATGAGGAGGTGCATTGGTATTTGAAGAGTAGAAACCGGTGGATGCGGCTGGGTGACAAGAACACTAAGTATTTTCATGCCCAAACAAAACAAAGGCGGGCTCGTAATCGGATTGTCGGTCTTTACGACAAGCATGATATTTGGTCTACGGATGATGTGACGGTTAGAGAAACAGCGGTGTCATATTTTACTGATCTGTTTTCTTCTATTAATCCGTCAAGTTTTGACGAGATTCTAAAGGAGGTTAAATCGGTTGTCACAGAGGTGGATAATGAACGATTAACGGCTCCGGCCACGGAAGCCGAGGTCAGGAAGGCACTATTTATGATGCACCCGGATAAAGCTCCGGGCCCTGATGGGATGACCGCTTTGTTTTTCCAGAAGGCATGGGATGTGGTCAAGGTCGATCTGGTATCGTTGGTAAATAGATTTTTTCAGGAAAGCTTTTTCGAGTCTGGGTTGAACCAGACACATATATGTCTTATTCCTAAGGTGACGAAACCGACACGAATGGCGGAGTTGCGTCCGATTAGTTTATGTAATGTGGGGTACAAGGTTCTTTCAAAGGTTTTGTGTAATCGTTTAGTGACAATTTTGCCGGGTTTGATCTCTGAAACACAGTCGGCTTTCGTGCCAGGTCGTTTGATCTCGGACAATATTCTGATTGCTCAAGAGATGTTTCACGGTTTGCGGACCAATAATTCTTGCAAAGGTAAGTTTATGGCAATTAAGACGGATATGAGTAAGGCATATGATAGGGTGGAGTGGGGGTTTCTCGCGGCTTTATTTCGCCGAATGGGCTTCGCGGAAAAATGGATTTCATGGGTCATGTTTTGTGTCTCTTCGGTTCAATATCAAGTTCTTATTAATGGTCAGCCTCATGGACAGATTGTTCCTGAGAGAGGATTGAGGCAGGGGGATCCCCTATCTCCATATTTGTTTATTCTATGCACAGAGGTTTTGATAGCTAATATCCGTAAGACGGAAGCGGATAAGCGGATCACCGGAATTAAGGTGGCCAATAAGTGTCCCCCTATTACACATTTGTTGTTTGCGGATGATAGTCTGTTCTTCTGCAAAGTGGACAAGGCTCAATGTGAGGTCGTCTTGGATATTTTATCACAGTATGAGTCCGCATCAGGACAACAGATAAATTTTGCCAAATCTTCTATTCAGTTTGGTCACACGGTCGACGAACCGACTAGACTGGAGATGCAGAGCGTTCTGGGAATTTTCAAAATGGGCGGGATGGGGTCATATCTGGGAATACCAGAAAGTTTGGGGGGGTCCAAGACGAAGGTCTTCTCCTTTGTTCGGGATAGACTACAGAACCGCACCACTGGTTGGACGGCTCGATTGTTGTCTAAAGGGGGAAAAGAGGTTATGGTTAAATCCATTGCGACTGCTGTCCCGAGCTTTGTGATGTCTTGTTACCGGTTACCAAAAACAATCACATCCAAGTTAACGAGTGCGGTGGCCAAATTTTGGTGGAGTTCGTCCGGACAGGGTGGGGGTATGCATTGGTTAGCTTGGGATAAACTTTGTAGCAGCAAACAGCTGGGTGGTTTGGGCTTTAGGAATGTGGACGATTTTAACATGGCATTATTGGTCAAACAGTTATGGCGGCTGATTGAGTTTCCGGACTCTCTGTTTGCCAGGGTCTTTAAAAGTCGGTACTACCGGAATTCTAATCCGTTGGAACCGCTGCGATCCTACTCTCCGTCCTATGGATGGAGGAGTATTGTCTCTGCTCGCTCTTTGGTGAATTTAGGACTGATTAAAAGGGTCGGCTCGGGAGATACCATTGATATATGGTCTGATTCCTGGGTTCCGGCCCAATCCCCAAGACCAGCATTATCAAACGGATCTGTTTCAGATCCTAATCTTTCTTTATGTTACTTTATTGATCCTTCCACATGCACTTGGCGTCGGGATCGGCTCCTTGAGCATTTCGATCCCATGGATGTTCTTTTGATTCAGGCAATACCGTTGAGTAGCTTTCCGCAAGCGGATAATTTGGGCTGGCATTTCACAAAGTCTGGAAAGTATACGGTTAAATCAGGGTACGACACAGCGCGCTTGGGTGTTCCCAGCTCCTTTAAAGCTACTGGCTCAGGGCCTGATATAACTGTTCTTCTAGCAGGGGTTTGGCACGTGCGGTGTCCACCTAAATTACAACATTTCATGTGGCAAGCTCTTGCTGGATGTATTTCGGTTTCAGTTAATCTAAAACGGCGAGGTGTCTCTTGTGATACTGTTTGTTCGCGGTGCGGGGCGGAGGAAGAAACTATTAATCATGTTCTTTTTCTATGTCCGCCGGCACGGCAGGCATGGGCTCTGGCCCATGTACCGGTGGGTCCGTGGCAATTCCCGACAGAGTCGGTCTATGCTAATGTGGATCATTTTCTAGGGCGGAATAATCCGGGAAACCGGGTGGATTTTTTCCCCTGGCTCATGTGGTACATTTGGAAAGCACGAAATGCTAAGGTTTTTGAGAACCGAGAGGAACATCCGGATGAGGTGGTGAGGTTGGCCGAAGGGGAAGCGTCCTCTTGGTTTCAAGCTCAGACGGAGGAGGGGGCTTTGGAGGGCCCATCTCCTATTCCTCTTTCTTCTCGGACACCTCGGGGGAGTTCTGTCTTTCTTCCTTCGGTTTTTTCAGGATATCGATGCTTTGTTGACGGCTCCTGGAAGGAGTCCGATGTTTTTTCAGGTGCAGGATGGTGGTGTACTTCTGCACAGCTACAGTCTCCTTTGCTTGGAGCTACCAATTACAGGCGCAGCCTTTCCCCGCTACACGCTGAAGTTGAAGCTTTTATGTGGGCCATGCGATGTATGATTGGACATGATTTCCGGGAGGTGACTTTTCTAACGGACTGTTCCGACTTGGTGAAGATGGTGTCTTCTCCTCACGAATGGCCGGCCTTTGCACCGTATCTAGATGACATAAAGATGGACAGGGAGGAGTTTTCTTCGTTTTCTTTGCTTTATGTTCCTCGTAATGCTAATGTTAGGGCGGATTGCCTAGCACGCCAAGCGCGTGTAAGTCCGCACCATATTTTATTTGTAAATGATTTCCCACCAAATTGGCTCGTTTGAGCTGATTTTCTTGTTGACAAAAAAAAAAAAAGTTACTACAGTAAAACTTCTATAAATTAATAATATTGGGACTATATTTTTTTATTAATTTATAATGATATTAATTTATCAATTAATAATAATTATTTATAGTGTAAATTAATTATTATTATTTATAGTGTAAATTTATAATTATTAATTTATAGATACATTTTTAATTGTTTAATTTCTTAAAAAATTATGAATTGACATAATTTTAGCAAAATAAGATTAGAATTTCAGATGTTTTAAATTTTATGGTTTTGGAATATTTAGAAAACATTATTAACAATAATTTAAAAATACTGTAGACAAATTCAGTTATACACATGACATACATAGATTCAAATTTATGAATAATAATATTAATTGTTGTATTTCAATAGTCCATCAAACTATCAAAATTTAAATGATGTAAAAACTTTTTTTAAAAAATAGCTATTTTTATGATATGTTATATAGTATTTTATATCATTATAGTTTAAAAATACAAAATAACAATTGTTTTAGAGATAAGAGATTATGAGAAGCATATATTATTATATCAATATATATATACGTAAATTTACATGATTATTAATTTATGATATTATTGAAACCATGTAATTTCAAAAAAATATTATTTTATTATTTTATCGAATTTTATTATTTTTATATTATCTGGACTCCGGACTAGCTAAATTTATTAATTTATAGTAATTTTAATTTATATAGGTTTTACTGTAGCTTAACATAAAAAATAATATCAATTAATAGTAGCAAAATTGGTGTTTTCAATTTATTTTTGTAATATTGGGATGATTATCGTTACAAATATCTAACCATTCATTATTTATAAAAATTCTTATATAATGGTTGCTATAACTATATAAATGTTGGATATCTGCTTATAATATATGACTAGGTAATAACCCGTGCTGTTGCACGGGGTGAAATTTAATATTTGTTTGATATATTACATTTGAAATATATTTATTTAGTATAATATTTATAATACAAACTTATATTGGTTTGAATTCATCAAGTTTATAAAAGTTTTAAATAGTAATCGTTTCACCAAATATTTTAGATTGACATATTGACGGATCTAGATATGTGAACCGAATTAGTGATCGATTAGATATCTATCAAAATCTTGAACTATCAAATCAGATAAAACTGTGAAAAATTAAATTTCATGAACCCGATGATATAAATTAAATTGTTAACCGGGTCAAATCTGTCCGCTAAGCCATCTTGCAATGGATTTAAATATTTTGAACCGTTAATGTCTTTGCATCCATCCACTTGAATTTGTGAGATCCGCAAGTAACCAATATGCATTTCAATAAATCATTTTTTCTAATATATAATATATATATAATTTAAATTTAATTAATATTTAAAAGGTTATGTGATAAAGTTTTTAAGAATAACATATTTATTTTTTTATTATTTTTTTGTAAAGACACAATGGCATAGAACTGTAAATTATAAATCAAAATGAAGGTAAATAGTTAAATGTGTTTTGAACGTTCTGGCGAGGACACATCAGCTTTTTTAAAGTGAATGTTTCTCTATATATTAATATATAGAGGATTTAAGAAACTTTCGAACAAAATAAGCCTAAAAGAGTCGATTCTTTGTCGGAGTAGTAGTAGAAACCCAACTTTTACCATAATTAAATGAATCTCATGGCTTGTGGCTGTGCCCTCAAATTTAACTCAACATGTCTCATTTTTCACTTTGGGGTTTTCTTTCTTCTGATGCGTTAATTCAAGATTAGACGAATACATTTATATCATGGTTATTTTCAATAATCCATAATTTTTCTTAAAAACATATTATCTTTGAAATTAATTCATATGTTAGATTCCATTGCAAATTAATTGTAATTTCTCCCACACAAAAGAGTTGACGTACCTACTCTTCTTATCTAGTTATCTATAATATATACATATTTATCGGCGCTCACATTTGAATGGATCATCAAATATACTATAACGTATATGTCGACATAAACTGAAAGGATCGTATAAAGACAAGAAAAGGATCTAATTTAGATCTCCATACCATCAAAAATTTGATTATATATAAAAGATAAAATAAAAATCTTATCCATTCCAACACCAACCCATGGAAATCATGGCTCGAAATATATATGAATTTGAAGAGTCTTATCTCTCTCTCTCTCTCTCTCTCTCTCTCTTTTATCATATGATAGACCTTCGTAGCCTCAGGAAAGAGTTAGTACCAAGGGAATAGACTTAAATTTAGCCACATAGCCGCTATCTTTCTTTTTTTTTTCACGTCAGTTCGTGGATACATGTTTTGGATTTGTACTAGTCGTATCTTTTTAATTAGCAAACTAACAAGTGATGATAATATACTAATACTAGTACACAATTGAATAATTGGGTGAAATTGTTGTGTATATATAACATTTGCAGTGTTCAGAATTCAGATATATTTGTATTAAAATGAATTTTGGAAAATGAGGAACGGTAAACTATGATAAATGATCAACTTCAAAATAACATTGAAGTTTTTTACGGGGCTGGATAAAACATCTCAGGCAGTTCATACACTAGAATCATTGTAGCTAGTTCAATAAAAAGTAGCCGTTTTGCCAGGAGGTTCATAAGAGATCAAGATCCTCATTGGTTAGAGAGGAACTGGTTTCGTTCTTTAGATTGGCCCAAATATTTCTGTATAGGCCCATATTAAGCTTTAAAGTGGCCTAATATTAATAATTGTAAGCCTTTATTGAAGTAACATCTCTTTTTTTTTTTTTTTTGGTCAAAATATTGAAGTAACATCTATTGCGCCTATGCCTCTCCAATTATAGGACCGGCCGTCGAGGCCTTTTAATTTTTATTTTATTCTTGTAACTGTGTTTGGACTTTGGACAGTGGAGCTGGATGGACCATTGTGAAGCGAGAGTTTTGAATTATACGAAAGTTCTTAAAACAATAAAACACGATCTTAGCGGGCAGTGGCATCTACAAGAAGAAATGAGGAGTGTCCTATAAAAAAATCTTTGATGCTTTATAAATTCAAAACAAAGCAATACGTAATTGGTTAGAAAGCCGAGAAATATAGTCTTGTTTACGTATGGGACTCTTTGGTTGGCCATAAAAAAAAGTCATCCGAACACAAGGTTATTAGAAAGAAAAAAAAGCTTGACGATAAAAAGGCTACTTCTAGTTAAAAGTTGGAACAAAACTCTAGAAACAGCCTCTCTCTCTCTCTCTCTCTTTTTGTTTTTCCTCAGAGGATTGGTGGATAGTGACGAGAAAGAAAAGCATACCTTCTTTGATTATTTTAACAAAAAAAAAAAAAAACAAGGTAGGAAAAAGGAAATTTTGTAAAGCATGAACAGTTGTTTCTTTTTTATTTGTGCCCTCTCTTTTTATCTTCCCCTTCAAGACATATATAGTAAAATATTTACCAATTTGGAATACTTGATTGATTTTCGTATTCATTTAATCTTATAGATAATATAAAGAGAAGGAAAGAACTTTCAAATCATCAAGTGGATGTGGAAAAAAAAAATCGCCTTAAACAAACAACGTGTATAATATGAACTAATTAAGGTGGCTAACATATAAAAATTATTTCATCATTAACTACCAATGCATGCACCAGACGGGTTTGCCACATGAAATTCTTTGAAATATTAATCTTCTAAACCTAATCTGTAAGTGGGTTCACTAAGTGTTTATAAGTGATAAATTTAACTTTTCTTCATTCTTGATCTTGACAGAAAAAAAGAAAAATTGATTAAGTGAAGTGGCAACAATTGATAATCGATCAAAAGGTTGCTTATCCTACTGGTAAAAGTAGTGTAATGCAGACATCCTACTACTTCTAGAGTTCGAACAGTAGCACTTACATTTTTTTTTTTTTTTAGACTTTTTCAGATGTATCGAATATGGATCAGACTTTGAATTCCACAAGCAAGTCGAAGAATTTATAAAACTTGATACCCTATGATTAAAGTAATTAATTAGCACCCGAAATGCTCTTAATTAGCAGTTCTCGTGAAAGTATTAGAGCCGGAACCATGGGTCCGACCGACAAGGTTGTTGACCGAAAGCGGCTACGCGTCACATTTATCAGCCACGCCTTTTACAGATCATGCACGTCCCAATCTGTAGGAGGGTTGACATGGTTATTTTTGGCCTTAAGAAAAAATGCGTATTCCAATTATAGCGCCCCTTTTAAGATTTTATAGGGTAAAATATAAAGGTTTAAAACTAAATATTAAAATTAAAAAGATGTTTTTTCACTACAAAAAAATATGCATTTTGCGAGGAGACGTTGCGACGGATTTCGTTTCTCGCAATTTTGTGGTGGATTTGCGAGGGAATTACGAGAAATAAAAAAACTCTAGCACATCTCTCGCAAAATTGCGAGGAACAGAGTCGTCGCAATTCCGTTGCTAAATTGCGAGGTATTTACGACAAATTCGCTGGGAAGGTCCTCTCCCTCGCAAAACTATCGCAATATTGCAACGATTTTGCGAAAGCAAAATCAATAGCAAATTTGCTATGGAATTGTGAGCGAGTTGCAAAAGTCATAGCAAATCCATTGCAAAGTTAGGAAAATAATTTTTATAAATATTACAAAACTTAATATAATTATTCTAAAATACATTTAAAAGTGTTCATAAGGTGAATTTACTAACTTCTGGGTATTATTTTGATGGTTTTTACAAATTAGATATTCAAGGTTTGCGACAAATTTGCGACTGCTTTGCTACTGTCATAGCAAATTCGTCGCGAATCCATCGTAAACTACTCAATACATAGCAATTTCCTCGCAAATAACAACCCTTAACCCAAACCCTAAAGACTAATTACATTACTAGTAATGATTAAAAAGATGAATCCAAGACTTAAAATCAAAGATAGCAGTACAACACAAATTGTTGGAAAATTGGACAATTTGGCAAATATTTGTCTCAATGTATTGAACATATATGTAATATAGTGTAGAAGATCATCATGTTTAGAGTATGATGCAAAATTGGACAATTTAGGAAAATTTGATGATAGAAAAGAGTATGATGACACCATTGGACCTTATACTATACTTGAAAGTTAATTTGGCTAATTTTTGGGTATTATTTTGATGGTTTTTACAAATTAGATATTCAAGGTTTGCGACAAACTTGCGATTGATTTGCTAGTGCCATAGCAAATTCGTCGCGAATCCATCGCAAATTACTCAATACATAGCAATTCCCTTGCAAATAAGAACCCTAAACCCTTAATCCGCAGCCAAAAGAAAAACCCTAGTTCCCTCATCCTTCTCTTCTCCGATCTCTTCTGTCTTTTCCGATGAGTCTCCTCCTCTTCTCTCAGTCCCGGTTACTCTCCGATCTATCTCCATCTCTCTTCTCCGACTAACCACCTCTCCGATCTATCTCCACCTCTCTTCTCCGATCTATCTCCACTTCTCGTCTCTGGTGACTGTCTCCTCCTCTCCCCTCTATCTCCGGTGAGTCTCCTCCTCTCTTTTCTATCTCCGGTTACGATTCGATTCGATTTAGGGTTTCAATTTGGGGTTTCGATTCGATTTAGGGTTTCAATTTGGGGTTTTGATTCGATTTAGGGTTTTGTGTTCAATTTCGTTTTCAATTTCGATTTTAGGGGTTGTATTTTAGGTTTTTGATTTTAGGGTTTCGATTTAGGGTTTCAATTTTAGGGTTTTGATTTTAGGGTTTTGATTCGATTTAGGGTTTAATTTGTTTTTTGTATAATTTTATTGAATTTTGGTTTTAGTGTTTAGGTTTAATTTTAATTTTATTTGATTCTTATTAATTTTGATTTAAGGGTTTCTAATAATTTTATTGAATTTTACTTTCAGATGTCTTCTCGAGACCAAAACGGGTCTGTAAACCAAAATGTTTACACCCGGTTCATATCATCTCAAGGGTTATCTCCTCCCATCTCTGCTCGAGGGATACGCTCTACTGGCTCTGCTCAAAGGGTGCCTTCTCCCGCTTCTTCTCAGGGAACCTCACCGGCAACACAAGATAACCGTAATGCAACCTCTGTAGGGGTACAAAATGATCTTCCTCCTCAGCAATCAACCTCGGGTGTCAACAGTATGACTGTCTCTCAAACTTTTTTCACTTTGGAAGAGTTACTTGCAAGTCCCGGACGTGCTGGCTTACCAAAACTGGATCCTAAGCGACCCCCGGGTACTTTCTGGTGAGAATGTTCCTCATTCCTTTTATCTTTATCTAACCTATAGTTTATCTTTATGTTTTGTATTTGCAATGATCCTCATTCCTTTTATCCTATGTTTTTTTGTAGGTTTGACCAGGATTCTACCGTTTCTGCTACTGTCCGGGCCATTTTCGAAAGAGATTTCAAATCAGCTCATGCCAATTGGACCCAAACACCAGGTCCGGTTGTAAAACGGTGGTTTGAAAATTTTGCGGTAAGTTACAGATTCTTTGATGTGTTTAATTGTGATTATGATTCATGTTTTTCTGATTATGATTATGATTCATGTTATGTCTTTACAAGCAAACATATAACTGGGATGTGTCCATCAATGGAAGAGTTAGAGCTGAGTTTGAAAAGAAGTTGAAGACCCGGATGAGTGATCAAGTGTCTCGGTGGAAGGCTAAGTGGAGGAAGAAAGGTAATGATGCAATGCCGCGGTGGCTTGATCCTACCGTATGGGATGGCTTGGTATCGTTTTGGTGTGAACCAAAATCAGAAGAAAAGAGTATCAATAGCCGTAATGCTCGCTATAGTGATCCTGATGGCACCGGAATACATAAGCACCGCTCTGGTCAGACCTCTTTCAAAGCCCGAGCACGAAAGCTTGTAAGTATCTCTGTTTAACACAAGTTCATTAATCATATCATATCTACAATATCGTAATATAGTTGTTTCATTTCTCTGTTTTTAGTCTGAGAGCACTGGTGAGCCACTACCTGATTTCCTGCAAGTCCTAGAAGACACTCATAGGAAACCAGATGGATCGTTTGTTGATGGACTGTCTGAGAAGGTGTTCAATGAAGTGTCATCAAAGATAGCTGAAGCTGAGTCTCAGCTATTATCAGCGGATAACATGGAGAGTAGTGCTTCTGGCGGGTTATCACTAACTGTGAAGAACCAAATTTATGCCGAGGTAAAACATGCTTCATTGTTTTTGTTCATATTTGTGTTTGTGTAAACATTTATGGTGTGTATATGTTTTGTTGGCAGGTTGCTCCGAAGAAAAAGAACCGGATATATGGGGTTGGTAACATGCAAGCAGAAGCATCTTCAGCTCAGATTGTTCAACCGCCTCCTCCTTCTGAAGATCCACTTGTTCTAGCTGCGAAGCTTGCTGCTGCCGAAGCTGTTCTTGCAACTCATGCAACTCAACTACAGGCCAATGCAGAGAAGATGCAAGAAAATGCAGTGAGGATGCAAGAAAATGATCTTAAGATGAAAGAAAATTCAGAGAAGATGCATAGTTATGATGCATACTTTGATTATCTTGCATCCAAAGATCCAGAGTTTGCTGCTAGATTTCGCCGAGAAGATTCACCGGCCAGACCTGCCACCGGAGATGGAACCACCGGAGATGGAACCACCGGAGAGTGATGAACTGATGAACTCTCTTTATCCTATCATGTATTGTTTTGTCTAGAACAAAATCGGTTAATAGGGTTTTGTTAACTTATTTTGTAAACTTAGTACTTCTAATTACAGCTTTAATGTATATAAGTTTAAGGTTTAATTATAATTTCATGTTTAATTTTAATTACGTGTTTAATTTAATTAAGCTTACCAAAATGAAAATTCTAATTTTTTTATATCGTTATTATAATTTGCGACGAAAATATTAATTGCAAAAGCATCGCAAATTTGCGAGGGATTTACTAGATACAACATTGCTAGGATATTGCTAGAAAAACGATTTCCTCGCAAAATGCGTGGGATTTGCGAGGGAAAACTTTCTCTCGCAAAAGTTGCGAAGGAATTGCAACGTTGACCGATTTGCGAGAAGCGATTTGCGAGGAACGGACTTTCCTCGCAAATCTCTCGCTTTTGTCGATTTGCGAGGGATTCGCGATATATTCGTCCATCGCAAAAGACGTGTTTTCTTGTAATGTTTCTTTGTTTTTATGTAAAACTGAGAAAATATAAAAAACTTTTAATGAAATAACTCTTCGGAAGACACAAAAGCCATCGAGTGAATTAGTGAATGCATAATCCGTTTGCATTGGAGCTTTACCAAATATTAGCCACCGTATTAGTTAACTAGTTTCTTAATTTTTTTTATCAGAAGTATGCAGTATGACATTATATATATGTCGTAGGCATGGCAATGACTAATTTTATTATCAATTATATATGCAAGTAAATCTTGGTGCCTCGTCCATTAACCCAACCATTGATTATCTTATTTCGAGACTAAGCACTGGTTCAATCATACAAAATCTACTTTATGTAAAGCCTTTTAATTAAATAATATTTAAATACATTTTTTCTTAAGAAAAAAAGAAATTGATATATTAATAGTTACGTCATACGTTTTCTGTTTCGTATTATATAGATCGGCATTGCTTTCTTTGATTGCGCCTACGTCGATAATAATTTTGTGTCAAAGTTCCGAGACTTGTCTCTGTCAAGATGAAAGACCAAAAATTTTAGTATGACCAAGCTTTTTGACGCATTTCGTTTATAGAATAATGATTCATTTCTCTTTACATGAAATATATGTTTTCGTTCTCGTCCATTTGCAAAGTACTTTCTAAATCCACTAACTTGAGTTGGAATTGCAGTATTAATATATATCAACTTGCCTGTTCTTTCCATTCGTAAAAAGAATAGTATTATCAATAGTTAACAATAGAACTACATAGTTGGTGAACGGGACTTGAGGGACGTATCACAACTATTTTGAAAACATTATCTAACACAAAGGAGATTTGTAGTGTTTAAGCGTAAGCAAACAGTAAAAACGAATCACGATCAACATGAAAAAATCATTTCTAGCTATAGTTGAATTGAAGTAAATTTATACTTATAATCAGAAGTGTTTCATTTTTCTTTTTTTTTACATTTTTATCTTATATATTGTCAAATTATATGTTTCTTTTGTTTGATACTTTTATAACTTTTCTAATAACTTGTGTCCAAAGCAGTTGAGTTGATTTCCCTGCGTTAATTAATGCAATAAATAAGAACACCAAACTCAATATCTACAAACATAAATTTTGATTTTTTAAAAAAGTTATAATTTAGCCTCATGACAATCTCTTCTAAAAATTCTGTACATGTTAATGAGTCGATTTGTTTGTGGTCAAATTTGGAAGTTACCTCTTCGGGACGTTGTTGCGACAATGACGACGTACACAGTGTTATAAACTTATAACTACCGAAAAAAATTGATACTTTCTAGAAAGACCATGTAAACAAATGTCGTAAATTCATTATAATTCAATTATTTTGATGTCATATCCCTCAGTGATCAGTCACGTAATTAAGACTTGAGAGTCAGTGGTCAATAAAGAGTTTCAGTGTATAACCTCACCCCTTTTTTACGTGTTCCTTTAGAAGAAAGAGTGAACATAATCGATTTCCCGACTTTAGTTACTTTTTTATAATGTATATGTTATGCATGAATTAAGCGGTCGAAACCGGATTCTAGGTGATTCTGACATGTGTTCATGCTTTCTTGCTAAAAGATAACAAACCCTCGTGGGGTTAGCCATGCAAAAAAGAGGGAAGCCATAAAATATAAATTTAGCAAACGCACTGACGCAATACGCACCCACGAAGTAACCAACGAAACAAACATATTTTATCATTTCATATTAAAATATAAAATAATTTCTTATAATTTTTATTAAAATAAACATCCTTAAGAACAAATTTTTGTAAGAAAAAATATATCGTGTTTTTCTAGTCACGAACTCTCACCGTAAATTTCATGTAAGAAGTATATATCTTGAAATTTTAGTATTGTGAATCTTCGTTTAAAATTATATATTAAATATATTTGTCATCAAAATAGGTCATGTGGTAAAAATCCTATCGATAGTTTGTGATCCATTTAACGAATGACGTGAAAAAGAAGCTCGTCATTTCTACACATTCCAAAGTGTAGTTGTGGTTGTTATTAGTTTTACTGTTACAATATCTAAAAAGCAATTTTATTAATCATGCATGACATCATTTTAGCAAAACAATTTAAACAAACACAAGACAAACCGAAAGCAACAAAAAACTATGTAAGCACATAAATGGTTATGGTCGAATACGGAATTAATGATTAAAACGCGGGTAACGTCTCTGAAATTAAAATTGGCGTGACCTTAATGATTTATTGCGAATCCAGACAAGTTTACACTAGTTATTGGATTTGTGTTTTGTCTCTTCATTTTGTTTTTTTAATACAAAAGCTATTGCTGGAACAATATTAAACTTTAAAGCATTGTTATCGTAGAAGAAACCATGCTTTATAGCGAGCACTTGGTAGAGACCCCTTGTCGTGTAACGATGCGACATTTATATAATACCACTTACTATTATATACTTCCTGATTTGTGACTGCTGAGTGAGACTGTGAGAGTCATCTATATCTCTGCATATATTATGTATACCTTCGATATAGATTTTCTACTTGTTTGGATATTAGAATCTTTTTGAAGTGCTTGAGCTTTCGCTCCTTTCATGTGCCCATTCCTCAGCAGTATTATAAAGAAAAGGCAAAGCAACAGCATTTTTTTCTTTATTTTTCTGGTTGTAATGATTTATAAATAAAGGATTTAATAAAGTTTAGAACTTATAAGTATATACATGGAGTATGTGAAGGAAGAAAAGGCATAGTTTAGAGGGAAAAAAAAAAAAAACAGGCATAGTAAGTTGCCCAACATACCTCCTCGCCTTTTAAGAATTACTTTTTTTTTCTATATTGTTCGATTTTTGTTACTCTGATTATTGTTAATAATTAGCTGGTTAGGGTAAACATTCTGAAATAAATTCAATAAATTGGGAGTAATCAACGTTGTTTAATTGTTCGATTTTTGTTTCCCTGATTATATTAACAATTTTAAATTGTGAATAATCAACATGTGTTTATTATATTATGATTTTTTTTATTTCCGAAAGAAAAAATATATATTATATTATGATTTTCATAAATGAAGACATCACAGTACTCGGCACAATCCATCAGAATTTGAAAATCAGTATATAGTAGATTTTGACCCGTAAAATAATTTGTTTAGTTAATTTTGTTTACTTTATTTAGTGTTTAAGATTGTATAATTGTATCTTGATCGTAAATTTTATAATTTAACATGTGGCTTACTGTTTGACAAAAAAAACATGTAGCATACCGTAAGACAATTTGATTATATATATAATATTAGTTTAATCAACTTAATTAGATATGTCTATTATTCTAATACTGATAATATCAACGAAATAATGTTTTATTCTTGTTGAGTAAAAAACAAAGTATTATTCTTGTAGCAGAGAGTTAATGATATTTTACTTTTTAAAAATTTAAACTTTTCAAAATGAAGGACCGGAGTAAACTAATTTTTTTATAATAAATTTGAATGTCTGATAAATCAAGCCCACTGCTCATTCGTATTCCGAATCACATCATATACAGAAAAATCACAAATTGTTTTCATCGATTGAGTAATATATATCCGTTTCTAAAATTTTAAATCACATCATATGTAGAAAAAATCATAAATTTATTAAGTAAATGTATTTTATAGTAATTCAAAATAATTTGAGTATAAAATCAAATAAAAGTGAAAGAAAATCAGATATTTATGTTTGAATTAAGTAGAGATATTTATTGAAATTAGAAAAAAAATTGGAAATATTTTGTTCTAAAGACCTTTCATGTAATTAAGTATAACCAAAAGGATAGATTGCCAAATGTACTTCAAAATGGTTAATATAGCTAAAGAATTTATAGGTAGAGTTAATTAGTGGAAATTATTGGTTTGAGATTTGAATAGAGTTTTATAGTTTTTAAATAAAGATAATTTAAAGGATTGAACACAAAATATATTTTAAAAATGTTACTATAGATATATATATGTATGTTCAAATAACACTCTTCAATGGTCTTAGCTCGGAGACTGATCAGTTCAAACTATTTTTATGATATCATTTCAATAAAATGCTCTTTTAAAATTTAGTATGGATTTGCTAGAATAGACTTTGTCTGATTTTTTTTTGTGATATATCCAAGCAGATTGAATCATCAGTCAATTAATTAGGTTATATTTGGTAGAGTTTATTCATATTAACAAATTACAATATCCAAATGAAGCCTGTAGGAATTTTAAAATCCAAAAAAATTAAAGTTGCAACGGAAGTCATGAAATAGTCCAATAAACAATCAAACTATCATTTTCTTCCCCTCGTCATATTTAAATTCTTTAAGAGATAATCGATCCTTCTTGTTGGACAATAGTAATTAGGGAAAGTAGATCAAGGGGTCATTGGTATAACCAAAAGTTGGCCTCTGTTAACATTTGTACGGCCTTCCTCTTCCTTTTCTTCGTCCACCGTATTGGTAGGCAACTTCATGGTCTTACACTCCTCTATTTGCTTACCCCTACTCCACAAAAATATGTATAAACCGATCACAACCACCACAGATCCGATAACGCTGCAACACAAATAAAAGTTCAGTCCACATGCACACATGCTATATATTTGTAAGGAGTTTGTAGAGTTTATATATAAACTAAGTCTAGATTTTTTATAATATATGTACCTTCCCAAATAAATCACACGATGAAGAATCAAGAAATCGAACAAGGTTGCAGACATAAGCACGACAGGACTAAATGCTGAGGAAAAGACAGGTCCTTGTTGTTTGATACACCACGATATGCCCACTGTACACATTCCTTGTGCAACCACGCCCTACAAACGTATATACACAAACAATAAATCCATGTGTCTGCTTATCGTGGGTCCAAATTATTAATATGTTGACAAAAAATTGTCTTAGGTTAGGTATATGAATATTGTACCGCTATAACGACTGTTACAATGGTAAGCTCGTCTCTGAGGATCCAATCGTCAACATGTCTAGTCTTGATCAGACTTAGAAGGGCACACTGAAGCGTACCAAAGACCGACAAAATAACGGTACTCGAGTATGGAGAAGGGTAATTCGTGTTGATTTTGGCTTGTATAAGCATCCAAGAACTGAAAAGTACAACTCCTGTCAGCAAAAATAAACAACCTTTGATCCAGTTCTCATGCCCTGTGTGGCTGTTTGACACCGTTGCGTGTGGTTGAGAGTGTGTTAATGGTATGCCTTCATACATAGTAAGAAGTAAAGCTCCTACTAAGCTTATCAAAGTTCCAAGAACGACGCCGTGTCCTACTTTTGTTCTCAGGTTTAGCTTTTCGAACCTGCAAATATTTTTATAACAATAAAGAAAAAAGGTGTAAGGTGGTTACACTTGAAATGATAACATATATAAGGTACTTTCATTTATAATATTTTTTCTTCTTCTTTCTAATAAATAATTGTACCCAAATATTAAAGCCATAACGAAAGTGAGGGAAGGCATTATGGCCCAGAAAGCAGATCCCAACGTCGCAGAAGTGTAGGAGAGTCCAAGCAAGTAGAAATATTGCATCAAGCTCGCCCTGGAAAAATAAAGATTTTATTTGCAAACACAAAAGAAAACAATAAAGAGAGAAATAAGGAGTTAAAACTGAAACTTACCCAAAAAGGGCACTGACGAAAAGCTGACATGAGATGCTTATGGTTAGCTTTGGTCTTGTTTTCCTGACCAAATTAATCATGAAATCGAATATTTATTTTGTTAGGCACACTCGCACACAATTCTGATTCCATATCCGTACATATAAAATGACAAACATTCATAAAATTTCTCATTTATTTTAATAGTTTGATTAACTTTTTATTACGAAAACAAAAATATCAAAGTAAATAACAAAATTATCATTTTTAAAAAAGTAAGATAGTGATGAAGTATAAAACGCTCAACTTTTAGAATTTTTAGTTTAGCAGTAACGAAATGTAAAGATTATTAGAGCTAAGAAAAAGAAAAAGAAAAAAAAAAGTAAACCTACCGTTCCCAAAAGTAAGCGATTGGAATAAGGAAAACAGTGGAAATACCCAAACGATAGGTAGCAATAACCATATGATTAATGCCTCCATCAAGAACTTTCTTAACCAAAGCGTTAACCATTCCCAAAATGATGTTAATAAAAACACTCATTATCATCGGCGCCCACTTCCCATCGATAAAACCCCCCATGATTAGTAAGTAAATTAACTACGTACTATCTGTTTACTCTCTCTATCTCTTCGCTTACTCTCTCCTCTTTCTCTCTCTCTCTATCTCTTCTTCAGAAACTTGTTTGAGTAGTGAAGCATTAAGGACTAGGTGGACATATTTATAAATAACATATATGCTGACTCGGAGCCCATTTGTTTATAAAAGGACCAAAAAAAATGTTAAAATATTCTGAGAACGAGTTCGGTAGCTATGAATTTTTTTTATAACAATGAAACAATTTATCTGTGTATATAATATGTTGTTTTTATTGATGGAAGAGAGTAGCTAGTAACCAATCCAACATATGTTCTTCTTTTCTATTTTGAAAACTACACCATATGTTTTATTGTGATGTATTTCTTACATATATATATATATATATATCACTATATATGTTAACATATAATATACGAGATGTTGATGTTCGAACTCAACGAATAATATTCGATGAGATTAATTTCTACAGACAAGTAAATCATTTTTCATTGTCGAACTATGATTAGGCAAATTACAGGGTTTGATTACAAAGCGGATTTTGTATAAGGATTAACAGAACAAGAGAAACCGACTTAGCCCGTCGTCAATAGAACAACAAGCAAGTGGGCACAACCCTGTGGAATTGCGCATGTCCATTTTTATACTGTTCCTTTCCATATTTATAGGGAACAATATCTGTTGCGGTTCTGTTGTGTGTATTCCAGTTTTAATCCCTATTTCATGCGCAAGATTATCTTGTTCTTGGTTATGAATCATATCCTATCATTTTTTAACCATTCGAATACTCTGGGTTTCTAAAAGGAGCAAAGCCCATACCCAACAAACGTGAATCTTATATATTTTTCCTAAAAGTATCAATCAAATGATAAATTTAACTAAAATCAAAAGAATAAAAAAACGTTTGCAATTAATTTATGTTATTTTGTGTCTACTAGACTACTACTACAACTCATACAAATATCTATACTCTGAATTTTAAATAGACAGCGTCACTATTACATATCACTAAGGTACAAGCTGTTTATCATATTTATCAAAGTATATAGCACTGATCGAATTAACTATTGTTTTGTATCTGCTCACGTTTTTAATTATGAGTTCAATGCAATCATTTACGAAAAACTAAAGGTGGATAAAGCTCAATATTTTCCATCATATGAAAGCAAAGTTTATATTAAAGCAAAATGAAAATTAAAAAAATATACTTTAGTTATCTCTAAACTTGTATGTTAAGATACCTTGCAAATTTATAGTACACCTTGAGGGGTGCATCTTGTGTTACAGTTCAAGCCAAAAGTTCACTTAATGCATACTTATGATCTCCGGTTGGTCTAAGATAAAGTCCATGATTTATTTTATTTTTTTTGGTTCTTGGTCTTCTAGAAAACTTATGTGATCCAATTTTTTTTTATTAATTACATTTTGGGTCGTAACGATTTGGATTTCTCTAGAATAAAAGAAAGTTAAAGTGGAATATACCGATTTTGTAGAAAAGTTTTTTTTAACTAATGGAATCAGTGATTTCGTCTAACTTTGTAGTGAAATGACACTCAAATTACAGATGAATGATAGATTTTCCACTGACCCACATCTTTGACATGTTGTATCACTATTACAACCTGAAGTTAATTGCCAGTAAATTTGTGGCTATCCACCGAATAATTTGTTTAATTCTGCAGTGCTATGGATTTTCCAAACGTGTGCTTCTAAACCATTCAGGCTTGGTCCTAAGTCCCAACTCCCAACTATAATTAATTCTTCAGATCGATGAATCTCCCGAGAGGAAACCACTAATATTATTGAAAATACGTATACCTAGAAGTTGTACGTGTAAAGATCTTACGAGATACATATGAATTAAGGGTTAAAACTCATTTATCATCAATTGATTCTAAGTTATAAATCATGACCTAACTCAGTTTCATAGTTGAGGCTGATCTAAATTTGACTCGTTAATTTATGTAGGAAAACCCCAAAATCAATGATTATAAAAGCCATCGTTAAGGTCCTTAAGGAAGTGTGTTGGAAATAAAATCGTATAATTAAGGTGTTGATTGGTTCTTCCGCTATCTTCCGCAAACGCTGCGTTTGCGGGTGGTAGCGGTTGTTAGCGATTGATACCAATCACACAAACGGCTTCCAATCGTTCCAAATTGTTTCTAACCGCTTCAAACTACTTAATTCTAAAAGCTGCTTCCCGCAAGCGTTTGCGGTTGCGGGCGATTGCGTTTGAATTTTTTTTTTTTTTTTTTAAACTTGAAACAAATCAATGATAATGAAATATTTTTGATATATATCTTTTACCTAACTATTTTATTCAATAAGGATGAGAAAAAATGAAGTACGGATACAATTGAGAATATTAAAAAATAAACAATTGGAAGAAAATAAGATTTCAATTAACAATAACCCGAAAAACTTGATGTAAATTTAATGGCACATCGCGCATAAGTTCAAAAAAATTAAATAAATATAACATTTTATCAGAAATTTAAGAAAATAAGATTATTTGTGAAAAATATAAAAACAAATCACGAGTGACTCTTTTCAACTCTCGTTTGATCATTACTACCGATGCAAATACTGCCCCACATAACTTATTGAGTGTGTGAGATTTAAGAAAGAAGATCTACGATCTAAAACATATGTTTAGTCATTTATCAAATTACTTGATTAAAGTTTTGGTAAAAAGCCAAATGCATAAAGTAATAAGTATTTCACTCTAAAATTTATTTGTTTTTAAATAATTATTTTAGTATTTTTAATGAATTTTAATTATAATGATGATTTAACGTACTCTTACGAATATGATGATTTAACGTACTCTTAGGAATATGATGATTTAACTGCAAATTTCCTAAAATTATTGACGTGTCCTAATATAGCTATCATGTACTAGTGTATCCATCAGATCCATAAAATACTGTCTCCCACCCAAAAAATATTATCTTGTAACCTAAAGGAATTCACAGCTAACAACTCATTCTTTCTTTTCTTTTCCTTTTCTTTTATTTTGTTCTGTTTTCCTTTTCTTTTTCCTTTTCGTTCTGTATACATCATCATATCACAATATGAACCGAATTTAGAAAAAATGTTTACCGAATCACAGACCTTCAGCTTTGGTCTTTCAGCTGAATTGTACTCAATAGTTGGGACCTCTTGAAGGTGACCTAGAACACAATTTATTGGCTACTTGGCTAATGGCTATATCCGTGTGTTGCTAATGTGGATCTGTGATAGGGCATGGATTAAACACCTACGCATGTATGTGACATTGTATACTTAATTATCTAGCTTGATCGGTAGACAAAGGTTGAGATGCCACTCGAATCTTCTAATTTAGTCATAGATACGACCTTTGCGAGGTGCTACCTCACATGAACGTTCAAGCTATGGAGGCCTCTTGAGAAAAGGTGAGTGTCTTCGAAAGATGTTAGCGGCAGAAAAAGTTTGGAGAGAATATTTCACATAGCCACACGTTCATCAGTTCATGTGTCACGTCACGAGGTGATTAGTTGAATTCCTGAAAACAGCAAATTATTCCCTAATTAAACATTACTTACGGTTACGGACCTTACGGTACATTCTTTTAGTTCTAACAAATACTGTCATACCCTTAGCATCTAGTATCCAGAATATAAGAGAAGATAATCTACTAGTGGTCTACTACAAAGTAATTAATTTTGTGTCTTTAGTTTCATCCGATCCTCAAACTCTATAAAACGTTTCGAGTTCTATCTACTTCTCTTACCAAATCACCTTTTTTTTTTTGTTGAGTTTATTGGTCGCTACTTTCTTAAACGATTAATAATATTTCACTGTTTTTTGTAATTATATATACTCTTCCGTTTCACTTGTACTATTCTAATCTATATATATAAAGTTAACTTTGCTCACTTCTCCTTCCTCCACATCATCATCCACCTAATCAATTCTTTTTTTTGCATAAAAAAACATTATTTTTAATATTCATTCATTACATATTTATTACTTATAATTAATAGTAGTAAAAATAAATAAAAAACGAATTGACTAAAATTAATTAAATTTTAAAATAGTATAGACAATAATGTAATTTTTTAGTAAATAATAAAATAATAACTCACTAAAAATGAATTAAGTAAAATAAATGAAAAAATTTAAATAATAAAATAATAATATAAATTTGTTTTAGTAATAATGTTATTATTAAAAATATAACCAAAAATGATTATATTCCAAAATTTAGAATGAGTTAATGAGTTTTAGAATGTAAGTAAGATATTAATGCATGGTAGAGTAAAAAAACAAATTATGTAATTGTATTTATAAAAATCTAAAAATGAAAATAAAATTGAAATGATACATTAGTTTCTAAGAAACATATACCATAAAGATTTATTATTAAATTTTACTTATAAGAAAGAAAAGATTAATTAACTTAACTTAACTTAAAAGTTTTGATCTAAAACAAACACATTGTAAGGGCACACTTTTTTTTGGGAAAATTATGAAAAAGAATTTTGAAAAAATAATCTATCTAAAAAAAATCAATGGTTAGGAAATATAGAAAAAATGATATGTAAGCCGTTACAAAAAGTGGCATGTGATTTGTGTAGCATATCTCATAAGGTATATTATCAACTAGAGCTACAATTTAATAACATGATATAAAACATATATAACAAATATAACATATATATATATATATTATCAAATGCTTTTAACCCAAAATATTGGCAAAAACAACATATTTAAAGTACACTATGTTTGTTTGAGAACGACGAATCTGGAGTTGCATCACAAAATTAACATCTGCAAATAACATATGATATTTTAGAAAAATATGTAACTTCGATTAGTGAATAGATATTCATTTTGGGTTTAAATGTTTCATCATTTAAGCATTCTTTACTTAGTCGGAAATTCTATTATGGCAGATGATGCACTTGGACAACCTCATTGTAGCGACATAGCACTAAAACTGTTCGTGAAACTTTGTATATTCGTATTTAATGTAGGATATCGATATGTTTAATTGGTCTTTATAATTAGGTCAACGATCAACATTGACGTTAGAACTTTTAAAATTATGTTTTTATGGGATATGAATATGGAATGAACTCTTTTAAAGATAAAAGCTCAGAAGATTGTCGACAATATTATTGCGACACTAGACAATATATGTTATATATAGATTAGTAAAGTAAGTATGACATTTATATAGATTTATCTTTTAATGTTCAAATTATATTCATATTCAATGATTTTAAACTAAAATCCCACGTAAAATCACAAATAGATATAACACAGAAATATTATCTTCAAAAATATATATGTTGTATATCACTAAGTAAAGTAAGTTTAGTATTCATATAGATTTATACTCAAAATTTGGAATGATTATATTTGAGCTCAAAATTTTATATTGATAAGAAATATTTTAAATTAAGATCCCGAGCGTGCGCAGATAGAAATAGTTTCAAAACTTTTATTGTCCTGTAGATCGCAAAAATGACTTCTCTGCTATCCGTTAACGAGACATCATATTATCAAAGGGAACAAAGTCATTCCAACCTCAATGACATACCACTAAAGACCCAATAGGCCAACACAATTTTAAGGCTTACAGAAAATAAGGCCCAACGACAGAAAAAAAAAAATGAAAACAGAATTGTAAGTAATTGAGATTTTTAAACATTTTTAATCAAAAACCACTAACTAATCACTACGAACACAAAAGCATTGACGAAAATCTACCCGCACAGGTTACTAATTAAATAATAATTAAAAGATTACCTACAACCACATTACATATAATAATACCAAATAACAATCCAACGATAAAATGACAAATAATTTTAATTAAGCACAACTAACGACTAAAGCGAGACAACAACTATTACTATACAAACTTAACTTCTAATTCTATATTTTTTGAAAATAAAAAAAGATTATGATGATTTAAATTTATTAAAAAAAAAAAAATTGACTATATTATACTAGATGAAAAACACAGAAAAATAAACTAACAAAAGAGCAAAGAAAACATACGAAAAATATAACCAGACAGAAGGAGAAAAAATACATAATCAAATAACAAATTAACAAAACTACCGAAAGAAACACCCTCATCTAACTCTCGCGCGTAGCGCGGATCAAAGGCTAGTATTTTATATATTTATCAATGGATGAGTATTTTTTTTTTAATTTGTTAGGGTAATAAGTTTTTTTCAATGTACATTTAAATTCCCCAACACAATCCTGGTTTGCTTTTTTCTAATGTTCATATTATCTATCCTAGTCCCAAAGAAATTGTTTTAGTGTAAATTTAATTTTCAAGATTATAAATTGAAATGTTTACAAAGAAAAAGAAAAAAGAAAAAAGTTATAATTGAAATACCAGACAAGACACTTTAATTAACTATTAGAATCCCACATCCGTTGAGATATGTTCCTTGGGATAATATACAAAGGACCATGAACCATTCTACTTATTGCCAATTTATTTTGGGTTGGATGTCCATGATACCTATCATAGCTCATGGTTAGGTCTAACAAACAAACAGTTTCTCACCTATGTGGTCCATCGAAGTGGTATGTATTGTTATATTTCTGAGATGTTGGGCCTTGGGCTGTATCCGTTGGACCGTTTCTCACGCACATGTCAAGAAGACCTATTAGAATTCCATATCGGTTGAGTTATGTTCTTAGATAAAGGATCATCCCATTCATTACCATTTAATTTTAGGTTGGATGTACATGATTTCTAATATTAACTGATTGTTATTGCCGTAACAAAGGTAACCGCATGCATGTACATCCGTAAGTGTCATGTTAATAAATAAAAGCATATGCTGCTAACTTACGTAGCCGATGTGTATGACAGCCAGTAGGAAGAGTAAACTAGCTTGCCCTAATATAGAAAAATGAAAAAAATACAACTCTTTTAAATAAAATTAAAAAGAAAGAACCCAACATGAGTACTGAAGATTCTTGAGCGTAAGTTTCGATTTATTCTTCTAAATAATGTAACGAATAAAATTGTTAACGTTAATAATTTTGTATATTGATGTGGCTAAACAAATAAAAATAAATCATAATTAAAAAGGATTTTAAAAATGTATGAGCTTTCTAGCCAACACATTAGAGCATGTGCATTAGGGATTTCTCACAAAAATTTCTTACTTTAAAAAATAAAATAAAATATAATATAATAATTTTTTATTACGAGAGTTTTTTATTAAAGCTGAAAACGATTTTCATTTGAGAATTTTTGATAAACTTTTTTTGCTTTAGAGAAACTTTTACAATAAAAAATTATTATATATTTTATTAATTTTGTTGTTAGCCAGAAATTTGGTGAGAGACCATTACCTTAGAAAAAGAATTTAAAAAAGGATCTAAAGATTAAAAAAAAGCTTTTTATGATTCATCTTATTACAATTTTACAAAAGAAAAAAATCATATATTACACGTATCATTTAGAATTAGTTTAGTTTAAACAAATTTACATTTCATTAACTGTGTTTCAGTAGAAAAATATATCTGGATTCCGTCGATCAGTCACGTAAGTGTAGGTCGCTAGTCAATAAAGATCAGTCAATGTATATAACTAGCTAGTAGCTACCACCCTTTTTATCTCCTTTATATTCATAATGCATGTATTATATATCTATAATGTATGTGGACAATCACTTTTGTGATCTTTATAATTATTAGTATGCATGAATTCTATGTTATTTGTTTTTTGCTTTTTTTGGTAAAGAAGCTATATTATTGGCTTTATTGCAAAAAAGATAAGAAATACTTAAAACCAAATAAAACTAAAATAAAATAAATAAGAAACTATAGTGGGGTTAGCCGGTTAGCCATGCAGATAGAAAATAAATAGATAAAATTTCAGTTTATGTGTAAAAACCTAGAAAAAGAAAAGAAAGATGCATAAACGAAACAGGAAACTACGAATGTCTCAAGAGTCAAGCGCCTGCTATACTATAAAGAGCCTTGAATACGAAGATACTACAATATACCGAATTACTCTATCGTACTAGATAGATAGTCTCAGATAGACTTGAATACGTAATTCCTCCTAGTCTCGCACTTGACATGCAATAAACAATCCCATAAACAATTAATAGTCTATTTCCATAGCTAAAGATGACAAGAGGTGAAAAGGTTTAGACTTTATCTGTTCCATTACCTAAAATGAAAAAGAAGAAATATATTTTATTTGATAATATTTTATATTATATAATAACGATATATTTAATTAATTTTGTGAAACATATTTTATTTATGGTTTGCCACCACGTGTTTTGGTAATTTATGTATAAAATCTTGTTTTTTTTTTTTTTTTTTTTTTTTTGTTTCTTGTCATCAATTATCTGTGAAGTCTGAAAGAGAGAAGCTAATCGTGATTACACATGGTGACATGGAACGATTATTGCATAATCTCTTCAAAACAGATCATCTTAAAAATGACCAAGAATAAGTAACAAAATATGGATTATTCGTGATTTTAATGTTGTGGAAAGAAGCTAGTCGTGATTACACAATCCAAAGAGTGGTGGCACTAGTAAAATTTTGTTGTATAGTTACAAAAAATTGTGTAGAAATAACTTGTTTTCACCAAAAATAAATTGTTACAGATTTGTTACAAAAAAAATTAGTAATTATTTACTCGTCACAAACTGATCCCTTAATAGTATTTTGTAGCAACTTGCTACAGATTAGAGACAGCTGAAATTGTAGCAACTTCCCAATAACCATGACATCATGTTTTGGCAGAAAGAATTAACAAACTGTTTCTGTATTAGAATAATTTAACTATGCATAGAAGAGATTATAAATAAAAAACCGTGCTTTATAAATAGCCTTTTTTGTCACTTGGTGTAGAGACTTTTGTAGTGAACGATACAACATTAATTCTACTACCACCATGATAGTCTGAAGCATATTATATCATTAGTTATGTTTTCTAGCTATATAGCATTGTTATAACTTATAACCTGTAAAAAAAAAAAAGCATTGTTAACCTGTTTAGATCTATAATATATTGGAAGTGCTTTCACTAGTTTCGTGTGCCATCCCTCAGCACTCATCAGTATTATAAAGAAAAAGCCAAACAACACCATCTTTTGGCTACTATAAACAAATAAAGTTTTTAATAAAGCATATATACAATAGTATGAAAATATAGAAAAGAAAGCGTATATGATTTGAGGCTTGCAGCCTAAGCTGCCTAGCTACCTTGCTTTCAAAGAAGATTTCTTTCTGATTTTCTTTTTTCAAAGATCTCAGGAAAGCATGTAGACGATTGGTAACATGTAAAAATTGTTGGAGAGGTGATTTATTTTTGTGCATTCGGTTTTATTTTTGTGTATTCGGTTCAACACTAATTGTTGTCATGCGAGCGAATTCGGGAATTCCTAGGATATAATTTTTTTCATGTGTCGCAAAATAGGTAATGGGCCGAATGGTATGTTAGCAAGCTTATGGTATAATTTCGTGAAGTTCGCTAATTGTGGTTTTTGTATAATCTGGTCTACACTAAGGTTTTTTTTTTTTTTTTTTTTATCTACACCAAGGTTAATCATCTCTATCTCGCGTAGCTTCAATTTGTGGGACAAGAGGATCAAATAACAACTCTGCACATTAAGATCTGATACTTTCATAAGATCTTCAAATTAACTTAACCATCATTGCTTTGCTACTCCAACCAACATACATGATCTGACAATTCTGGCAGAATTCAAAGGAAAACGTTTCGTCATTTTCCTTCCAAACAAACTTGTCAATACTTTTGAACTCGGGATACTCCTTAACCTTGAAGGCTTGAACACATACAATATGATTTACAGGTGTAGTTCGTAAACATAATTTTTAGTTCGCCTCAGCTCTATTGTAAACTCAAACTATTTCATCCACAGTATATATATCCAAATGAAGCCCCTTTAAACGTAAAATCTAGCATTGCATTTTAACAAATCATCTCAAGCCCAACATTATGAGACAAACAAGTCCAAGATATATGCACATGTAACCAGATTTCTAGCAAGTGAATTCATATATATATGAGTGTAATGAACATAGAGTATCTAGAGTTGCCGAAAGTGCAACCTCTATTTCTCCCTTTAATTTCATCTTATAAGAAAACAATTGGAGTGTTCTTGGTGACTGTAAATAATTTCGTTTTTTTCCCTTTTATTTCTACTAAATAAAACTCATTTAAGCTAGAATCTATCCTAGAAATCTCTTCAATGCAAAAAACAACTATAAGATCATTTATCTTGTTAACAAATAATTAGTTAGGACATACATATGATCATTTATGGTTGACAAGAGGTTTCGAGGGAGTCATCCGTATAACCAACAGAGAACTTGGCCTTTGTTAACTAATCCAACGTTTGGGGGACAGTGGTCAGAAATAGCTGATCCAGTGGACGATGTAAGGCCTATACTACTACGAAAGCGGTTTATTCATGTATATACTACTATGGTTACGGAAGAAATATAAGAACCCATACATTATATAAGCAACTTGTGCGAGAAAATTAAGGAAAGAAACAATATATGGACTAGTTTACTGACCCGTTGGACTATATCCATGTAATTCATCGGTCAATGGTATTTCAAAATATTTTAAGAAAAAAAAGGTTTAATAATCAAATCAAGGAGTCATTGGAACAACCATAAGATGACCCTTTTTGAATTGTTCATCATCTTCTCCTCCGTCTTCATTAAATTGAGAAGGTAACCTCTTTGTACACTCTTCCTTCATTTGCCTGAATTTTCCCGACAAGAATATGTATAGTCCAAAGATTACAACCCCAGATCCAATAACACTACACATAACAAGAAGAACATTCACATTCACGTTCAAAAATTCATATGTTTTGTATATATATTTGACGAACCTTCCAAGGCAAATTTGACGATGAAGGATCGAGAAATCAAATAGTGTTGCGAATATAAGTCCCACGGGAGTAAAAACAGAAGTAAAGATTGGTCCTCTCTTTCTGATGCACCAAGACGTTCCCACCGTACATATTCCTTGTGCTACCGCTCCCTATAACACGTTCATAGGTTCGTATAACTTATTAAAAAAGAGAAAGATCATCTTATCTTATAATAATAATAAAAACCTTACTGCGTAAACAACGGTGATGATATCGAGTTTATCTGTGAGGATCCAAGCTGCGATATCTCGAGATTTGATGAGGCTTAGAAGGGCGCATTGGATGGTGCCAAAAAAAGATAATACGACAGTACTGGAGTATTGACATGGGTACTTCTCATTCACTTTGGACTGTATCAGCATCCACGACCCGAAACAGCTACTACCCGCAAAGAGAAGTAAGCATCCCACTAACCAATTCTCGGGTTTCATTGCGGGTTTATTTTTCATCAACTGATGAGTTTCTAGTTTGTGATTTTTTGTCAAGGGAACACCTTTGTACGTTGTGAGTAATAAAGCTCCTCCTACGCATATAAAAGTGCCCATCACCATCCACAGAATTCCTTTACTTTTCATGTTTAGCTTCTCTACCCTATACCCAAAGAAATGGGTATAAAACATTAAAATTTAATTTTGTTAAGTTATTATAACTTGAAAAAATAGTAGACGTTGAGTTTACCTGAATATTAGAGCCATAACGAATGTAATCGCAGGTGTCATGCTAATAAAAGCACATGCTAACGTAGCCGATGTGTATGATAGCCCCAGTAGGAAGAAATACTGAGTCAAACTTGCCCTAAAATATATTAAAAATAATATGTTAGCTCAACAGAAAATAAAATCTCAAAATAGACTAAAATAGTTAGGACTATACTACTACAATAAAATTATAAAATTATCCTAATTATTTTATCAAATAAAAAATTATATTTTTCAAAATTAATTAAAATAGTCTATATGTAATCTAAATTCCAACTTTTAAAAACCTTGCTAAAAAACTAACTCATAAAGCCAAAATCTTAAATTATATAAAAATCTTATAGAAATACCTAATATTATCCCAAAAACTCTAAACAAATTGGTTTATTTTCTTCATTTTTAAATGATCAACCTATTTCATCATTTAGACTATTTCCCTTGTTATATATTTCCCACAACTCTTAGACTTCTCAGCGTAAATTACAGAAAGAACGAACCCAACAAGAGCACTGAAGAAAAGCTGAACCAAGATGTTGAGCGTAAATTTTGGTCTTGTTCTCCTAAAAACACACAATGAATAATTATCGTTAATCATATACAACATAAAGAACAAAATTTTATAACTATAACCAGAAAGAAAAAAAAAATATATAGTATATAAAGAACAAAGTAAATGCATATAATAGACTAACCGTTCCCAAAAGAATGCGATTGGTGCCAAAAACAAGGTGGAGATAGCGAGACGATATGTTGCGATAACCATATGGTTAACACCACCATCGAGTACCTTTTTAACCAAAGCATTACATAAACCAAGCGCCGAATTAATCATAACCATAATAATTACCGGCGTCCATTTGCCATCGCAGTAACCCATTAATTAATTGACTGCTACGTTAAGAATAATAACTGATCTCTCTCTCCCTTTTTTTGTTCCTCACCTCTTAGCTTTCGTTTTTCTCTAAGGGGTATGAATGATTGAAGGAAGAAACTGGTATATATAGAGGTTTAATTTTGTTCACAAATCATATCACGAATTTATAATTTAAATGAATTAAATTAAAGCAGTAATGAATACATTAATCCTTCTTATGTTTCTCTTTAGATCGCCACACAAATTTCATTGAATTAGACATATGAAATTGACGTAGACGATGGCCGCCATTAATTATGATTGACTTTCAAAAATATTTCTCTTAATTCTTTCCGCTGGCCTATATGCTTTACGCACTACGATATTATTTTTACTAAAATGGAACGGTATATAATCCATTCTATTTGCTATGGGAACGAAACAAACTCTAAATCTATACAACTAAAATTTTCAATAAATTAGTGTATAAAAAACATACAAATTTGACCAGAAATTCATAAAACTTAGAAAAATGGCTTTTGCATATCTAGACAATTACAATATGTTCGATTCATACATCAAATTATTGACTGTGCTCAAACATACATGGACTTTTAAAAATTTGAATTTCATACATAAACTTGTGATTTTGTGATTAAATATACAAAAACGTGGAAATCATTTGATAGTGTTGACCCATCCGTTAATTTTTGATGACGTGGAATCCACGTATGCAGAGATATCCAAAACGACGTCGTTTTAGTCATAAAAATAAAAACAAAAATTATTGTTTCCAACAAGGTAACAAGCACCATTAAATTGACTACTTATCCACTACGACACCATCAACTTTCAACAGAGTATTACAAAGACATTATATAGGTATTTGGTCCTCTTCTCCCTTTTCTATTTCCATGGCCAGTAAATTTTTCACACTTTGATTTTGAGATCTGAAAGCGAATGAATTTAGATTAAAATGAAAATGGAGGCGGATGGTGGCTATGAATTAGGACTTCTAAATCTATATTTTCTTTTACAAATTTGATTTTCAGATTTGGGATGAAAAAAAATTCTCAAATCACCAGATAATTTATTTTCTAAATCGGATTTGAATGTTTCAAATCCTTATTAGTTTCCAGAGACAAATTCAATTACAATAAATTGGCTTATATATTGAATATCATTGTATAACATTGAGTAATTCAAATACCCAAACCGATATCTCAGCGAGCGGAATTGCAACATACAGGTCGGCGGAACTGTATGAGTTCGGCCATGGATAGAGAGGAGAAGAAGAATAAGAGAGAAGAAGAAGAAGAGAGACGAAGATTATATATTTGTTTGTTGTTCACTAATGTTTGATAATTTGATGTGTCCTAGTGGTTTTTTTTTTTTTTTTGTCAATCCAAATCTTTTCATTAAAAGAGGTTAAACCGGGTTGGTGCTTCTCGATTCAGTGGTTACAGGAATTAAATTTAGTTTGGTAGTTGGACCACTTAAATGCATAAACAAAGATACAGAGAGGGAAGATAAAACGTTTTTTGCGATCTCGTCTGCTTTCCCATTCATCTCTCGGGGAACGAAGGAGAAGCTCAGTTCTTCGAAGTTCATGGTTCTCTTCAGGATGTCGTGTAGAATCCCGTGGATCTCCTTGTGGTGGAGCTCCAAGTTTGTTGCTTTGATTAGCGTCTGCGAATCTGAAGCAAATGAGACTTTCTGGTAACCCAGATCGGAGGCGTGTTGAAGAGCATGATTCAACGCAAGGGCCTCCGCGATCAGGGGAGAGTTCACATGTGTGGCTGATCCCGATCCCTTGATTTCTATCTGTGTAATCGGATCTTGAAACACCCATCCAAGGCCTGCCAATTTCGATTCTGCATTCCAAGCTGCGTCCGTGTAGCATCGGGTAAGTCCAGCACTTACTAACCCTGTGGCATGTCTAGATCTGTTGCTTGGGGTCTTGGGCGGTAGATCTTGAGCATTCCACCATTCTCTGGCAGAGCTGATGGCTTGAGAGACCGCCTCGATGCTGGAGATCGATTTCTGTTCAAAGATTAACTTGTTTCGTGTCTTCCATATTGTCCACAGTATCCAGGCACCAATAGATTCATCCAGAGGTCCAACAGGGGGAAGGCATTTCATCTTTCCGAATTGTTCAACTCCCACACGGAGACTGGTGATCTGGGAAGGGTCAGGTGGGTGTAGTATCGGGACCTATCTCCAAACCTGTCGGGCAAAGCTGCAATGGAAGAATAAGTGGATGGTCGATTCCTCTTGGCCACAGAGCGGGCATGATGCTGAAGGATTTATTCCTCTGAACTTTAGGTTTTCTCCCGTGGGCAACGCATTCCTTAGAGCTTTCCAGAGGAAGAACTTTATCTTCGGTAAGCATTTAAGCTTCCAGATATTCTTTTCCCAGTTGAAATCTTTCCATAAGTCTGGATGCGGATCCGGTTTGGCTAACTGATTCATTGTGGTATGGTAGCCAGATTTTGCAGTGTACTCACCGGAGGGTGTGGAGAGCCAAATGTAACGATCTGCTGCCCCTAGCTTGCTAGGTTTGATTTCTAGTATTCGCTCCTCATATTGTGGAAAGGTAAGGCGAATCAAATCCTCATTCCAGATCTTGGTGGTAGGGTGTAACAATTCTGCAACGCTCATGTTTCTATAGTGCTCCGGAGCTGGTCCCATGGGTATCATTGACTCAGTCAGAGATAACCATGGTTCTTCCCAGGCCGGGTTCTGCTCCCCAGTGCCGATAGCTTTCCCCAGGTTGGTTTTGATGAGGTCATGACCTATGCAAATACCTCTCCAGCCATGGGACGCAGAAGCCGGGACTGTGCACTCTAAGAAAGAAGATGATTGGCAGTATTTCCCCAGTAGCACTCTGGCCAGGAGACAAGATGGTTTGGTAAGTATTCGCCAACTTACCTTTGCTAGCAACGCATCATTGAAGGAAGAGATCTCTCTAAAACCTAATCCTCCAATTCGTTTTGATTTCGTCATCTTATCCCAGGATATCTAGCATATTCGTTTCTTCTCAAGGGATGAGTCCCACCAAAAACATGTTAGTGCAGATTGGATTCGTTTGCAGAGTGATCCTGGTATCTTGAAGCAGGACATGGTGTGAGTTGGCATGGCAGCTAACACTGATTTGAGCAGAGTGGTTTTCCGAGCTGTAGAGAGTAGCTTCGTGGACCAGCTTAAAGAACGTTGTTTGATCCTATCCACGATGTTGTTAAACATGTCTCTCTTTTTTCGCCCAAAGCTTTCAGGTAAATCCAGGTATTTTCCAAGACCCCCAACCTGTAGGATTCCTAGAATCTGTTTTGCAGTAGTCCTCGTATGCTCATATGTTTTTTTTGAGAACGTGACTGCTGACTTGTCCTTATTGATCTTTTGTCCTGATGCTTTTTCATATTTATACAGGATATTCATCAATGTTTCACAGCTTTGACGATCGGATCTACAAAAGAACATGGTATCGTCCGCAAATAGTAGATGGTTTACTCGAGGTCCATTCTTTGACACCCTCGTACCTTGCAGTTTTTCCTCGAGTTGAGCCTTGGAGCAAAGACCAGATAGCACCTCATTGCAAAAGATGAAAATGTACGGCGACAGCGGGTCTCCCTGGCGTATGCCTCTCCGTGGTAATACTTGTCCCTGTTCTGACCCATTTAACAGGTAAGTGTATGACACAGTGGTGATACAGGACATAATCCACCCAATCCAAGTTTTGTGAAAGCCCATTTCCTCCATGACAAGTCTGATAAAATCTCATTCGATGCGATCATACGCCTTGCTCATGTCGGTTTTAACCGCCATGTAGCATCTCTTTTTTGCTCCAGAGGTTTTGAGGTAATGCAGTATTTCATGCGTGATAAGCACATTATCAGAGATTGCACGTTTGGGAACAAAGGCGGACTGGTTTTCCGAAATGAGCTGATCTAGATATGGTTGTATCCTTTTGTTAATACCTTGGCAATGATCTTGTAGAAAATTAAGCAGAGTGCTATTGGCCTATAGTCTGCCATCTTTTGGGGGCTTTGGTTCTTAGGGATGAGTCTAACATGGGTTTTGTTTATGTTTGCAGGCATAACCCCTGTCAGAAAAAAGCCTTGTATTTCCAGAATGATGTTTGGCCCTACTGTTTCCCAATGTGATTGAAAAAAGCTGGCTGAGAAGCCATCTGGCCCGGGGGCATTTTCAGGGTGTATGGAGAAGCAAGCTCTCTTGATTTCTGCTGCGGATGGGAATGTGGTTAGGACCTGGTTTATTTCTGGTGTGACCCTTTGAGTGATTGCCTCTTTGACAGTTGCAGCTCTAGCTCCTTCTTCAGAGGTGAACAGTTTGTCAAAATAACTGGTAATAACTTATGCTATATGTTCCTCTTTATACACCGGGGTCCCCTCGTCATCTTCTATGACTGCAAATTTATTAATCACTTGTCTGCCTTTGGTTATAGCATGAAAGTACCCAGAATTTTTGTCACCAAGGCTAAGCCACATTTGGCGGCTTCGTTGTTTCCAGAAGTCTTCTTCAGCTTTGTAGGCCTTTAGGAGACTGAAATTCAGGGATGATATAAGATCCTGGTTCTCCTTATCGCTTGCTAAAGCTTCCTCCAGTTTTTGCTTATAGGATTCCATCTCCTTCTGGCTGTTGAGGTGCTTTTCTTTGGACCATCTGATAATCTCTCTTCGACATCGGGTGAGTTTGGTCTCCACATCAGCCTCTACATCCTCTGCCCAGATACTTTGTATCACACTTGTGATTTCCGCATTATCTTTTAGTCTTCTATCATACCGGAATAGGCCTCGTTTCTTTTTCTTTGTCAGGTCAAGGAGGGTGAGGAGAGGTCTGTGGTCCGACCCCTCAAAATTTTGATAATCACTTCTGCTTAATGGGTATTCTATAGCCCAAGCTCCATTCGACATTGCCCTGTCAAGCAGATAGAAGACCAAATGATCATTTCTTTTGCCTCTCCAGGAGAGGTAGTTTCCTGTGTGTCGAAGGTCGTACAAATCACATTCAGACATAAGAGTTCTGATGTCTCCAAAAGATCCCTCTGCTCTTGGTGGACCTCCTTGTTTTTCAGCACCATCGATGATGTCATTGAAGTCTCCTGTTAAGAACCAGGGCTCCTCTCGTTCACTCCCTATATTTTTTAGTTGTTGCCATACTGCTTTCCTTTTTTTCTATCTGGTTCCCCATACACAAAGGTAGAGAAAAACTCTTTACCCTCATATCTGACACGTGTGTCGACATAGTTTTTGCAGGAGGAGAGGATGGTGATCTCGACGTGTTGCTTCCAGAATAGTGCTAATCCTCCTCCACCTGGGGCATGCGGGGGAACAAGGAGGTGAGATTTAAAGTTCATGAACTCTACTGTTTTCTTTACCATTTCATCTTCATTTTTCGTTTCCATTAGAAACAGGATATCTGGTGAGATCTTGGAGTGCATCTCACGCAGCCGCCGGACTGTTGCAGGGTTCCCCAGCCCGCAACAGTTCCCCAGCTCAGAAATTTTAAGGAAGAGAACTTGGTGGATCTTGAAAATCCACCTTTTTCATTGCCGTAGCAGGGAAGGTCGAGCCTCCTGGAGGCCCTCCACTTGGAGCTTTTGTCCCGTTCACACTTTTCCCGGAGGTCTGTTTCCTCTTACTTGGTCCTGCTGCACTTCCTTTTTGTTTGTTAGCACTTGTGGATCCCACTTTTTTAGGGGAGCTCATGGTTAGGTTTCTTTTTTTACTTCTGATCCCCACTAGCTTCACTTGCGCCTTTGATGTAGGTTTTGGCAGAGGGGGTCTTCCCCTTCCTCTCTTTGGTGACCTCCCTGGTTCGTTGCCTTGGATTATGATGGGAAGATTGTTAATTCTCTCCTCTTCATTGGACATTGAGGCCAAGGTTTGGCTTTGGGTACCTATCTCTGCAGGTAATCCAGAGGCTCGTTGAACAATTTCCTCCGCAGTCCTTTCCATGAGGTTTTTAGCTTCCCCTTGGATTACTCTTCGTTTTCTGGCCGCACTTTCAGTAGGGTCAGCCACTGCTAGATATTGTACTGTAACCTCTCTTAGTTCCTCTAGTACTTGATCTTTTGAGGGTACCGGTGTAGGGTTGGAAACTTGCAAGGTGTTGTCTGTTCTACTTTGCATTTCCGTACGTGGAGGGGGAGGTGGAGGAGTGGGAGGGTCAGGGTTCGATTCAGGCCTTTCAAGGGGTGGTCGCCTAGGTCTGGAGGAGCTAGATGCTTCAAGACGGGATCCACTGGAGGTTGTTGCTTTCTCTCTCCATTGCATTCGTGGGCTTCGCGTATGAAACTTATTACGGTCAGACTGACGTGAAGGGAGGTGTTCGCGTCGAGCTTCTCTGCTTTGATAAGGGTGTGCTCTGTGAGAGTGGCTTCGTTGACGAGAGTGGGAGCTTACATAGCTTCTTCCCCCCCCCCCGAAGAGTAAGTTCTCTGGTCCTTTTCGCGGTTTAAATCACCTTGTTGTGGTCTAATGAGGTCCCTTAGATAGTTCTGCTGTTCAGTCTGCGCGGGGGAGCTCCTAGGAGCCGAGTAGTTATCCTGAGGTGTGTAGTAGTTCCTCGATACCTCTTTTGATGCTGACTCTTGGGGTTGAGAAAAAGGGAAGTGGAGGTCCTTCTTCGACAGGAGTTGTGGGCAATTCCTCGCCTCATGAGTAAGCATAAAGCAATGTAAGCAGTGAGGACTTTAGATTTTTATACTTAAGAGTTATTAGGGCTTCACTTCCATTAGGGAAATCAATTATTGTTTCCTTGACAATGGGCTTCAGTCCATCTATATGTACCCTTATTTTTGCAGAGCCATCTGTTATCTCCATGGTCTCGAGTTGTCCGAGTTCATCACCAATGGCCTGGAGCATCTGCGGTTGCCAGTAGTGTTTGGGTAGCCCTTGAATCTCTATCCAAAAGGGTATTTGGGAAGGAAAGGTGGCGGAGATGATAGGCTCCCATCTTTGGAGGATAACCATTCAGTGGTCATAGTGGTAAGGCCTATTATCAAGGACCTTCTGCAAGTCTTCCTCGAAGTCAAATATGAACTGGAAGCATCCTTTCCCTATATCTGACCCTACAGCTCTTCCTTTTAGGTCCCAACGGTTAACAAGGAAGGGGAAGAGGTACCACAGTCTTTGAGCAGCTGGGTTGGTTAGTCTACCCATGAGGGTGAGGGAGTTCTCTTCAATAAGAGCTGATGTATCCAACTCTGGGGCTCGGATTCTTCTGCGGGGGGGAGACCGTTTGCTTGAGTCGATCTCTTTTCCTTTCAGGTGGTAAGGTATTCGCTTATCCATGGTAGCTTTGTGGTATACGATGCTGGGTTTGAGTGGGGGGGGGAGGAAAAACAGGGTTTGGAAGATATGTGAGGGTTAAACAGGGTTTAAAGGCTTACACAAGTTGTTACCCACTGCAGGTTTACAAAGGGTTACAGAGGCGTGGATTTGAGTTACAGAGAGGGGAAAGACGTACCTCCCAGGCTTTACGTTAATGGCGACAGTGTTAGTACGGGGGAGGGAGCAGGGAACGTGTCTTTGGTGATCGCAGATCTCGCCGGAGCGGCCAGGGACCGCTAGGTAATCTCACCAAGCGTTGACAACCCGTTGGATAATACTCTTTTTAGCAGTTTAGGGTGGGTGAGATCTGTTTTTTTTTTTGAAAAGTTTAACCGCTTTTAGTTGTATTGGGAGTCGGGTCTGGGAGAGAAGTCGCCTACTTTAGATCCCCTTCGTGTCCTAGTGGTTAAGTCCTCAATTTAATGATGGTTGGTACTTGGTTCGAACCTTGTTGAAAGTAATAATTTTTATTTTTATTTCTATGACTAAAACGGCGTCGTCGTTTTAGATATTTCTGCATATGTTGAATTCCACGTCATCAAGATTTAACGGATGGATTAACACTGTCAGATGATTTCCACGTTTTTGTATATTTAAGCACAAAATTATAAGTTTGAGTATGAAATTCAAATTTTTAAAAGTCCATGTATGTTTGAGCACAATCAATAGTCCGATGTATGAATCGAACATATTGTAATTGTATAGGTATGCAAAAGCCGTTTTCCCATAAAACTTAATTAAAAGACTAAGAGAATGTTAGTTATTTTAAGAACAATATTATAACATTTTATTTTCTTGTTAAACCATAGTGGTGAAGTGGTATAGACTTCACTCTAAATAGTGGTCGAGGTCATAAATTGATCATTGACATTGACATTGACACTGTTTTTATGTTAGTGATTGTACACGTTTGAAACTATTAAAAACTTGAGCCTTTTGTTTTTCATTTTTATTTTGGGGATTTACTTAATTGGTTTGAAAAAATCTGATCTTGATTGACCTAAAATTGAATTTTTCCAACGCATATTCATTAAAGAACTTCAAAGCGTGTTTTTTTAAGTAGGTTTAAAAACTAACATTTTTTTTTTTTTTTAAATTACTCAATATATACATAAGTAGCTAGATATGTATATTAATTGAATATTACAGTTAGACTCAGATTTGTTTTTGTTATTTAAAGTTTATTGGTTTGTGATTATAAATTCTAATTGTCTTTTCTTGCTCTTCATGTTCAGATTTTATTTATTTATACATGTGTATGTGTTTCTTTTCCCATTGATTGATATATGTATGTTGGCTTTAATCTTCTTTTTCGAAAGCAATAAGGAAAGATAAAGTGAGATAAAGCTTTTATTTCTGTCGGGGTCTATACCTAGTCCGCCAATTTGTTTTCTTCAAAAGATAAGGGACTTTTTATCAAAAGAAAGTGAGAACACAATTTGCATCCTTAAATAAATTTAAAGAAAAACTGAAATCGATTGAGATTGAAAGGTTATGAATCAGACTGCAGATCAAAGCCGACAAACCAAAATTCGAAATAAATACTACGACGCGGGCGACCATCATATCATTGTCGTGCGACCGTGTAAGTGTGTGGCTGTGGTTAAGGCTCTATAAATGAGAATGGCCAGACAAAAATTGCTAAGCGTTAAGGCTAGATCATATCTATTATTTTGAACAAGGTTTCATAACTCTGAGCATTGACCAATGGACGTACTATTACTAACCATTGGCCTAACCCTGGCCCAACATTTTCGGGCCGTTCAGTTCGGTTAAGGAGCGAAGCTTTATTTATAATGTTTGAAATTTGTGGTAAATTATTGATTGGCATTATAATTATAATTTTTTTTTTTCGACGGTAAGATTCCTCAAAATACCAAAAAGTATAATTAATCAATGAATATAGACGACGGTCATTTTTAATGTTACGATATTGCATGTACCCTCTCTTATGATTTAGAGTTAATATTAATGACTTTAAAGTTTTCAAAAAGTAAATCAGTTAATATGCCACTACAGATTCATATGCATATTATCTCTTGTCTTTAAATTTTAAATTTTGAAAAAGTAAATTGATAGATATGGGGATCCAACAATGCCGTGATAGACAATGATTTTCTTTAGCTATATTATTCTTAAGTTATATATCAAAAATCAAAAATTAGGAACAAAAATCAAAAATTTGTTAAGTGCTATGTTTGTTGCATCTCTACTGCTTTTACTTTTTTTTTTTTTTTTTTTGTTACATATTTAAGTAAAATGTGCCAAACATTTAAATTTAACTTACAACTGTAGCTAGTATATATGGGAACTTTAGAAAAGTAATATAGTGACATAAACTATTTCGAGCTAAACCTCTTTCTTATCCGAACAAACGTATCAATCCAACGAGCCGTTATCACGATTTAATTTCTTGGAGTCACCCTTGAGTGAATAAGTCTTATAATTCAGAGCTGATCAATGACAGTTATCACGATTATGTGATAGCAAATCCCCATCCCACATCAAACGGGCAATTTAGTATCCTTATAATTTCTTATCATATGGTCTTCGCTTTCAATGTTCTCACTGGAAGTGGTCAATGTATTCGAAACAGACTGATTTATCTCACTCTTCTTTCCCCAAAGAAACACGTAGAGACCCGTTATAGTCACTACAGATCCAAGTATGCTGCATATTTTGGTTTCATCATAAATAAGTAAATATAAGGATATCAGTGCATGCATGGACCGACCTTTCGTTATATATATATATATATATATAGTATATAGTTATATGATATGATTTGAGAATAAACCTGCCGAGGTATAAAGGAGAGCGTAGGATGAGGAAATCGAATAACGTAGCGGCGACCAGACTGACGGGGGCGAATGTTGACACGAAAACTGCTCCTGTCATTTTTATTGACCATGACGTTACAACTGTCGACATCGCTTGTCCCACTATTCCCTGTTTATTTTTCATCAATTCATCAACTCCTCGATCGTGTTTTTTTTAAACATAATAACCTCACCGAACATTTCATCAGTATTTTAAAGCTTCTTACCTTATAGATTCCATAATATTTTTCGGCTTTTATGCTTATGTACCTAATTAAAAGAAAAGGAATAAAAGACTTACAGCGTAAAGGATGATGAAAATGACAAATTTATCTTCGATGATCCAATCTTCGACTTCTCTACTCTTATAAAGACTCAAAATGGCACATTGAAATGCTGCGAAGACTGACATGAGACAAGTGCTTGAGTATTTATTGCCAGGATATTTTAAGCTTAATTTCCCTTGAAACAACATCCATAGAGATAACAACACGGTTCCAATGATCAGATAAAGACAGCCTAGAAACCAGTTCTTTGTTTGGTCGTGACCATTGTTATGTAACGTGTTCTTGTTCTTTTGAAGAACTCCTTGATGAGAATGATGGTTTGATATCTCTGGGCCTTTGTAAAATGTCAAGAACATTGCTCCCATTATGCAAATTAGGGTTCCCGTTACTTTGAGCACACCTGCTTTGCTCTTCAGGTTTTGGGTATTCTCTATCCTGCAAATATTATTATATAAAAAGATACGACACAAATTTTGATATAAAATTTTGTTTTCTATTTGCTTTTCTTGAGTCTTTATAAGAGTAAACAATGTTATTAAATTAGTTGCATACATGCGTTACCTGAAAACAAGGGCTAACGCAAAGGTGATAGCAGGTAACATGCTAACTAGAGCCATCGAAACAGTTGCTGACGTGTACGATAGTCCAAGCAAAAAGAAAAATTGCATCAAACTTGCCCTGCGTTATTTTAAAAGCAAAGAAAAAAAAACATAAATAAACGAAACAAAGAGCTTGTAATTAATAGATTACGTGTTAGAAAACTCTTTTATCCTTTTCTCTCCTTTCTAAAAGTGAATAAAATCATCAAAAACAGAGGAAATTGCGTAATATATAACAAGATTAACAAGTAGTGAAAAGGACAAACCCAAGTAATCCGCTGATGAAGTGTTCGCCCAAAAGCATGAACGTTAGCTTTGGTCTTGTTTTCCTATAACAAACTCATTTAAAGAGCAAGCTTCATTACTTACATATATACATACATACATAATAAGAACTTATAACTATTATATACATACATACATACATGCATGCATGCATACACACAGTATATAGATATATACACACATAAGTTTACATACATACATATATACATACATACATGGGAGGTTATATATCAATAATATTACAGCTTAGTTTCACCATGTCTCTAAAACAAAAAAAGTGGTGATATATATCAACGGAAATATCAACATTACAAACTAATTAATTTGGATTAGTTCGAACTTTAACAGATGAATTCACCGCACATGAAAAAGATGCCGTATTACTAGTTTACTACTCTAAGGTTGACGACAAGTTTAAAATTCATGGTTTGTTTACTTAAATATTGACGCATAAAAGAAATCATATATGGAGATTAATTAGAAGAATTAAGATTATTCAGACTTTAACATATAATGATCACATATATGAGAACAGACATTTTATTGTTGTAATGGTAACTAAATATAATATTTTATAGTTAGTTAAGATTTCGACTTACGTCTGAAATTGAATCATACATATATTTTTTAATAAAAAAAAAAAATACATAGCCAGAGAAATTTGCTTGTAAAGATAGTTCCAAATCTGAGTTTTGAAGCATAATCAGAATCAAAATGTTCATACCTCTCCCAAATACAAGAAAACGGAACCAAGATTAGAGCAGAAATAGCCATTCTATAAGCACCAAAGATCATATGGTTAACACCAACATCAAGTGCTTTCTTAACTAGAGCATTCACTGATCCCATTGCAACACTTGATATTAACATTACTATTACTGGTGCCCATTGTTCTTCCTTCATCACCCTTCTCTCTCTCTCCCTCGATTTTTTTTTTTATAAGTTTTGTTTTCTGTAATGTCGAATGTTTTTCTTTGCGTTTGGCAACAACACGCCTTTACATCTACTTATATTTATAATAAAGTTTGTAGAGGTGGTTGCCACATTGGATATCTTTTTCTTGTTAACCTTAGTTTAATATCAATAATATTTTGAAAGTATGAATTTGATTTTTAAATTATGTCGAAGATATTATAGTTTGGTGGTGGTAGATCATTTTCAAAGGAAACTTTAAATCAGGATTCAAGCTCTCAGTTGTACACAGATGCAGTGTAGCTGAGAAACCCAAAAAGTGAGTAAGTTGTACTTTTAAAGAAACACAAACAGCTAATTAAGTCTGAGCCTAAACATCCCAAAATTGATAAAGAAAACAATCATTTTCCCCAAGAAAATATACATATACATTCATGTAATAAAATTTTGTTTTATATCATAAAATACAATAATTTGAGGAAAAGTACTTTGTTTTAAAATAGAAAATTAAAGAGAAACTTGAATTAAATTTACACTGCCGAAACTTATATGATATTATTGTAAATAAGTAGAACAATATTGTTGTATATCTACTATTCATATATTCAAAAATATTTATAATTTTCATTAACAAAGGTATACTAAGATTAGATAAAGAGAAACAGAAATGTCTACTTAATTTACTCGTAAAATTTAAGGTTCGAATATTTTCTACTATTCTATTTTTTAAGCTAGTTAATTTATCTATTTTCTAAATATCTCTATCTCAAATATGTTATCTAAAAAATTAGAGAATTAATAAACTTGTAAAAGTTTTTATTTAGGTGTTTTCTGAACAGATTTTGTTATGTGAAAATTATACTATAATTAAGCCATTATGATAGAAAAAAGGACCTTACAAATATGCAATTATATCTTAGCAAAAGAATCCAATTAAGGGACTTCTTTGAAAAACTAAAAACAATTGAAATGTAGATTCATTTCGCGATTCTTTCTATTCAACAAGTTAATGACTATTGTTGTGTCTAAATTAAAACCATAATTTGATATGACTTAATCAGTGTTTGTAGCTATACTATTTTTTTTTTTTTTTTTTTTGACATCAATGTAGCTATACGTTATAAAGATACAAAAATAAGTTAAGTATTTATTTGCTAATCATTATAACATATACTCCCATACAAAAACATTGTTTGCTTCTTATATTTATCTAAATTCCGTAGGGGGTAATAGACGATTATTTGGTCAAAAACAAATTTTAGCATTTTCCGTAATGCGAGACACGCACTTTGCTTCTCACATATGTTCGTGTCATCTACTTTACATTTTCTTTACTTACCTTAATCCACGTTTCTTTTCTTTTTAAAATTGCATAAGTTATTTTTGATCAGCTAATCAACACATAAGTTTAGACTTCTAGTAAAAGAAAATAATATAATTGTACAGTAAACCAAAACCTCTAGTTACTCCTAATTTAGCTCATCGTGATAACAGACCGAATTTGGTTTTGATAATTAATAACTTCAACTAACTATTGGACTATATATATATATATATATATATATATATATATTTAAACCTAACGTTCTGTTATTTATCATTACTGCAGTATCCATGTTCCATGTCCATTCGCGAATTTATGTTAACATATCATGTTATAAATTGCGTGTCAAGCTTCATATTTATTTTGTTGGGTTTAAGTCAAGCTTTACTTAACATGGAAAGAGGTATTATAAAGTGTGATCAAAAAGATATATGTAAAGGTTGAAAATTCCGCTACGGCAAGTTTATATTGTTATTTCCATTTTCGTTTCCATTGAGTTATTTGATACTGATGTGTCTACAACTAGACCAAAAAAACTGTATACAAAACTTACACAAATATATGTACGTATAAATGAACCTGTTGGAAAAAGGAATACAATGATTATCTACAAATCATTTGTCATTTAACGGATAAAAGACATGCTACTATTTTCTACAAATTATGTTTCATTGATTCCAGATTTCAAACTGGTCAAAATTCCATGGCAATGTGATACAGAGACAGAAGCTCAGAAGAGAAAAGATGGAGTGAAGGGGTGGTGAAGGGATGGTTTGTGGAAAGCGATGGAGATCGGTTGTAACCAGGCCCGGCCCGTGCTCATGAAGCTGGTGGTTTAAGCATCAAAACAATATATAAATATACTAACGGCACCATTTTAAAAAAGTGTGCTGTAGTGTAGTGGCCAACCCTTGTTTAGTACACTTAGACGTTTTCTGTTCGATCCTTAAGTCATTTTTGGGATTTTTTTTTTTTTTTAATTTGTTTTTAATAGACTCAAATTTTTAATTTTTGCTTTAGGCACTAAAATCTATTGCGCCGGTCCTGGTTGTAGCAAAGTTGCGAGAGTCCTACTTTCAGGTCTAAACATAAGTTTTTGGTGGTAGCTAAAGAGACAAATTGAGTCCCCAAAAGACAACGTAACATTCAATTGGCAGCACGCAAACTACATTGGAAGATTCATTCTGTTATAAAAAGTGAATAAATGGAACTAGCAATCGCAAAAGTTCAGTATTTTCACATTTAATTTTAAAATCTGGGTCCAGAGAGAAATTGTTTCATACTTAAAATAGTTTTTACTCTACGTCGGTTGCATCGTGTCTATGCTGAAAATAAAAATAGAATATGAACACTACGCTACGATTAAAATTATTGGATGAAATATTGAAAATAGATATTGGTATTGATGAGAGCGAGAAGTTGGTTAACTAGTGACACCTAATAATAATTCTTTCATCCCACCATATCTAGGTAAAACCCTAATAATTTTCTTGTAGTAAGAATTAATACGGTTATGCCCAAAGATATAAACAAAATAGTGTAATGAGAGTGACGAATCACCACAAAGTCGTGTAAGTCAGTAACCAACAAAAATAAAAGTAACAACTAACAACGTAAGAAAAAAAAGACTTAACAAAAGAAGAATAAGTGGGCCGTTGAGATTACTCGCTCGCAAGTACAGTGGCTGCACTGGACCATTTACGGATCTATACGGTACGGCATGCGGTCGAGCTAAAACCGTTCGAGTATAATCTATCGCTTCAACAGTTTTTTTTTAATGTTATCCTAATCAAGAATTAAAGTTTCTATTCATATATAGTTTGGGATAGTCATCTTCCTTCGTATTAGTGCATTTTTGTGTTGTGACCGGTCGACAATGTTTTGGGATAATGTTCGACGATCCTACTCGGAATAAGTCTGACCATGATCAATCAACTACTTTTTAGAAGAATGATAAATCATCATGACAAGGGTCGGGGATATGGTTTGAATCTGTTTCATGAGGAGTGATCTGATGTGTTGGTATAAGAAAATACTTGGAGACTGGGATACAAGTTGGAGATCTGGTACAGTTTGATAATGAAATAATATGAAATTATGAATCACCACCCAAAAAATATTGTTAACGTTTTTTTTTTTTTTTTTTTTTTTTGTAAAAGAAAAAAACTAACCGCTAATTGGTCATTAATTGAAACAACAATACTCAGTAACAAAAAAAAAAAAATTGAAACAACAAAATAATTATAAACCATAGAAAAAGAATATAATATATAGCATTACGTACGTAGAGAAAGAATTAGTATCAAATTCTTATACAAATTATACCATTTGTCTCCAGCTTCTCCTAAGCCTGGAAGGTATGAACCCTTCCACTTTCGAATTTGTTCGGTCAGGAATAGTATAATATTCCACAATTTCGCAGCTTACATTCTCATATATATAGGACACACAAATCTATAGAGCCGTATGTTGAAGATTTATATTGATATAGTAAAATGGGATGTGTTTGCAGCAAGCAATTAGGAGGAACAAGGCATGAAGATATTTTCCTTCTTGCTTCTCAAACCTTTTGTAAGTCTAAGTCATGTCTACTCAATTATCTACCACTCTCGACTCTATATATCCACTTATATAAATATATATATATATATATATATACGACATGTGTGTAGTTATAGTGCGAATTATATTGCATGGAACGATAATACTATTGCATGAGTTTGTAGAGAGTATAATAACACCTTCTTAACTGTTTTGGTTTGCAGTTAGCGAGGCTGAGGTTGAAGTTTTGCATGAATTGTTCAAGAAACTAACTTCGTGTCTCAGCAACGACAACCTTTTGACAAAAGTTTGAATCCAAACTAAATATTATTTCCACAACGTGAATATTATATCATCTAGACTTTTATACAAATTACAGAAAAGGTGTGCTCGTGTAATGTCGATTTGGTTGGCTTTTTCAGGAAAATTTTCAATATATCTTGATCAAGGATACCAAGAGGCGCAGTCTTTCAGTAGACCGGGTAAATTTTCTATTGAGATATTATATACTAATATAAACTTAATTACCTTTGTTCATACGTTAAAGTATTCAATTTCATTCTAAAAACATAATATGAATATGCAGATTTTCGGATTATTCGATATGAGAAACGATGGGGCTATAGATTTTGGAGAGTTTGTACACTCTCTCAACATTTTTCACCCAAACTCATCCCACAGAGATAAAGCCATATGTATGTTTTATTCATATATTCCATATTATAATTTGTTTTTTTTAAGTTCATTGTTATATATTGATTACGACCACAGAACTAAGTAATCTAATCACATAAACAGTTGCATTTCGATTGTACGATACTCGTCAGACTGGATTCATCGAACCGGAAGAGGTAAGCAATATTCGTTTCAAAAAAAAAAAAAAAAAAAGTATAAGGTAATTTGATTAAGTCATGATAAATTATATTTGACGTTTTCTTCGACTTGCTGAAAATTATAGGTGAAAGAGATGATAATAGACGTTCTAGAAGAATCAGAACTTATGCTATCCGAGAGTATCATTGACTCCATCGTGTCAAAGGTAGGTAATGTAACATTTTTAGGTATGTGTGTGCCGATTTAACATTTTTAGTTATTTACTTGACTTATATTATGGCAAAGGAAGACATTTGAAGAGGCGGATTGGAAAAAAGATGGGAAAATAGATTTGGAAGAATGGGAGACTTTTGTGGCCGCCTATCCTTTGACGCTCAAGAACATGACCATCCCTTTCTTGAAGTAATTCATTTGCTTGGTTTTTCCTGAATATGCAACAAAAATATAAGAACCATTTTCACAATATTTGGAATGCATCTTTCAAGAACCAGCTTCTACGTGTGTTATTCATGAATTGCATATAATCTTATATATTTTTTTCAGTATTTTCTTTGTTTGTTTGTTTGTTTGTTTGTTTTTTTAAAGGTAATTATTTGAACTAAGATATTTATTCACACTTTTTTTCCCATTTCTCTTTCAGGGACATACCAAGGAATTTCCCAACCTTTTTCCGGTAAATAAGATTTAGCTTGTTCAACGCGTTATAAGTTCTTTAATTAAGAAATATTTTTAATTCAATAATCACATAGGTTATTTAGAAGAAAAAAAATGTCTTGCCTAAATAATAAATATCATAAACTAGGGATAAAAAAAGGAAAGGTCATTGGGTTTTAACCACAAAACTAAAGATGTGATATGGAAAGGTAAAAGCAGAGATCGGGTCGTGAAGACAAAAGGAGTTTTGAAAGAAAAAGAAAAAAAAAGGAAAAGAGCAAATAAAAAGAACAAAAATGTGGACACTCGAGGAAAATGGTGGTCATAAGTTGCCAAAAAGAAAGAGAAAAAAAATGGACGTGACATATTTAAATCAAAATTTTGAATAATATTATTAATTCATCAAATTCAGGATAACTATAAGATGGGTTTGAATAGCACAGTGAGTTAAGATGAGTGAACTAAAAATATGGTTTCGATTTTACGCTTTCATAGGAGATCTCTACATTTAAGTTACGGTTACTTTAAAAAAAATTCGCAAGAAACAAACTACTAGTCACTCGTTTAAAACGAACGCTCATTCAAAAACATTGAAATTGTGAAGCACAATATTAAAAAGTTTTAACTTATTTTCAGAATATTCGTAACAAACCTAAAATCAAAAGTTATCAATATTGAATCGGAAGATTGCAAAACATAAAGACGAATTCTTATCTTTTTATTATATATGTGTGACTAAAATGATAAAACCAAATGAGTGAGATACTGCATGAAGATGCCATTTGTCTGACCAACACGATGAGCTGTTGTCGATGAACTCACCATATGCCAAGATACGTTATTACCGACAACACATTTTTGTATAGTCAAATGTCATTACTTAATAGTATCCACAGATCCAATAACAAATATAAATATCATAAGTAGAGTTGTAAATTATAATTTCTGGCTTAATTATGCCTATTGATTTTATTATTATTACACCAGACTCAACAGTTTAGTCGAGACGACGACGAGACTCAAAACACTAACATTTTAGAAGCAAAAAGAAAAAAGATTACATAATTCTAATTTCTCTTAACAACATTTCAAACTTCAAAAAAAAAAAAAAACACAAAGATTAATAATAGAAGTAAAAACACATTGATAAGAGATGAAACTAAACTTATTTTAGACATCAACTTTACAAGTTGAAGGAGCGAGAAGAGGAACTTGTCCGTTAGAAGATCGAGTAAATCTCAACCACACATCACACGTGGCATAAAATCCATACCGTCCAGTCTTAATCGCACCAGCTTTCCAACGTAGCCTCCCTATAACCACCACCCTCATCAAAACGACGCCGTAAGCTTCATCACTCTTCAAACCGTTAGCCACCTCCGGCGAAACCGGTACACCGTTACCGCCCATCACCGGAGCTATCACCACCGTAGATTTATGTCCCAAACGCAACGGAGGAAGCGGAAGCGGCGGCGTTATGATCTGATTTTTGTACGTCACGTACATGGAGAGCTTGTCGTAGTAAATGGAGACTCTCCGGTTAGGGTTTCTCGCCAAAATACTGAACTGAACAGAGGTTGTGATCAACGGAGGCGCCGTGAAGTTGAGGTCGTATATGGCGGCTCCGACGACGGTGAGACGTGGTTTGTGTGGACGGTAGACGAGCCAGAGGATCAAAGCGATGATACCTAGTAAGACGAGGATGGTGAAGATCGCACCGCAGATTGCACGGCGAGCGTCTCCGCCGCCACCTCCGCCTTCTTTTGAGTAAGATTCCGGCGTGGAAGAAGCGGAGGGAGCATTCTTGTGTTCTGCTTTGGCTGCTGCTTGCTCTGCTTTTGCTTCTCCTTCTCCCATAGCTATATATATATATATATGTGTGTGTTTTGTGTATATATAGGTATGTGTTTGTATATATACGAGAATCAGAGGATTTAGAGTTTGGTGAAGAGTGAAGAGACTTCACTAAGTAGGAGGAAGAGAAGAAAGATAAGTAGATGTAAGATTTTGTCGTGATTTGTTTTTTTTTTTTTCTTTTTTGTAAGTTAATAAAAGAGCCTTAAACACTCTTCTAGAGTACATTTTATTAATTGTTTATAACTTAGAAAGCTTGGAGTCGTAATTATGTGTTCGTCTTACTTTTGAGATGCTAATCTTTTTTTTTTGATCTGGTTAAGTAAGATTTATGGGATTTGGTTTACTGCTTACATTAAGGTTTTTAACTTTTTTATAATATAGTGATACAGAAAGAAGTACTTTCGAAAGAATCCAAATCTCGGTGCAACCGTTCACGTGACGGATCTGGTGACTATAGTGAATCAATTGTTATTTTTTAAATGTGAATCTATGTGGCTACTACACAGTACATACTATTTATACGATTGACTTTTTTTGGGTGACTACTATGGTATTTGTGCAATGTGATAACTATTAACTTTTTTGTCCGTGTGTTAATCAGAATGTAAAAAAACTATACTATAAAATAAAAGGTTGCGGTTTGTGAAAGGTATGTAATGTTGCATTGCGTGCCAAATTATTTGTAATTTTGTTCGGTTGTGGCCATGAATTTAGTATGTTACTGGAGCTAAGTAATTTTTCCAATAAAGCTTACCTCACAATTATTTATCTACTGTAGTTAAGAATAAAGCCACACTGCAGTAAATGACTTGGGTACCACAAGATTTGAAAAACTTATTCATAGGTAGGTTTAGAAAAGTACAACAGCCTTTTTTTTTTTTATGTCCACATCTCCAACAATATTACTGAATAATTCCATATAATTAAAAACAAAATACGGTACATAAAATGTATAGTATATTGTTTTTTTCTTTCTTTGTTAGTAAACATCCAATATACATAATTATCACATACTATAAAAAGAACCTGTTATTTGAAAGACACTAACCGAGGCACCGCACCGACACTGTTGTAGTCACCGACAGAGATAAGTCATAGAGTCTGCTGCTACTACCTTCTCTTTCCTTATTGGGCCTCTTATTAACCCCCATTAATAAATGTGAGTCCAATTATTAAAGCCCATTATTAATTGGGCTTGCATAATTTTTGCCTAAATATTCGATTTCTGCAAGACTGAATCATCGCTAATTACTAGCGGCCGATTTATTAAAAACCCCGACCAAATGCTTCGCCGGCCGATCTACGACTGCTCCGCCGTTGCTCGCTACCTGACTCCTCCGTTGTTGAAGTTTTCACGTTTTCTATTATCTTTTTCCACTGAACACGAAGCTCGAGAGCCGATGGTATCGAATCGGAACCCTAAATCTCCAATCGGATCTCCGACTCGGGTACAAAAGCTCATAGCTTCGCAATCGGATCCTCTCCTCGCCAAAGAGATTTTCGATTGCGCTTCACAGCAGCCTAATTTTCGCCATTCTCAATCTTCTCATCTCATCCTCATCCTCAAACTCGGCCGTTCTCGATACTTCAGTCTCATCGATGATATTCTCGCCAAGCACAGATCGAGTGGATACCCAGTAACCGGAGAACTCTTCACATGTCTGATCAAAGCCTACGCAGAAGCGAAGTTACCGGAGAAAGTTTTAAGTACGTTCTACAAAATGTTGGAGTTCAATTTCACGCCGCAGCCAAGACATCTGAATCGGATCCTAGAGGTTCTCGTAAGCCATAGGGGCTACCTTCGGAAAGCGTTTGATCTATTCAAGAGTTCGCGTCTTCACGGAGTGATGCCTAACACGAGAAGTTACAACATTTTGATGCACGCTTTTTGTTTGAATGATGATTTGAGTATTGCATACCAACTGTTTGGTAAAATGCTTGAGAGAGATGTTGTCCCTGATGTGGAGTCTTATAAGATTCTGATACAAGGGTTTTCTAGGAAAGGACAAGTGAATGGTGCTATGGAATTATTGGAAGATATGTTGAATAAAGGTTTCGTGCCTGATAGGTTGAGTTACACAACATTGTTGAACAGTTTGTGTAGGAAGACGCAGCTCAGAGAGGCTTATAAGCTTCTCTGTAGGATGAAGTTAAAAGGTTGTAATCCGGATATTGTTCATTACAACACGATGATTCTCGGCTTTTGTAGAGAAGGTCGCGCTATGGATGCTAGGAAAGTTCTTGATGATATGTTGGGTAACGGCTGCTGCGCGCCTAATCTGATCTCGTATAGGACATTGATTGGAGGACTCTGTGATCAAGGGATGTATGATGAAGGGAAGAAGTATCTCATAGAGATGATATCGAAAGGGTTTTCTCCTCATTTTTCGATTTCGAATAGTTTGGTAAAAGGGTTTTGCAGCTTCGGGAAAGTCGAAGAAGCATGTGATGTTGTAGAGGTTGTGATTAAGAACGGAGAAACATTGCATTCAGACACTTGGGAGATGATAATTCCATTAATCTGTATAGAAGATGAGTCGGAGAAGATCAAACACTTTCTTGAAGATGCTACTAAAGAAGAGATAGGCGGCGGTGATACCAGAATCGTCGACGCGGGTGTTGGATTAGGATCTTACCTCTCTAGTAAGCTACAAATGAAACGCAAAAATGTTAGAGAAAGGAAGAGACATATTTATAGGTTCCTGAGCTGATGTAGAACCAAAGAAACGTTGAAACCTCAAACTTTCTTAAAAAAAAGTCTCGTGGTCGTCGGAAAAAAAAGTCTCGTGGTCTTCGTTATTGGGCCTAACTTGGGCTTTAACATGAGTTTAAGTCCATTTTGCTTCATATCAGATTCAAATGGACTTCAAATTATTTTATTTTGTTTTCGCCAAGTGATCAGATCTGAGTCTCGCCGATTACTCAGAAAATCATAAAATGCCGGAGATCGAACAAGACGATGCGGCGGCGGAGACGGTGGATTCCTCCACCGTTAAATTTGGTACACCGGAAGCGTTGGAGTATGTACGATCACTCACTGACGTTGGGGCGATGACGCGACTTCTTCACGAATGTATCGCTTACCAGCGAAGCCTAGACTCAGATCTCGACGCGCTTCTATCGCAGCGTACGGAGCTGGATCGGAGTCTCGTTCAGCTACAGAGATCGGCGGAGATTCTTGATATCGTGAAAGCGGATGCGGATCACATGTTGGGAAATGTTCGATCGACTTGTGATCTGGCGGATCAGGTCAGTGGGAAGGTGCGAGAGCTCGATCTCGCTCAGTCTCGTGTGAATGTTACTCTTTCCCGCATAGACGCGATTGTCGAGCGAGGGAATTGCATCGAAGGCGTGAAGACGGCTTTGGAATCGGAGGATTACGAGTCCGCTGCGAAGTTCGTACAGAGGTTTCTCCAGATCGATTCGCAGTACAAGGAATCTTCTGGTTCTGATCAGAGAGAGCAGCTTCTTGCTTCGAAGAAGCAGCTTGAAGGTATTGTGAATAAGAAGCTCACAGCGGCGATTAATGAGAGAGATCATCCTACAATTTTGAGATTCGTGAGACTGTACTCTCCACTGGGAATGGAGGAAGAAGGTCTACCGATTTACGTTCGTTACTTGAAAGATGTCATTGCGATGAGAGGGAGGATGGAATACGAAAATGTGGTGGAGCTCATGGAGCAAGAAGGAGGACTCGTCGGACAGGTTAACTTCGTTGGGTGCTTAACCAATTTGTTTAAGGACATTGTCATGGCTATAGCAGAAAACGATGAGATCTTGAGGGGTCTTTGTGGAGAGGATGGTGTTGTTTATGCCATCTGTGAATTGCAAGAGGAATGTGATTCAAGAGGTTCGTCCATCTTGAAGAAGTACATGGACTTTAGAAATTTAGCTGGATTGGCGTCTGATATTAACAATTCTCCCAATCTGAATCTTCTCGCTGGTGGTGCGTCTGAAGGACCAGACCCGAGGGAAGTTGAGCTCTATGTGGACGAGATACTGTCCCTGATGCAGTTGGGTGAGGATTATACCGAGTTCATGGTGTCGAAAATCAAGTCTTTGACGTCAGTAGATCCTGAATTGCTGCCAAGGGCTACAAAGGCATTTAGAAATGGAAATTTTAGCAAAGTGATCCGGGATGTGACAGAATACTATGTGGTACTAGAAGGGTTCTTTATGGTTGAGAACGTGAGGAAAGCGATAAGGATCGATGAGCATGTACCCGACAGCCTTACCACTTCAATGGTGGACGATGTGTTCTATGTTTTGCAGAGTTGCCTGAGGAGATCTATTTCAACGTCAAACATCAGTTCTGTGGTTGCTGTGTTGAGCAATGCCGGTAGCTTGTTGGGAAATGATTACCATGAAGCTTTACAACAGAAAATTAGAGAGCCTAACCTTGGTTCTAGGTTGTTCTTGGGTGGTATCGGTGTGGAAAACACCGGAACTGAGATTGCAACTGCTTTGAACAATATGGACGTGAGCTTCGAATACATTCTCAAACTAAAACATGAAATTGAGGAGCAATGTACTGAGGTTAGTACTCATACTTGGTGATTTAGTCAATTAGGAAAATAAAGGATCTCATAGACTAGAATGATACTTGCTTTGAGGTAATTTAGGCTCTGTTAATCCCATGAAAAACATGTTAATAAGCCTTTGACCTGCGAAACCAGTTCCGTGAATTTTGACTTGCACTTTTGATGTTAGGCATATGTGTCTCACTTTCTTTCTCTCGTGTCCGAATCACAGGTGTTTCCTGCACCAACAGATCGAGAGAGGATTAAATCATGTCTATCTGAGTTAGGCGAGTTAAGCAACTCCTTCAAGCAATTACTCAACTCAGGCATGGAACAGCTTGTAGCAACCGTAACACCAAGAATCCGTCCGGTTCTAGACACCGTAGCTACTATAAGCTACGAGTTAACAGAAACTGAGTACGCAGAGAACGAGGTGAATGACCCGTGGGTGCAAAGACTTCTCCACTCGGTCGAAACAAACGCCGCTTGGCTCCAACCACTGATGACATCCAACAACTACGACTCGTTTCTGCATCTCATAATCGATTTCATAGTCAAGAGACTCGAAGTCATAATGATGCAAAAACGGTTTAGCCAACTTGGCGGGCTTCAGCTTGACAGAGACACAAGGGCTTTGGTTAGTCATTTCTCGGGCATGACTCAGAGAACCGTGAGAGATAAGTTTGCTCGATTAACTCAGATGGCGACGATACTGAACTTGGAAAAGGTATCAGAGATTTTGGACTTTTGGGGAGAGAACTCAGGACCCATGACTTGGAGACTCACACCAGCTGAGGTTAGACGGGTTTTGGGTCTCCGGGTCGAGTTTAAACCCGAATCAATTGCTGCTCTCAAGTTGTGATGTTACTTCTTTTGTTTATTTCATCTACAATTACTTAAAAACCAAAATTTTTTATATAATCTGATTGGTTCAACAAGTATTTAAATTGCTTGAAAACTTTTTTGTAAAAACAAAATCGGATTTTCAATTTAGTGAAAAGTGAAAACGAACATATAACAACTGCTAACACACACAAAACAGCTACAAGAACGGACGCAAGGAAATTAGAGTTTTAGTTACAAAATGTCTTTGGGAGGGAGAAGCAGGGATTATAAATATCTCCATCATCATCAATTCATCGTATATTTTACTTAGTTAATTATAACATCAGTTAATATAATTCATGTTAAGTCATATATATTTGTTTCAATTGTCGACTATGAATTTAAAATATCTATAATTAGTATTAAAATATTTAAGCTACTAAACTTTTCTAGGCATAGAATAGAAGTATATTAAAAGAATGAGCATTAATCAAGCTGATTTTATATTGAATTAGTTTTTGTTGGCTTAATCTTGAGGGATAAGTAATATTAGAAGGTTCTAAAGATAATCCTACCGAGTTAAGGTTTATTTAGGAGTTATCTAAATAAAGTATTCCTAATCAGTTTAGGACTTGGTTTTGTAGACTTTTCTATCTATATATATAAGGAGGTGTTAATGTGTGAGAACTTGTGAGAGATAAGAGAGTTTGAGAAAGGCTTTAGTTTTTGAGTTAGTTTTCTAAAGCAATACAAATTTTTCCTTTAAAAGAGAGTTGTGTTCTTAAGATTCTTTATTGTCTAAATTCAATATTTGGTATCAGAGCAATATTTAATTTTTCTCAAATCTAGTATCTTTTGAACGTAAGGGAGAATCTGTCTTTTTTCTTCTCTTTTCAAACAAGTTTTCTTCCACATACAAGAGAAGCTGCTCTTGTTCTGTTGGAAATCTAAACCATGGGAGATACGGAAAAAGATGCAGGAGTCATAGTTGTTGTACCACCTACGGTACGAGAAAGTGGTTCCTCCTTAATCCAATGTCCAATGCTCAATGCCACAAACTACACCGTCTGGTCCATGAGGATGGAGATTGCTCTAAGAATTCATAAGGTCTAGGAAGCTATAGAAACAAGTTCAGCGAATGAAGAAAAGAACGATATGGCTAAAGGTCTATTGTTTCAATCAATACCGGAAGCTCTATTCTTCAAGTAGGAAAGCTTACCTCTGCAAAAGATGTTTGAGAATCTATAAAAACAAGACATGTTGGTGCGGATAGGGTTCGAGAGGCACGCCTACAGACCTTGATGGCTAGTTTTGATAGACTAAAGATGAAGGATAGTCACAAAATTGATGATTTTATTGGAAAACTATCCGAAATCTCCACACAATCTGCAGCTTTAGGAGAGAATATTGAAGAACCGAAGTTAGTGAAGAAGTTTCTCAAAAGCTTACCTCGAAGACGTTATATACATATTGTCGCTGCCCTTGAACAAGTTTTAGACCTCAACACAACTAGTTTTGGAGAGATTGTTGGCAGACTTAAGGTTTATGAGGAGAGAATATGTGATGAGGATGATCAGCAAGAAGAGGATCAAGGGAAGCTAATGTATACTAATATGGACTCTCAATCTGTTCAAGGTTACTCGGGTGATAACAGAGGACGAGGAAAAGGTGGTGGAAGATTTGGTCGAGGAAGGGGACGAAGTCGATTTGGTTATCAACAGAAGGATAAATCAAAGGTTGTATGCTATCGATGTGACAAAGTTGGTCACTATGCATCGAATTGTCTCGATAGATTGTTAAAACTTCAAGAAGCAGAGGAGAATGAAGACACTCATGAAGCTGATCAACTAATGATGCATGAAGTAGTGTATCTCAATGAGCGAAATATCAAACCAAGTCAGCTTTAGAAACATTCTGCAGAAGATAACATATGGTACTTGGACAATGGCGTGAGAAACCACATGAGTGGACATCATAGTTACTTCATCAAGCTTGATGAAACTGTTACAGGAAAGGTTAGATTCGATGATGATTCCCGGATCGATATTAAGGGAAAAGGGTCAATTCTGTTTGTGTGTGCTAATGGTGAGAAGAAGATCTTAAGTGAAGTCTACTACATACCATAATTGAAGAGCAATATCATTAGTCTCGGTCAGGCAACAGAATCCGGTTGTGATGTCAGAATGAGAAAGGATTATTTAACCTTACAAGATAGAGATGGAAGGTTGTTGGTAAAGGCTAATCGATCAAGGAACAGACTATACAAAGTGGTTATGGAAGTTGAAACTACTAGATGCTTACAGATCATAACACTTAGTGACACCTCTAAATGGCATGCTAGACTCGGACACTTAGGAATTGATGGAATGAAGACTTTGTTGAGGAATCATATGGTCACAGGTTTACCAAGATTCGAAGTTGACAATATGTTCCTCTTGTCTACTTGGAAAACAATCAAGAGGAGTGTTTCCAAAGGCAACGTCATATCGTGCTTCACATGTGCTTGAGCTTGTTCACGGAGACCTCTGCGGACCCATTAAACCTGCAACAAACGCTGGAAACCGATACATATTTGTGTGAATTGACGATCACTCCAGATATATGTGGACGCTGCTCTTGAAAGAAAAGAATGACGTCTTTGAGAGATTTAAGAGATTCAAGGCATTAGTTGAGCAAGAGTCAGGGGCTGCGATAAAAACATTCAGAACGGACCGAGGTGGAGAATTTTTATCAAGATAATTCAATAAGTTCTGTGAGGATTCTGGTATACAAAGACATTTAACAGCTCCTTATTCTCCACAACAGAATGGAGTTGTTGAAAGAAGAAACAGAACTTTACTTGGAATGACTAGAAGTCTTTTAAAACATATGAAGGTCCCAAATTATTTGTAGGGTGAAGCAGTGAGGCATGCCACTTATCTTATTAATAGGGTTCCAACAAAAGCTTTGGTTACACATACACCTTATGAGGCGTTTAAGGGAAAGAAACCAAACCTGGAACATCTTCGTTTGTTTGGTTGTATCGGCTATGCAAAGATAGAGGCTCAACACTTGAGGAAGTTAAATGATCGATCGAGAGCTCTAGTGCATCTTGGCACAGAACCAGTATCCAAGGCTTATAGAATGCTTGATCCTTTGAGAAAGAGGATAGTCGTAAATCGAGATGTGGTTTTTGATGAAAACACTGGCTGGAGATGGAACAATGAAGAAGTTGCTGGAGATGGAACATTCAAAATTGTTTTAAGACAATTTGGTAACAATGGCATAAGAGAGTTGGTTTAGATTCAAGAAACAGAGAATTGTGAAGTGACAATAGAAAAACCATGTGAAAGGGGTGATGATTCTATACTTAATGAGGATTATGCGGTTACTAACAGAAAACAAGAACCTGCTACGAGGAAGGTAGCAGAGACGACTGAAGAACATCAACAACAGCCGAAACTGAAACCTGTGTTGCGGAGATCTTCGAGAGTGTCAGTTCAGCCAAAATATCTTGATGATTATGTTCTTTTGGCAGAAACTGATCAAGATTATGCTCTTGTGGCTGAGTTAGAGTGTGAACGGCTGTTGCTTACACTTGATGAAGAGCCATAGGATTACCTTGAAGCAAGTGAGTTGCAGGTTTGGCGTGATGCGTGTGATGGTGAGATATCATCAATATCCAAAAACAACACTTGGAGCCTAGTTGATCTTCCACCAGGAGCAAAACCGATAGGTCTTAAGTGGGTTTTTAAAATCAAACGAAATTCTGATGGGAGCATTAATAAGTACAAGGCAAGGTTGGTAGCAAAGGGTTATGTCCAGAGGTACGGTATTGATTTCGATGAAGTCTTTGCTCCTGTAGCACGTATTGAGACCATTCGACTCATCATTGCATTAGCTGCTTCTCGAGGATGGGAAGTACATCACCTTGACGTAAAGACTGTGTTTCTACACGGCGATCTTAAAGAAGAAGTCTATGGCACTCAGTCGGATGGTTTTGTGGTTGGAGGAAGTGAAGGTAAAGTGTACAAGCTTCACAAAGCCTTGTATGGTTTAAAGCAGGCTCCTAGAGCCTGGAATGCTAAACTCAATTAAACTCTTAAGGATTTGAATTTTGAGAAGTGCTCAAAACAAGCCTCTTTGTATCGAAAGATAGTGGCAGGGCATCTACTTTTGGTTGCAGTCTATGTAGATGATCTACTAATCACAGGTTCATGTTTGGATGTGATTCGAGATTTTAAAGCTGGTATGGCCAAAAGGTTCGAGATGAGTGATCTCGGTAGATTAACATACTACCTGGAAATTGAAGTGATCCAGTATGATAATGGTATATTGCTGAAACAAGAGAGATATGCTGGTAAGACTCTTGAGGAAGCAGGTTTGAAAGAGTGTAATGCGGTACTTACACCTATGGAGTCTGGTTTAACAATGTCAAAGGCTCAAGGAGAAGATGGTGTTGATGAGAGAGTATACAGACGAAATAGTGGTTGTCTCAGGTATCTGCTACACATACGACCAGATCTTTCGTTTTGTGTAGGCGTCTTGAGCAGGTACATGCGAGAGCCTAAGGTATCACATGGAGCATGTACCGGGGAGCAAGCAGAAGGCTGATATACTCACAAAAGCACTTGGGAGGATTAAGTTCTTGGAGATGAGAGATTTAGTTAGAGTCAAGAACATATCAAAAGAAGAAATTAAGCTTAAGGGGGTGAATGTTGGCTTAAGCTTGAGGGATAAGTAATACTAGAAGGTTCTAAAGATAATCCTACCGAGTTTAATGGAATAGGATTAGACCAAGGTTTATTTAGGAGTTATCTAAATAAAGTATTCCTAATCAGTTTAGGACTTGGTTTTGTAGACTTCTCTATCTATTTATATAAGGAGGTGTCAATGTGTGACACAACTGTGAGAGATAAGAGAGTTTGAGAAAGGCTTTAGTTTTTGAGTCAGTTTTCAAAAGCAATACAAGTTTTTCTTTTAAAAAGAGTTGTGTTCTTAAGATTTTTTATTGTCTAAATTCAATAGTTTTAGCCTCTTTTTTCCCCTAATTTAGTACAGTAATGGCTATATTTAAAGTGAATTTACATATAATTATTACCCAAAGTGTTATAAAAAAGAAAAAAAATTGTATAATTTATACTCCCTCTGTATCAGAATAAATGATGATTTATTTTGTATTAGCAATGATGATTTTCTGTATACTTTTATCAATTAATGCTAAGAAATTACAAATTTCAAGAATCACTAAACGAGAATTTAAAAATTTGATGAAATACTATCGATTAATAATTATAAAAATATGTTATTATAAATAAGTAATATACTTATTGCCAGACATTAAATGTTTTTCTTAATTTATGTAAAATTGCTAAAACATCATTTATTGTGATAGAGAGGAAGTATTGATCAGTCATGAAATCTGCTAATTTGTTCATGGTTTCTTCAATTTTGATATTACTCATTGTTTGGAGTCACGTACAAGGTAAAATATTAGTATCCTTTAATTTTAGTTTTTGTTGGTGACTTGAAAAAACATTTTTAAAAAATAGAATTTTGATTATCACTTATTGCCAAAAATAGTTGTTTTTGCCACTAAAAGAACGAATAAACTTTGAGTTCTACCGACAACCATTAAAAATGCAAGATGTGAAAGCTCGGTTCGATCCTAAGAAGTCTCCGCCTCCTCTGGTGTGTGCCTATGATGACATGAAACCAGGCAATACTTGTAATGCAAATATTAATTGCAGAAAGACCATTGCACTTATACCAAGAAGAAATGTTTGGTGCGAACCTTGCGGAGTATTTCCACACCCATTGCAAAAATATCATATTACGGATGCAAATGTTATTATTATTTTTAACTGAAGAGTTTATCCTTCTAGCTTTTATTGAGTTTATGTAAAAAGCTAAAAGATAATCTAAAGATACAAATAATATATATCAATATATTTAATAATATACAAATACAGATAAAATAATACTGTTAATCTTTTTTTGTGCTTAGATAATAATCTACTCCATCTGTTTCAAAATATAGGATGTTTTGAGTAAAACACGCAGATTAAGAAAACACTACTTTATAAAAGTTCAACCAATTATAAACAAGACTGTATAATATAAAATACTAAAATAATATAAAAGCTGCATAGAAACTTGAAAACATCTTATATTTTGAAACACCAAATAAACCTCAAAACATCCAATATATTGAAACGGATGAAGTATTTTTTTTGTCAAATTCAAACAAAGATTGTAATATACATATACTTTTTGAAATTGTGGTCATATATATTGTATATATGTATTAATGGAAAGAGTGAGAAGCAACCAGAAAGAAAAAAAAAAGGAAAGAAAAAGAAAAGTGTGGGATATATAGGAACATACCAGTGGTTGAATACAATAGTTCTTCGAAAAGAAGTCTATGTATGGATTGAGATACCAGAATTATAGTTGGTTGGTGTCGATATATAGTTTACCGATGAGATTTGTCCTGTTCTCTAGTTTGGTAATTGGAGGATATGAAGGTGTTGGTGAGTGGGCTTGGCAAAGGCGTTACAGCCCAGTAGTATAGGCGTCGTCATGCTTAAAGCTTGTGGCCTTCGAGTTACCTCCATGCATTAAAATTGGTTAAAGATCTCTTATCTCTACACTTTTGTATTTTTCATTTTCATTTCCTTTTGACTACAAAATAATAACAAGTTTGGCTTTCACAATAATATATATATATATATATATATATAGTTTGAGCTTTTTTTTGTTGATCTTACAACTTTCTTATTTATTTATTTTTTGTAAAAAGGTTTTTTATTAACTGCGATAAAAGAATAAAAATAATACAAAAGTCCAGCTTTAGTGTTTTGTAAAGGATTTAAGCCCAAAAATTGAAACACAATGTAGTAAGATCTTGAGTTGAAACCTATCTGGTAGGTAGATAGCTCTAGGCGATGAAATAGTAATCAACATCAATGATTGAGTGGAGAGTCTACCATTCGAAACCGTATAGCTTCCTACCGTGATACAGACCCTTCCATGGCTTCCTCGATGCTCCTCTTCTGGTTCTCATGAAACGGAGAATGGTTTCAGCAGATCTGAAGTTGTTGCGGTGAAGGCGATTGTTTCTCTTCTCCCACAGTGCGTATAGAGTGTTTTGGCAAGCGAGAAGAGATAATATTTTCTGTTCTTTTGGTCCTCTTAGCAAACTCATCTGTCCCATAGTCGCTTCCCAAGATCGGAGAGGAGTTAGTCTGCACCTGGCCGTGATCTTTGTCCAGACTGACCAAGTGAATGCACATTGGAAGAATAAATGGTTGCGGCTCTCCGGAGACGTGTTGCAGAGAAGACATAGTGGATCTGTCCAAAGTCCCCATCTTAACATTCGATCTCTTGTAGGATATCTATCCAAGACCATTAACCAGGTGAGGAAGCTATGCCTTGGTATCCCTCCTTTAATCCAAACGGCTGATCTCCATGGTACCAAAGGTGATTGATCTCGTAAAAGGCCATAGACTTGGCCAGTGGAGTAGCGGTGCTGTCGTGATCCATCAAGCTCCCATTCGTAATAGTCATCTGCATCAGTAAGCGTAATGGTTGTAAGAAATACATGAAGAGAGACTTGGTTATCCAATCTGGGAGTAGGTAGGAGCCATCTCCCTTCCCGATAGAGTTGATGAATTATTGCTTGTTCAGAGATCCCTAGCCTTGAGTGCCTTGAATCGGAGATGAAGTGAGAAAGTCTTCCAAACGAAGTCTAGTTGTATGACCAAAATCTGCAGGTTTGCCCATTTCCTACTCGCATATTTATCCAGCCATATGCTAAGTCTTTCAGTTTCAGGAGCTTATTTGCTAACCATGAGTAGTGTGGTCTTTGTTTCATGGTCCAAAATTGCTCAGCGAGCCCCGTAGGAAGTGTAATCTATACCAAGCCACCCAAACCGAGCCCGATCGAAAGAACAAGAGCCATATCAACTTGAGAATGCAAGCTTTGTTCCAAAGAGTTAAGTCTCTTATACCCAATCCTCCTTGCTCTTTCCTTTTTGTTATTGTCTCCCAAGAGACTCTTGCTGAATGCTGACCTTCCGAGACACCTTTCCACAAGAATGCACTGCACATAGAGTTTATCTTATGTATACACAATTTTGGAAGAACAAAGGTAGAGCACCAGAAGTTAGAGATCCCTGCGATAACCGTGTTGATGAGTAGAAGACGGCCCGCAAAAGATAAGGATTTAGTACACCAATTGTTTGACTTTCCTTTGACTTGTTGGAGAAGTGGTTCACAATTCTCAATGGTCAGCTTTTTGGTGCAGAGAGGAACTCCTAAATAACGAATAGGGAGTGTGCCATGGGGGAGTCCGGTGTTGGAGCTGATTAACCTGATTTCGTCCTTAGATAATCCACCATAGAACGAAGACTTTTGAATATTGATGGCAAGGCCTGACCGGTCCTCAAATTCTTTTAGGACTTGAAGCACATTTTTAACCGAACTTAGTGAACCATCCAAAAAGATGAGCAGTCGTCCGAAAAGCAGAGGTGAGTGAGCTTAGCCGTACCGCAGTGATGGTGATACTTGATCCTCGCTTCCTCTGCCACATGGTTCAACATTAGAGAGAGATTGTTCATGGCAATAACAAATAAGTAAGGTCATAAAGGGTCACCCTGTCTGAGCCCTCTTTTTCCTTTAAAATACCATTTGAATTGTGCCATTATAACCAATAGTGAAGTTTGTTGTGCAGATACAAGCTTGTAACCACCGAATGTATTGTCCAAGGATATCTAGACCTTCAAGACAATTGAAAAGAAACTCCCAGGAAAGTGTATCGTAGGCTTTAGCTATATCTACTTTGATTACTATACGTTTAGGACCCCGAGCTTTGTGATAACCATTTACTATTTTAGCAGCAAGGACAATATTCTCCAGCAAGAGGCGGTCTTGAACAAACGCAATCTGGTTAGGGAGGATAAGGGTTGGTAGGATTGGTTTCAATCTTGACACCAGGAGCTTGGAGACTACTTTGTAATGTGTATTTAGACAGGAAATGGGCCTATAGTCTTTTATAGAGGAGGCACATGGCTTACTTGGAATTAGAGTAAATATTGTTGCATTTGTAGAAGCTGGCAAGAAAGATGAGTTGAAGAAATGAGTGATAGAGGTTGTAACTTCAGTTCCCAAGATCCCCCTCGCTGCCTTATAGAAACCAGAGGTGAAGCCGTCGGGGCCTGGTGCCTTATTAGGGTTCAGTTTATGCAACACTTTTGTGATTTACGAGGCTAATGGGATAGTAATCATCCGTTGGGCAAGACTTATGGGTGCTCTAAAATGATTCAGTGACTGGAACCAAGCTTTTGAGGATGTATGGGGCACTGAGCAAGGGTCTCCGGGCCTAAGATGGACTTAAAATGGGTTATGGCATGGTTTCTCATCGCCTCTGGGTCAAGTAAAAGGTCTCCAGAGTCCACCATGAAGGATCAGATAGTGTTATAACTAGCTCTCGACTGACACATTTTGTGGAAGTAGGAGGTGTTCAAGTCACCCTCCTTTAGCCAATTGACACGAGACTTCTGCTTGAAATAACTTTCTTCAATGGCTCTTAAGAAGTTCCATTTAGTGTGAAGGTCTCTTTCTCGTTGATAGTTGGTAGTTGAGGGGTTTTGAAGAGCTTGTACCTGCACATCCATTAACAAACGGTTAGTCTCACTCAGTCTCTCTTGAAATTTTGAAAAATTCTCTCTGTTTAAGTGTTTTAGCTCTCTTTTAGTGGTCTTTTGCTTCCAACAGAGGTCAGAGAGTTGAAAGGCAAAGCTTCCAGCCTGAATCCAAGCATCATTCACATGCTAGAGGAAGTTTGGGTGTTTGATCAGATAGTTGAAGAATTTATATGGTCTGGTTCCAGCTTTAGGGAGTTGGTAAGCTAGGTCTACAAGGCTGGGGGAGTGGTCTGATGGTAAAGGAGGAAGGTAAGTAGCCGTACTGTTGGGGAAGTAAGAGAGCCAATGGTCATTGACAAGAACACAATCAAGTTTTTTAGCAACTGGGGAGGCTGGTTGATTGTTGGTCCAGGTAAAGAATGGCCTCTGAAATCTCAGATCGAAGAGATTCAGTTGGGTGAGGCAGTCTTTAAGCTCAGCCATCGGTGGAGTTATGAAGTTCACATTTGGTAAGGATTGCTCTTCATTATGAATTATCTGATTGAAATCACCTCCAGCCAACCAAGGAGATGTATTCAGGGAGAAGTTATGCTGAATATGAAGAAGTTCAACCCATAGGTCAGTTCTTTCCTCTTTTGTATTCAATACATATACCGCAGTAAACACGAATTGAATCTTGCCTCCAATTATAACCTCACATGTAATAGTTTGTTTGGACTAGTGCATCACTCGGACTGAAGCCGGATCCTTCCAGATTACAATGATGCGTCCATCTTCATCTGATAGGTGATTCGAGGTAAAATTTCACCCCGAGAATTCCTTTGCCATGATCTGATTCAAGTTAAGATCTTTTACATGTGTTTCCAAAATTGCACCAAAAAGTGGCTTGTTACTATGAAGCCATTTATTGAAGGGCTGATGCTTATCTGAATCATTTAGACCTCGTATGTTCCAAAAAAAGTGTTGTGTATCCATCAAGAGTGAGAGGGAGCTTCCCCCTTGGATGGGAGAGAGCCAAAAAGGTTCAACACTGGAGTTTGAGATGACAAAATAGAGTTAGGTACAAGGTTAGAGGGCGGCAGAGGGTTATTCATATCAACAAAAGAGGGTGGAGAGTGGAGAGAGGGATGAGAACGGGATCTTTTTAGTGAGGTGGGAATTGATTTCTCGGGAGAGTGGGGATATGAGTAAGGTAGACCCGATGGGGTTATAGGGGCTGGGAGCTGAGAACAAAAGAATGGAGGGGTTTGGATGAGGATAATGATGAGGCTAAGGATGATGGCTGAGATGAGAGTAAGGAGTTTTGAGGCATAACCGGTTGAGAGTTACGAACGGATCGAGAGGTAGGAATTTGGGGTTGAGGGGGTGAAGCTGTAGACTGCAGGGAGAGTTGCAAAAGCCGGTGTATATAGACAAACAGGGAGAATGAGCACAGTCGGTAGGGGAACAAGGGGTGAATCCATGGTAGGGAGAGGGGAGAAATGGTTGGAAGTATTAGACAAACTGGCAGAGGCAGCAGGAACATGAATCTTTGAAGGTGTAGAACCCTTTACCATAGTGAAGCCTTCCTTTGGACCCGACACAGACACTAGTAGAGGTAAACCAGATACAGGCTTAGTTGAATCGGTTTTCTTACTTACTGAGGCTTCTCTTACCGGCTTATCCTGCTTTGTAGTTTAAGCTTCCTAAGAGGGTCGATCTTGTTGCGGAGGGAAAAGGTGACAGTTCCAGACAATATGGCCTAGTTCCTTATAATGTGAGCATGATGGAGGTAGCCATGGATATTAGATTGGAACTTCAACTATCTGGCCATTATCCCTGGTGAACTCCACAACATCTGGAAAAGGCTTTGTAAGGTCCACAGTAACCTTAGCATGGGAGACTTTGAGGCTAACTATATTGATTGTGTAATCATATGTCTCCTTAGGCTCTCCAACAAGTCTAGAAATTAAACTTATCCTTTCAGTAGTTCGTAGGTCCAGTGGAATATTAAGCATGTGGATCCAAATTGGGATGGAGTCTAGCGGCAGGGACTCGGAGGAGTAATTAGAAGAACATGGAACGGTATGGAACATGGAATCACCAACATACCATATGCATTTCTCTAGAACTTTTTGCCTAATAAACTCATTAGGGATCCTAACTAGCATGGACCTAGATTGAAAGTTCATATGTATCTCTAGACGTTGTCTTTTACCCCACATATGATTCAGAACGCTTTGCACCTGGTGGTAAAGGGGTGGTCCACCTTTAAAGAAACACATGACGAAGTCTTTGTGAAGCTCAACACCTCTTTGAAAGACTTGGTCAGGGATGTGGACTCGCAGGCTACCCTAATCAGCAATAGAGACAGGAGCAAGTCGCTTCAACAGTCATCCTTATTTTTTCAACCAGAGTTTTTCCTTTGCCAACCGGAACAGTATGAGTACCACGGGTAGAGACAGAGGGGTTGGAGTTTTGGTGTTGAGTCGGGGTAGTTGGGAGCAAGGCAGCAGTAGTGGTAGAGGGAGTAGGAAGAAGGTTGAGTGGTTGTGGCTGGATGGGTTGGGCATGGGAAGGGTTGAGGGTGGTAGTGGAAGCTTTGTTTGTAAGAAGAGGGGAAGTTGCTTTGGGGGTAAGCACGATAATTTTTTTGGGAACAGTAGTTTTTTCAGGAACAATACAACCAGATCTAGGGTTTTTGTGATCTAGATCTGCAGTATTAGCCATTGGGCTTTCAACCTGATGCATCTCGACATCGGTAGTAATAGCGATTGAGGAGTCATTAGAGCCAGAGATCTTTGCAACAGGCCCACTTGTGCGAGCAGTTTGTTGACCAAGATTGGAGTTTTTGGCCGCTAACGGGGTTAGGGAAGGAGATTGGGAGGAAGAAACGGATAAGGCAGGGTCTGGAGGGTCTGGGGGAAGTAACCGAGGAGGCAGGGATTGAGTTACACCAGCAGTGGGACACGTTGGATTCAGGGCGGAAGCACGACCATCGGGGAACCAGGGGTTCTTCATTGGCAACTTTTAAATTGTATTTGCCTATAACTCTGATAACTCTCTAATTTACATGTTTTTAGTATCATTTTTTGTCCTTTGTATTGTTTATACTAGCCCTGAGACCAACTATCCGGTATCCGAGATCCAATCCGGTATCCGGTCATATCCGCTCCGAAAAATAGGATATCCGCTGCAGCGGATTCGGATCTGGATACTAAAATTATTGATCCGCCGGATACGGATCCAGATCCGAATAGTTCAACATTTATGGACCGGATATCCGGTATCCGGTTACATTAACAATGGATCTAATATTATTAGTGGGCTACTGAACGTTTAATGGACTATGCAATTGATAAATGAGATATACGTGTGGGCCAAAGCTATTAATAGGTCCATTTAGGGTTTTTGTCTTGTTTTTCTTTTTTTTGGTCAACTTGCTCTCTTTCTCTCCCCTTCTTCGCCGACTAAATTTTCTTTTCGCCCTTTTTTACTTCTTCTTTTCACCATTAAACCACCATCATCTGAATCTTTCATTTTTCCTCTGTTACTAATCTTCAGGGCAACGTCGTGATTTATTTGTTTGGTATTCCCTTTTTCGATTTTATTTCACTGTTTTTGATATAAGATTGAAATGAAACTCCGAATCACCGATCTAATAGATCTGAGATCCGCGACAGGAGGTTCGTCGAATCAGCTATGTAAAACGAAATCCTAGTTTTATCGCCATGAAATCCGACGAAAGAGAGAGAAGGAGAAGGGTGAGAAAAAGAAGACGCAGAGAGAGCGAAAAAAGAAGGAACAACATAACTTTGGAGCGGATCTGGAGATCCGCGGATATCCAACTTTTTTTACGGATATCCGGGTTTTCGGAGCCGGATACGGATAGTTAAAACATGAATCCGGCAGATCCGGATCCGGATCCGCATACCACCAAAAACCCCGGATATCCGCTCCGTCTCAGGGCTAGTTTATACCCTTACCTTAGCATTTTTAGGTCAGTAACTGTAGGAATTCACATTTAGGCCATTTAGGGTGTTGCATTCTTGCATTTGCATACTTTGGATGAAAACATGTATTTTAGAGCCTAAAATGGGGAAAAACAAGGACAAACCCGAACATGTACCCGAAGGAGCCATCGAGCCGGAAGAACAGGACTGGGAAGCTAGGTCAAAGGGGTTTCGATATATAAACCCCCCCCCTCTTCTTCCTCGTAAACGAGCACGCCGCAGACCCTCAAACCAGAGAGCGAGAGCTTCTGAGAGAGATCTAGAGCGACTCAATCTTCTTTTCACTTTTGTTAGGATTTATTTTGCATCTTTTTGTTATTCTTTTAGATTTCTACTCTATACTTTTCTCTTCTACTTTACATTTTAATACAATGCAATTTTTGTTTATCCTTGTTTCATGTTTCCTGCAATGATTTCCGAGTAGTGTAGTAAGGTTTCTAGGGATGGGATAGATGATTTTGTGTTCTTGATCGGTTAGGATGTCTTAGTTTGATTGTTTATGTTTTATAAATTCCCTTCTAGATTGGTGTTCTTAATGTTGTCAACAAACCGAGAGGGTGAGATTAGATTAGGATGTTTTACCATCGAGAGGTGTAGATGGAAAAATGCTTAAATCAACCAATGCTAGAGATTTACTCACTTAGCCGAAGAGATTAGATGAGTAAGGGGTTTATTGACAATAATGAATCGGTTCATATTGCCTGCTTGGTCATGTTTCTCCAACGAGAGTTGGGTAGGGGAGTGATCAAGGTTGATTGTTTCTATCACAAGAGTGTTTTAACAAGATTTTAGAGATTCATTGTCTAGGGAATATTTGCTTGAGGCATGTAAGACATCTGTATTGGTCAGGAACACTTAGGAGTCGATTACCCCATCCTTAGAAGCTTTCGTATTTTATTTTCTTGCATTTTTATTCATCACTCGATCCCTTACCCGAACAGGTACACGATCACCTGCTTCGAGTAACCCTTCGAGCTGTTCATACCTTCTTTGCTAACTCGATCACCCCACCCGATCCTGTACTCGAATGCTTGCATCGAGTGCTTAGGTCGAGTGGTTCCTTGTTTATATTCTTTTCTTTTATTTATTCTAGGATTGTTAAACAAAACCCTTTTATTGTTTGGCTTGACTTGCTTGCTCTTGATTGCATCCTATCTGCTAGCATAACAACCATTTGGATTGATAACCCTTTGTACTACAACTCCATAGGGAATTGATAACCTGGGTGAAAATCCTGTTATCAATTTGGCGCCATTGCCATTTGGTTGAATTTAATTTGCTACGTTTAGGATTTCAGCACTTGCTAGATCAAGTTCTCTTATCTATATTGGTTCGGCATCTGACTTGTTTGCATTCGTGTTTGTTTGTTTTAAATCTCGGGTACAACCCGAGCACCCACCCGACCCGTCACTCGATCAGATGGATTGGGTTGACCTTCGTGTAATCACTCGGTCACCTACTTGTGCATGCAAACACGGTCCAAGGGTAGCCAAAACTTAAGTCCTTTCATCGACAACATCGACAGACCAAGGTTACTCCAACAACAACAAGTTCAACACCCGCAACCAGCAACAATTGAGGAGACAATGAACAGTCCACCAGATCCTCAAGCAAGGACCAACATAGGAGCAGAGGATGCTCCATCTACTCATACTCAGAGGAATGGCATTGTGCCACCTGCTGTCCAGAACAACAATTTTGAGATCAAGAGTAGTCTCATCCAGATGATACAAAGCAACAAGTTTCATTGATTGCCAATGGAGGACCCATTGGATCATCTGGATGAATTTGATAGGCTCTGTAGCCTCACCAAGATAAATGGAGTTAGTGAGGATGGATTCAAACTCCGGCTTTTCCCATTCTCTTTGGGAGATAAAGCACACATTTGAGAAAAATCACTCCCCAAGGATTCCATCACCACTTGGGAAGCGTGCAAGAAGGAGTTTCTAGCCAAATTCTTCTTCAACTCCAAAACCGGAGTTTAGTTTGTACATAGAAACATCAATGTCAGCGAATGGTCAGTGCAATTCCTCATGCTAATACATATATTCTCTGCCAATTAGACAGAGGCTTTGTACGTATGTGAATGCTCTCACAAGAGAGCTCAATCAAATGTAATTCATCAAAAAATCATAAGAAAGCAATGAATATTGAAAACATTGAGAAACAAATAAGTTTTTGAACAACATCAGATCAATATCCTGGAGATCAAAAGACAAAAAGGGAAGATAATGAAATCACTCAATATAAGAACCAATAAGTTTTGGCTTTCAATTATGAAAGTATAAGAAACATACCGCTAAAACAAAGTTTCAATCCTTTTCAGATAAGAGTTAGTCACGAAATAAGTCTTGCTACAAGAGAAATCTAACACAAGCTTCATTCAAAGTTTCCAACATCATTGTACCATCCTTAGTTGCAGCTCAACCCAGCACATCTTCTAGCTTACGTTCCTCAATTTCACCATCTCCCCTAGGATCAATTTCATCATCTCCCCTAGGATTAACTGAGCTTATTGTCCTATCCATTGCATCACCTTTGGTTTGTAAGTTTGGCATCTCTAGTTCAATCTTTTTCCAAGTAATGTAATTTTAACACTTAATTTTCTAAATATTAATTTGATAACCAAAAAAAAAAAATCAACTGTTATATATAGATTATTTAGATAAAATATATTAATACAAAATTTACTCACTAATTAAATATGCTCTTAGATTGTCGGATTAATCAAAGAAATTTGAATGTTAAATTGCAATACAATTGGGAATAAACTGAGCTTGAAGTCATATCGATTACATCACCTTTGGTTCATAAGCTTAGTATCACTAGTTCAATCTTTTTTTCAAGTCATGTAATTTTAACACTTAAATTTCTTAATATTAATTGGACAACAACTACTATATATAATAATATTCTTACGTGAAGTGACATTAGTGCAGTGACCAATGGTAAGTCTTTTAATGCACAAGGGATCGAATCCCGCTCCGCTCCCTACGAATATAGGGATTTGACTAGTGGTCCGGCCTGTTGTGGCCTTGACAATATATATTCTTACAAAAATTATTACAAAATTTATACACTAGTTAAATATGATCTTAAATGGTCGAATTAATAAATGAAATTTGAGTATTAAATTGTAATAAAATGTTAGTTAACCGAGTTTGGTGTCCTATCCATTGCATCGTCTTTGTTCGTAATTTTGACATCACTAGTTCAATCTTTTTTCAAGTTATGTAATTTTGACACTTAAATATCTTAATATTAATTCTTTTTTGAATTAATGTTAAATTATATTAAAAAGAATTCGATAACAAAAACATGAGAATATTCAACTAATATTCTAAATAAAGAAATTGATGCAAAATTGACTCACTGATTAAATATGATCTTAGATTGTTGGATTAATAAAAAAAAATTGAATGTTAAATTACAATATAATGGAGAATAATCGAGTTTGGTGTCTTATCTACTGCATCACCTTTAGTTGGTAAACTTGGCACTACTAGTTCAATATTTTTACAAAGTAATTTTAACACTTAAATTTCTTACGACTAAGTTTTTTTTTTTTTTTTTCTTCTTGATATCTTGAGTTTTCTTTATGTTACATCGAACCAAGTTATTGTGTTTGCCTCTAAGGCTTTAATAATGATATTACATCGAATTAAGATTCAAGTTATATGCCTTCACAGCATTTAAACCAAAGTTATAATGTTGCATCCAGCATCTTTACTAAACAAGACATTAAGAAAATATCAGTAACACATGCAAGACTGAAATAAATCATTAGTTTCACCTTAATTGCTAAGAATATAGTTTATAAAAGAGGAACTAACTAGTGCATAACTAATTATTAGAATGTCAAGTACTGAAGAGAAACCCATACATGAAGTTTTTAAAGTTGTATATTTAGTTTTACTGATTCATCAGAACATGGTTCTGTTACCACCTCAGAGAAACAAGAGAAATCGGAATGAAGGGTAAAGAAAACAGAGGAAAGTGAGGCGACACCAAAAATTAGGCCTGGGCATAATATCCGAATTCGAAAAAACCGATCCGAATCCGAGCCTAAAAAACCGATCCGATCCAAACCGAAAATTTAGAAATATCCGAACGGATTCTAAACTTAAGGATCCGAAAATCCGAATCCGAACCCGATCCGAACTGAAATTCGAATGGATATCCAAACATGCTCAAAATATAAATATATAGTAATAATATATTAGTAATACTTACATGTTGTAATAAATTAGGTGTCTAAAAGTTTAAATTTTTGGATATTTTAAATATGTTCATGTATTACAACTATTTTTAAGTATATTTAGGTAAAAGGTAAGCGTATTTTTTAGATATTTTAGTTTATTTCAAGTAATTTAAATTGATTTGGATACAAAATTTAAGACTTTTGAGTACTTTGGATAACCGAATCCAAACCCATAAAATCCAATCCGAATCTGATTCGAATCCGAAATTTGAAATTATCCGAACGGATTTTAGAATTAGAAATCCGAAAAATCCAAAATTCAAAAAATCCAATCCGATCCGAAAATCCGAACGCCGAAGGCTACCAAAAATATAAATAAGCGACTGAACTTACTCTTTAAAAAATTGGTTATATAATTAGTTTATTACATTTGGTACTATATACATCAAATCAATAAAGTTACTCCGCTAATTACACAACATAAAAAAAGTCCCAGTTACTCCGCTTAACTTCTCGAGTCCAAAACTGTGAAGCTTCTCCTTACATTCTGCTCGTTTTGTCCTTTCCTAAAGCTTAAAGAGTCGTAAAGATTCAAGATCAAGCATCCATGTGTTAGGGTCGTAATCATAATCCAAATGACCAACTCTTGGCTTATAAAAAGAAAAGACTTACCAAATCTTGACCCAAAAATCGATCCTTTTGCTTTCAGTTTCTTACCCTGTTCGGTTTTGACAGGTTTCGTGCCTTTACCGCTACTACTCTCTCCCGGTGTAAAACCCGAGAATCTGCTCACTTTTTCGTGGTACACAGCCGGAGGTGCAAGCCTTAATCGAGGCAAGCTCTCTATCTGTACCAACCTCTGATCTTTCTGAAGGTTGGTTAAGATTTCAAACTGCAACGTTGAACAATGTAAACCTTTTTTAGTTATTTGCAATGACATTTTCAGTTTTAGAATTATAAAAATCTTACCCGTGATATTTGCTGGTTATGAGAATGATCGCTCATTTCATTCTCGTGTAAGTAATGCGAAGCACGTTGTGCAGACCCGGCGTTTGACGAAACTGTGCTTATTAGTCCATAATCCAGGTAGAACGATTTACCTTTAGAAGAACTTTTGCTGGTCTTCTTGGTCATACAGACAGGACAGCCTGATGGGGAGACATAAACTGATGACGATGATGATGAGGTCTCATTCTCTGATGGTTCACACTGAAGATGTGTTGCGTGGCCACAGTTGAAAACACGTACACGAAGAGCAGAAAATGTCTTGGTGAGAGGGCAACTGCATATACAACAAAGCAAACTTCTGGGTGCATACCCGTGAGAAGCACCTTTCTTGAGTAAGTTCATGGAGTAGAATGTATCATCTTCGATTAAAGACTTTGCAGTATCCTGACCAGGGTAAGAAAAGTTTTAGAACATTTGAAGAGAGATCACCCAACCCATGCACGAGATTACATGATTAGAGAGACGCATGTACATACCAGTATTCTCCGTTCGAATCCATATGTTCCAAGCATTCCCAATATTGTAAGTTTAAAATCACCAAACTCTTGAGTACCGTTGTCAGAGAGGAGTTTTGTCATGATTGTTGGAAGACGAACATATCCTATCATTCCTTCAACAATCTCTTTGATAAATTGAGATATGAGCTTCCTCAGGATGTGTGTACCTGCCGTATCAGATCCTGGAATCCTCCACAAAATTGCAACGTCTGATTCATTGACATTAAGTTCCAACGGTTTAACATCTAATGGACCTTTATTTATTTCATCGGTGTTCCTCGGTTCCCTATATGAATCCATCAAAGGTTCACAGAAACTGCATAAAGCACGAAGAGAGAAAACAATGATCAAGTAACAGCTCGTCGCACTCGCTTAGGCTTGTTGTTAACTCCAACATGAGTTTAATTGCATATGTTTAAGAGTAACTACGACGTGAGTGTTATTAGGGCGAAGAGAAATTGGTTAGTAGCGATGTGTATGATCATGCTTACGTGTCAAGAAAGCGAAACCAAAGTATCTCAGACTCCTCTGGATTAAGACGAGGAGTGTTGCGCTGACACAATCCTACACAAGCTTGCAGAACACCTTGTATGTCATGTACCTGAGGGATGGATAATAAACAGCATGAGAAAAAGAGAGAGCGAAAGCACGGCATATAGAAGCACACTTTCTTATTGTATAGAATATACAGACCTCCTTCAACTCTAGAGCACTACTGAATAGTTCCAAGCTAGCTCCTTCGCTAGCACTCAATTTCATTTGTGTTATAAGGTAATCCACTGCATTTTCAAGTTCAACATATTTTTCATTGAGTCCAGAGAGTGTAAGTGACAAAGCACTTGCTGCATCACCCACCCTCTCAAAGAGGAATGCTGTTGCATCTACAATTCCATATTCCTGGCACAGACTTAGACAGTGTTCCACCCTGTAGCTGTCAAAGGTTTCCAGAAATCTCAAGACTGACTTCCGTTCGTACTCGCATAATAGCTGTAAAAATACGCAGAGAATCATCAGCATTGAAGGTTGAAACGATTCCATGATGCCACCCAGGACCCACTAAAGGTTATGAAGAGGAGATTAAGAACAAGTCGACCTGGCAGTCAAATCACTTTTTAAGACAAACAAACCAAACAAAGTTCTGGTGTAAATAAAGCAATGGGGTTTCAATCTTGGAAGTTCTGAAAAAGTAGTGCAAAGAGCCATAACAGTTGCAAGAGGCGATATAAGGAAAGTATACTTTGGCAGAGACCTAAGACTTGTTGCGGACTAAATTTGTCTCACTCGCTTCGGTAATTATAGTCAAAAAACCAAAATATTGTTTCCAGAGGCAGACTTCCACGAGAACTTATATCTATTAGACATCTACCATTTTATATAGAAGGCTAAAGAAGGCTTCTAACTAAGAAGATAAGAAACATCGACGCTGCAGAGAGATTCAGTTGAACAAGTTTTCATAAATGCTTACCTGTAAGTAAAGCTCAATCATGTCATCAGTCACATTAACTGGATTATCTTGGATGATTTTGGGAAAGCCATTAAGTTCTTCCAAATAAATCTCAGCCTCTTTGGGTATATCCCTTCTAATGTTTTCACCCGAATTATCTGCAGCTTCATATTTTTTTAGACGAGAAAAATCAAGACTCCCAGACAAGTGAACCTCAATGACAGTTTTGAGATACAGGAACAAGCTTCTTGTATGAGAATGGAGCTGCGCTTGGATGCGTGTGATGTTGTCTTTCAAATTATGAATAATCAGGAAGAATGTTCCCTGTCTGCAAAAAATGTCAGAAAACCAATATTATTAGACCCCACTAGACCTAATCAACAGAGAGAGAGAGAGTAAAATCAATCTAAAATTACCTATTCAATTCAAGGAGCTCGGGAATCCTACAAATTATTGCAGATTGGAAGGCAGTGAATTCATCCCCACTCAACCGTGACAGCATATTGTTCACATAGCAAAACGAATGTATGGGTTCATCTGCCTCTTTCATGTAGCTATCCAAAGCTGCAACGTACCTTCGACCGATAATATGAATATAACCACAAACCTGGACATTGGAAACCATAAAAAAAGATCAAGGAGGACAACCCAAAGTAAACATCGCAAGCACGCTGTAGGGGAATGATAAATGTCTATTAAGAGGATACCTGATAAAAATGTGATTTCTCACAAAGGTGTGATACATAAGCTACATCCCAATCAGTCTCCGGTACAGCTTTCAGAAGGTTTAGTAATTGGGTCTCTCTCATCTTAGAAGACACGTTATAAGTTGGATGAATGTGATCTGATGTTAAGTAATCTAAAATCTGTGCCAATACGCTCTTGGGAATACTAACTTTACCACGTGCTGCATAAAATGCAACAAACTCATATAGAAGACTTGAATCCTCCTTAGACGGCCAATTTTTATCTGATTCTGAATCATTTGGATAGCCAGATTCATCAGCCTGGCTTAAGTCCCCATCAAGAACGTGAACTAGAGCATCTATAAGATTCTGGATTAGTATATTGTTGTTAACTTCGGGTAAACTGTCATCAGTCTTGGACTCTAAACTTACTTCACCGGACTCCAGCAGATGACCCTCATGATTCACCATTTCTTTTTCTACAAATGCATATCTTAGGACATCTAAAGTGGCTTCAGTATCCATCTCTAGTAGATGGTAGAGGTTCAAGTAAATCCATCGAGATGTTACACATGTACTAGAATCATGGGTGTTTGATTTCTCCAGTAGAAACTGAATCAGCTCGGTCCTGAGTGATGGCAAGCGTGTAGGATTTAGAGTTCCATGTCCTGCAGATAAAACTCAAATCAGTGTGTGAGAGGAAAATGCTTATACAAGTTTATAGGTCACCAGATACCATACTTGGGTAGATTGCAGATCATAACATGCAGTGAAACAATAATTAAATCTTACCTGGGGGAAAAGCCAAACCAAGAAAGCAGTACTTTAGATAAACAAGCATCCGGTACCTGAAAAAGAAACATGATAGAAAAAAAGGGCAATTTTTGAAGGTTCAGACAACAACTATATTGTGTCATACAGGAAATCAAACCTTTATTAGACAGCAATAATATTGAAATTAGCTATATGCATAGGTGCCTTCGAGGATTAATTTCATGTTAGATGGAAATAAATGAGCCTTTTGAATTCTAGGTTTTCCTCTAGTCCATGACTGAAAAAGGCGAGGAGGGGGCACTCAAGTTCAGTTTTGCGCGTAAAGTTTTATTAAGCCAGAATAAAGTGCAACGACCTAACATAACATACCCAATGGCTGTAGCCCTTTGTTTCTCACTGTTCCGTAAGACAATCAGGAGTTCCTCCAGAGGTGACCTGAAATCATCCAACCCCTTGTTGAAAAGATAGAGCAAGGCCCCATAAAGCCCATGCTCACGGCAAATTCTAACTACCTAAGTGTCAATAAGGAAAATATCAGAAATTCAACCATAAAGTCAACACATCAACTTATTGAAGATAGACCAAACATGACAAATGAAATTGTCTACAAAACCTGACCTGATTGAAATCTAAGGAAGAAATATCCATGTGAAGTACACACTGCTCAATTCTTTGTAGCCATCCTTTCCTACTATAATGTTCAACCAGCGCTTGCATAATCTGAGCAGTATGAAACAAAACAAAAGAATAATAAGATAATATATAACAGCACTGTTGAGGAAATATCTTATAGTTCCACAGAAGATACCTCAGGAGGAAGAGATCCAAGCATATCCCTCAATATATAAGGCTCCAAAAGCTCCAAAAATGTATCTAGACAAACCAAAAGTAGTTGCCGCAATAAATACGAGAAATTATAGTGTCTCATTATACACAAGGAATTAGTAGTCATCAAGAGATTTGAACCAAGATCAAACTGTCTTGAAAATGGACAGCAGATTCCAAAGCACGTGTATATCTCACTTAATAAACTTAAGGTATAAAAATATTACAATTAGCATTGCAGTACTATATTGTTTGATTTAGCAAACTATACAATGACTCTAAACCGTTTATAGAAGAACTAAACTAAAAATTAAGGAGAACATACCTGCAAACACGCAGCACACATGTGTGTGTGTGTATTATGAAAATCGGCATACATAAGAAAAACAAAAACCCAGAGGAGATACCAAAAACAAGATTAGTTGACCAAAGCTCTCTAAGGATTTTAAAGAATAAAGACACAGAAACAGACAACCCTGTTCCTTAATCCTAACGTGGTAAACATCTTTCAAAGAATTATATAGTTAGAATGATAGTTAACCCTGTTCCTTAATAAAATGTAGCACCGAAAAAGGAAGTTATTATGAACACATATAGATGTGAAATATATACCTCTTTGTTGTACAGCCACAAATCTGGAAAATATCTCATCAAAGAGCAAATCCATCCTGTTAATATGAACACAGAATTCAACGGCAACACCACCAACACGATTGTATTGTTCTTCTATCTCTAAATTGACATTATTGGTTCCACTGCTTTGCTCATGAGTTACTCCATTTTTTTCAATCTGATTGGAAAATGCTATTGAGATATAAGAAAATACTTCATCTACGTAGGAAAGTAGCAACTCTGCTAAACTGGGTGCTATGGCTTCCCTTATGGCATCAACAGTTTTGGGGAGGTCAACAACCCCATGAGCTTGACCATTAAAAAGTGACATTGCCATGTTAAATGCACCCATCCAATCACCTCCTCTCCTTAACACATCAACCCGCTCCTTCCACGGCAAAAGTCTGGAGATAATAAGATGCGCAGTCCCGAGAATGTATACTGAAGCCCCTCTTACACCCACAGAGTTTTGATAAGCTTTCTCAGGATTTCCAAAGACATTTGTAAAGTACGTATGATAGGAAATTAGGTCATTCCCAGAAGAACCAGCCACAGAAAAGTTTGTCTGGTGAATAACCACACCATCTCTTGTGAACAGATACAAATGGCCCGACACAGTTGGGATCACCAGCAACTGAATATGCAGAGAAAAACAGCAAAATCATGAATATGCATTTGCTTAGAAAAAATATTTATATCAGTATACACACCTGGTCATCTAGCCAAACAACACCAATAGCTGGACTGTCAAGTGACCATTTGGCATATTCCTTAAGGTCTGATTTTACCAACTTGGCAACCTGAACTCTACGATCCCACACAATGACAAGAAAAGAAACCCTATCTTCTGCATCCTTGGAAGAATTTCCTGCAAAATTTCACGTTACTAAAACAGTACATGTAAAGTACACAGTTATAGCGGGAGAAGAATTACCCGTTGAGCATTTCCAGGCAGTGTATGGCATGGAACCCTCCCGAACCCCTTCTGGCCTAGGAAGTTGTGCATACACCTCCAAATTTGGAATGAGCTTTACCTGATAAAAACAGAAGAGGATGATCTCCAGAAGCGTAACCAGTAAACTGAATATGAAAAATATCTGGAATAGTTACCACTAGTCCAGTTTGATAGGTGACAAATATAACAACACCTTCTTCCACCGAAGTTGAATCCTCATTAAAGAGCTTCCAAGTTGAATCAACCCCAACAACACCTCCCATCATGCTACTTATACTGCTGGATGGAACTGCAGAGTTACCCCCCTTAGAAGAGGCCAAGGAGCTTCCAAAATTTTCATCAGGCAAAGGTGATGCGGAGAGGACCGTTCCATTGTTTTGTCCATCGAGAAGACACTAATACAATCAAAATAATGTGTACAAACCCATTCCTCCGAGTAAGTAAGGCTGAACAGGAAACCAGCAGAAACAGAGACAAAATCACAAGCAAATATAACATTACAGAATACAAAATTTACCTGCGATTTTACTGTATACATGTTCAACAGCAGAGCCCAAGAAAAAGTGTGTTTGAAAACAACACCCTTTGTATCACTTGTAATCACTTTAAATAGGCGAGAACCCTGAGAATCCCGACCTAGAAAAAACGCATGTACTACTGGTGCAGTATGTTCAGTGATCACTTTTGCGACCGAAGCTCTCTGCACGTCCCAAACTGTAACATGTCCATCACCATAACCTGCTAGCAGGAGGCTCCCTATCTGATTGAAGCAAACGGAGGTAACTGGGGACTGGGATCTTTCTCCTTGTAAACCAAGCCAAATCATCTAAAAACTTGCAAACATAAATATTAATAACTGGAGTATATATCCGCACAGTTTATAATATGCTCTTGTACGAATAAACTAAAAATGGACATAATTAATGATGTAAAAGACAACCTTTGATTCCATTTGATCTGCAGTACCAGAAGAATATTTACTTGGTATAACGAGGATGACCCCCTTGGATGTACCCACAGCAACAAACCTTAAATGAACAGCCAAAACCTGAGGAGAACCATGGTCCCGCTTAAATGCTTGCGATGAAATGGTTCGGCTGATGGTATTGTCAGCATCAACATCAAAGTAACCTAAATTCGTCGAACCGACCTTAACACCCTCAAGTCTCATTGGCTGAGCAGCAGCCCCTTCCTCCCAATGCAAACCAGTATATGCTTGTTTTTTCTCAAACTCTTCAGCCAAGACAAGCTGCTTTCTAAAAGATGGTGATTTTGATTTCTCTCTTTTACTCATCCTTTCTTTTTCCAACTCAACCATCCTCTCTTCTACAAGCTCTGAAATGCCAGAAATTGAGCTTTCATCATCAGGAACAAAAGCATCAATTCCCTCTGCTTTAGAATCCGGTATAACTATATCTGATTTATCACTCTCAACATCTCCAGCACTTGAGTCCTCAACATTGCTTACCTTAGTATCATAGCACTTGCCATCAGAATCATTAAAATGTTGAGACTCCACCACCAAAGAAGCGACTAACATTGTGTCATCAACAGCAGCAATTTCGGATTCTGCAGCAGTGACCAAGTCAGGCTTTGAGTTTGCCTCACTTTCACGGGCATCAACTAAGCTCTCAGTAACATCACTAGCTTGGACTTCCATCACTTTAGCTTCGTTCTCTTGACTTGCAACAACCGCAACTCCACTACTAACAGAAGCAGCAGATCCAGCAACAACAGAATCTCCATTCGAAGAAGAAACTTCTTCCTGCTGCAGCAACTCACTACTTGCACTGTTAGCTCTCCTCGACTTGATAATAGCAGCGTGTGGTGTAGGAACCAACCTAGAAGCAGCCACAGCCGCCGCAAGCGCCGCACCGGGCTTCACATTCGACCGCACTCCTGCGAATAGCGACGGCAAAGGCAACTGCCTTAAAGATGATGAAGAAGAAGTCGATCGCCGCGTCGGAGGATTCAAATTGGATTCAACTGATTCAGGTCTCACCACCGGAACGTTTGTAAGGGCTTCTGATAGGCGGCGACGAGTCGGATCGTTTTGCTTCGGCCGTTTAATTGACGGTGGGGAAGAAGGAGGAGAAGGTGACGGAGATGAAGAACTAGACGCGTTGAGAATATCGTCGACTGTACGGTGAGGGACGGATGAAGAATCCAAATCGGAATCAGAGTCTGAGTCCGATACGAGGAACGAATCGAGATCGAGTTCCATGTTAGACTTCTTCATAAACATGAACTTCAAGAGGAGGAGTCGTAGTCTCTATGATGACTTCGAAAGTAGCTGAGAGATTATTCTCTAGCCGTTTGGGTTCATCAGAAGAAACTCAATTCTTCGCCGGCACTAGTCGACGTATTTTATTCAGCTAACATCGAGTCAATAAGGAAACCAGGTTTTATGAAAGGCTCTATAAAACCTAAAAAAAAAAAAAGTGGGCTTTTGATGTAAAGGAAGCCCATATGAAGAGAATGATGTTGACCAGATGTTTGACGATTAAAATGTAAAAGAAGGCCACGTGTATTGTTGTAGGAGGGGGGAATAACACCACCGTGGTCCATCACGCACCTGATGATGTCTCTGTCCTTGTAATTTTTCTGCCTGACTGGCTCCATGCACGTGATAGCACGAGACCTTCACCAGTTCGTTTTAATATTTTTCTTCTTTTTTTTCTAAGATGTTTTGTTGGCCAATAAGCACAGCTTGATAGCTGTCATTTTCTACTTAAATAGTAGTAGTAGGTAATTTGGTTTAATATCCGGAATAAACATATGGTAATTATGATTTTTTTTTTCTTTAGCAAAAAAACAAAACGAAGAATAATGTTTTCGGTATTCGATGATTCTTTTATCCTAAAGCTTGAAAACATGCATCTGCACAATCGTCATACGTCGATATTAATCATGCGTACGTATAGGTATAGGGTTCGTGCGTATGTATAGGTCTATGAGTCTATCTATCTACACAATGGTCGTCTAGAAAGCTCGTGGCAGTAACGTGCTTATTTAAAATCAAATGCTTGTTGAAATATCAATATAGATTTTTATTAGTTACAATAGGAACACTCAAGAAAAAACAATGGTTTTGCTTTTGCATAATGAAATAGAATTAATTTATGTGGTTAAAAAGAAGTAACTATAAAAAAAAAACAAAACTCTAATTTCAATTAAACCAGAAAAAAAAAAAAAACATAAAGTTTAATAGAATTGAATGTACAACAAATGCAAGCAGGTCTACGATATAATCATAATTTGATATTACTAGTTTGACGAAATGACCAATAAAAAGAAAAAGAAAAAAGATTGAAGTGGGAGAGAGTAAATGAAGAGGAAGAGTCATCGCTGTCATGGTCGCAGTTAAAGAGGGTTGTCAGAGTCAGAACTCTCCCTTAAGCAACCTTCCAAATTTATTGACATTTTCTGTTTCCCAAGATCCACCCACCACTCTCCTCTCCTCTCTCTCTCTATCTCTCTCTTCTTCCCTCATATCTGCGCGAGAATCTAAAAACCAAATCTCATCCTCTCTACTAATGTCTCATTACTACTACTGCAATGTGTTGACTCTGTGTCTGTGAGAATCTTTTTAAAAACTCCGACCTAATCTCCAATGGGTAAGAAGAGTAGTTCTTCTTCTTCTTCCTGGCTCACCGCCGTCAAACGAGCTTTCCGATCTCCAACCAAGAAAGAACATAACAACACCAATGCTCACGGTAATGAAGTCGAGGAAGATGAGGACAAGGTTCGTTCTTGCTTCTATAATGTCGAGATCTTGTTACTTTTTTCATTCACATGCTCTGTTTCTTGATTTTATGTTTTTTTTTTTTTTTTTTTTTATAATAATTCACGTGCTCTGTGTCTGCAGAAGAAAGAGAAGAGACGGTGGTTATTTAGAAAACCGACTAACCACGATTCTCCGACGAAGATCTCCGGGGTCGGAAAAGAGGCTCCGGCACAGAAATCCGTAGAAACGGCGACGGTCAACACAACCGCTTTAAACTCTGTTACAGAACAGAGTCACGCCGCGTTATCTACACCGCCCACAACCGTCTCCGCCGTATCGGAAACTCACCCTCCGACAAAGAAGAATGAGTTACCAAATCTTACGAGACGCACTTATACCGCAAGAGAAGATTACGCAGCTGTTGTAATCCAAACTGGCTTCAGAGGCTATCTGGTAAGCAGATTTTAATCTAATTATAGTTAACTATGTTTAAATTATAACGTTTACCAGAGTAAAATTTATTAATAGTAAACGGGATTTGATTTTAGGCAAGAAGAGCATTAAGAGCATTGAAAGGGCTTGTGAAGTTACAAGCACTAGTGAGAGGTCACAATGTGAGGAAGCAAGCAAAGATGACTTTAAGGTGTATGCAAGCTCTGGTTCGCGTTCAGTCTCGTGTGCTTGACCAACGTAAACGTTTGTCTCACGACGGGAGTCGCAAATCTGCCTTCAGCGACACTCATAGTGTCCTCGAATCTCGTTACCTTCAGGACATTTCAGATCGTAGATCCATGGTAAGTGATCTATATATATATATATATATATTCTATTAATACTCTTTTGTAGACACCATTAATGTTGCTCTGTTTTCTGCAATTAGGTTTATATAAAGCTAACATTTATTTTCCAATGGTTTTTGTATTAGTCAAGAGAAGGAAGCATCATTGCTGAAGATTGGGATGATAGACCACACACGATTGAGGAAGTGAAAGCAATGTTGCAACAAAGACGAGACACTGCGTTGAGACGAGAGAGTAACAATAGTTTATCACAAGCTTTCTCTCACCAGGTAAAAAAAGAGAACCTAGCAGTTGTTTGTTTGATATTTGGGTCCGTTTCGGTTTTTAATTTCTTATGGTTTGGACGAAAGGTTCGGAGAACGAGAGGTAGTTATTCTACGGGAGACGAGGAAGAAGAAGAGAGACCTAAATGGTTAGACCGATGGATGGCTTCAAAACCGTGGGACAAAAGAGCTTCGACGGATCAAAGAGCACCGGTTTACAAAACCGTGGAAATCGATACTTCTCAACCGTATTTAACCCGCGGTAACTCGAGAACCGGTGCAAGTCCAAGCCGTAGTAACCAAAGGCCTAGTTCACCATCAAGAACAAGCCATCATTACCAACAACACAATTTCTCATCAGCTACACCATCTCCGGCTAAATCTAGACCGATACAAATCCGATCCGCTAGTCCCCGGATCCAAAGAGATGACCGGTCAGCTTACAACTACACATCAAACACACCTAGTTTGAGATCAAACTACAGTTTCACCGCAAGAAGTGGTTATAGCGTTTGTACCGCTACAACCACCAATACTACGAATGCTGCATTGCCGAATTACATGGCGATTACGGAATCCGCAAAGGCTAGAATCCGGTCTCAGAGTGCCCCAAGACAACGGCCTTCGACACCTGAGAAAGACCGTATCGGGTCAGCTAGAAAACGGCTTTCGTTTCCTGTTCCACCGCTGCTGCATCAAATAGACGGTCAGAGTTTAAGGAGTCCAAGTTTCAAGAGTATCGGAGGTTCTCAACTAGGAGCATTGGAGCAACAATCAAATTACTCTTCTTGTTGTACTGAGTCTCTTGGAGGTGGTGGAGAGATCTCACCTGCTTCTACTAGCGACTATAGGCGATGGTTAAGATAATAATTCCATAATCCATATTAACCGGTCATGAATTTCTCCTCTTTTTTGGTTATATATATATATAAATAAAAATATTTTTGACAAAAAGAACACTGACTTTTTTTTAGCTTTTAACTTTTGATTGATGAAGCTTTGAGATTGTTGTGTACTGTGTAATAGTTTTTTTTTTTTTTTCTTTTTCTTTTTCTGCTTGTTGTGTTGTGTGTGTGTGTTTATAAATGAAAATTGGAAAATTGTAGTCTTTTACTAATTGATCTCTATATAAGTATATCAAGCTGTCATGAAATTTAATCATATGGAATTTGTTAGTATGAAATAACGAATTTTTTTACTGACCCCTTTTTGTATTTTATATGCAAAAGAGAAGTTAGTTAAGAAAATGACCATAAAAAGAAAAAGCTGCAACTTTGCAACTTGAGACACGAGCAAAGAACATTACCCATGTGACATGATTCCTACATGATCACTCTTGTCTTCAACGTTACATATTACTCCAAAACCCACCTAAAGATCAATTAAATGCTTCTAAAATAATATAGTCTCCAACAGGTAAACACATCGTAAAGTCTATCCATTTGATTATATAATACTTTAGGTAATTGTTTATTTTATCAGCTGAGTTTAAGGGAAAGGGGCCATTTAATACCCGTACAATTTTCAAAGTGCCAATTTCTATCTCTGCAAACACATGGTGCCAATTTATACCTATACTCAAATAAAATCTAAATTTTATATCCAATTATTATAAGTTGTGCCAATTTCAAAATCAAAATTAATATATATTAGTTAAATGCTGACTCAGATGACACTTAACAATGATGTGACATCGTCTATAATGAAACGACCGACACTCGAACCTGCAACCTTTGATTGTTTCACCATAAGGCTTTACCAGTAGCTCCCACAACAATGTTCGTTACTTAGTTAACTTTTTTATGTTAATAAACCTTGTCCACCTTTACCCGGAAACAACAGAACGACAACGGGACCCAACTCGATTTGATGCTATTAGTCTCGGTTTCATTCCGAATTGGATTTGAGTCGAGATTTGAAACGATTCTGAGTTTCTGGGTTTTAAATCTACATAGCTGAATGTTCAATCTCTCAAATATTCTGTTCTACAGAATAATTTTATTGTAATTGTGTCTGTTTGACAAATCTGAATATATTCTAATTAACTGAGCATGTCTCTAAGTTTCGTTTGGTTGTCGATGAACCTAGATCTAATACTTTTTTTTTTGACAACGAACCTAGATCTAATACGTACTTGGATTTCTAGAAATACAATCTGTGTGATATGAGGTTTTGCTTTGATCTATGTAAAATAGGTTTATAAACATAAAAATATACTGAAGTTATGAAAATCGTTGTGGGAACAACTGGTAAAAACGTAGAGTGTGATAATATAAGGTTGTAGGTTCGAGTCTCAGTTTGCTCATTTTTTCAAAAACATAAAATCATTATATGAAACGACGTCGTTTCATCATAGACAATGCCACATCATTGTTAGGTGTCATTTGAGTCAGCATTTGACTTATATATATATATATATATATATATATTTTTTCTAAAATTGGCACAATTTATAATAATTGGGTATGAAATTTGGATTTTGTTTGAGTATAGGTATAAATTGGCACCATGCGTTTGTACAGGTAGAAATTGACACTTTGAAAATTGTACGGGTATGTTTATTACTAAACACCACTAAAGAACGTTAATTGGATTTCCCGATCACAGAATGGTAGGACGGACAAACTGGTGCGTCGTGCTAGAGTGGCTCCGCATCCAATTATCTTTGTGAACAATTTTCCTGCTAATTGACTCGTTTGAGCCAATCTTGTATTCTGCTGGCAAAGAAAAAAAAAACATTAATTGGATTAAATAATTGAAAATGATAGACTAGTAAAGCGAGAGACACAAAAACAGCACGCAGTTTTCATCTCCTAGAGAAAAACAGCAGGGTTGGCAACTCATCACGAATATGAAATAGGCCTCATGGAGGGACTATGAAATTATAGGCCTAATAGAAACAATAATGGGCCTAAAGAAGCGTTTTGTTTTAGGGTTAGTGAAATGTGTGCATTACTACTACATGTGATCATAGCCCAGCACGAGTGGGGGGTGTCGTCTTCTTCCACCGGAGATGGAGAAATAAGCCGACGAAGTTTTTCTTTTAAAGTGGAAAGAAAAAAAAAACAGTAATCGTCGGACAACCGAAGCGAAATCCCTAATTTCCCAACACGAAACACCAATTTCCCCATTTCGAAACACAAACACGGTCTGGTATGCCGAGAAAATTCTCCATTTCTACTTTTCTTATACATTTGTTTTGGTTGTTTCGTATGATTTTTTCTCTTTCTCTTTCCCTCCCCTCCCCCCCCAAATAAAAATAAAATAAAATAAAAAAAGATAAACCCTAGTTTCTTTCTCTCAGCCTGTTTCAAAGTTCAGATTTTTACACTTTAAATCTGAGCTAAGCTGGTGAGTAATTTGCTTTCTTGGTTTTGTGGGTTTTTTCTAGTTACGATCTCTAATTCATTGGTTGCTTCGGCTATTGGCTTGATTCACAATTTGACTGCTTTATTAGTTGAAGTTTGGATCTGTAATCAGAAACACACAAACACACAAAAAAGTCTGCTCTTTTTCAAAGTTTTGATTTTTTTTCTTTTTTCTTTTAATCGCATTTGGTTTCGTGGTAGCAATGAGCTTTTCAATTCTCCTGCCACTAAAAGAACCTAAATTTTGTTTTAACCATCCTTTCTTCTCCACTTGACTTGCATATTCATTGTACAAAGAAAACGAATAAAAGAGCAAAATTCTCATATCACCCTATTCTGTACGTTACAAGTTTTTTTGGTGTATGGTCCTATAGTCTTTTTTTTCCACAGTAATTACCTGAGCTTCCTGGTTAAAAGAGTATGGTTATTGGATGATCAGATATCGTTTGCAAGAGACTCAATGTCAGACGCTAGAGATAATGATGACCGTGTGGATTTCGAGGAGGGTAGCTACAGTGAGATGGAGGATGAAGTGGAGGAGGAACAAGTAGAAGAGTATGAAGAGGAGGAAGAAGAAGACGAGGATGATGATAACGCTGGCAATCAGAATGCGGAAGAACATGAGGTGGAGGATTATGGTGATACAAAAGGAGGGGATAGGGAAGATGGTCAGGAGGAAATAGCTGAAGATGATGACAACCATATTGATATCGAGACTGCTGATGATGATGATGATGAGAAACCAGCTTCTCCTATTGATGATGAAGAAAAGGAAAAGTATTCCCAGCTTCTTTCACTTCCTCCTCATGGTTCTGAAGTTTTTATTGGCGGGCTCCCAAGGGATGTTGGAGAAGAGGACCTGAGGGACCTATGTGAAGAAATGGGCGAGATCTTTGAGGTTTGTATTGCTATAATCTTTGTGGCCAATTAAGCATGCTCCTCTTTGTTGGTTCTGTATTTAAGGCTGACTTTTTCAATTCGTTTTTATTAGGTGAGACTGATGAAAGATAGAGATTCTGGTGATAGCAAAGGTTATGCTTTTGTGGCCTTCAAAACGAAAGATGTTGCACAAAAGGCCATTGAGGAGCTGCACAGTAAAGAGTTTAAGGCAATCCCAACTGCTAACTGAAGCTTATTTTATCGATCATTGCTAGTTGACATTTTACGTATAACTACTTCTGTTTAACCCTTCTCTAATTTTTTGTACAGGGAAAAACTATAAGATGCTCCCTTTCCGAAACCAAGAATAGGTTGTTCATTGGTAACATCCCAAAGAACTGGACTGAGGATGAGTTTAGGAAAGTCATAGAGGATGTTGGTCCTGGAGTCGAGAACATCGAACTCATAAAAGTAAGAAGACTTTAATCAATCTGATTGCCATCTTTGATCTTGCCTAATTCCTTTACTAATTATCTTTTTGGTGCTTGTAGGACCCAACCAATTCCACTCGTAACCGTGGGTTTGCATTTGTTTTATACTACAACAATGCATGTGCTGATCATTCAAGGCAGAAAATGATAGATTCTAATTTTAAGCTTGAGGGTAACGCTCCAACTGTGACTTGGGCAGACCCAAAAAGCTCTCCTGAGCATTCTGCTGCTGCTGCTCAGGTATTATTTAAAGAGAAATACCCTAAAATAGCACTAAAACAAGTTTTATAGACAATTTGAAATAATGCGTTTAAGTCAGTCAATCTGCACAAATCTTCTCTCCTGGAAGAGTTGGCACTTTTTAAACAATCTCTTTTTCCCTATGTACTCAGGTGAAAGCCCTTTATGTCAAGAATATTCCAGAGAATACCTCAACAGAGCAACTAAAGGAACTCTTTCAGAGGCATGGAGAAGTGACGAAAATCGTTACGCCTCCTGGAAAGGGTGGAAAACGTGATTTTGGGTTTGTCCACTATGCTGAAAGATCTAGTGCATTGAAGGCTGTCAAAGATACCGAGAGATATGAAATCAATGGTAAGTTCTTTACTCATCTAGAAGTCAGCTATTAAGTAACATGAACGTTATGCTTTCAATTTGTCTCTAAAAGTGTTTGTTTTTCGTTTCGAGAGATGTTATTTAGTAACACATTCTACAAACTTATAAACTACTACAGGTCAACAGCTAGAAGTTGTGCTTGCTAAACCCCAGGCTGAAAGGAAGCATGACCCTTCTTCATATCCTTATGGTGCTGCACCTAATCCTGCCCCCTTTGTGCATCCCACATTTGGTGGTTTTGCTGCGCCTCCTTATGGTGCTATGGGTGCTGCGGGTTTGGGTATTGCTGGTAGTTTTAGTCAGGTATATGTGTGTCTAGGGAAGAGCTGTATGTTATCTTCGAGCAGTCTTTATCAGCAAGTTATTTTCGTGTGTAACGTTTTGTTTAAATTTTGCATTGAGCAGCCAATGATCTATGGTAGAGGAGCAATGCCAACAGGAATGCAAATGGTTCCAATGCTTCTTCCCGATGGCCGAGTTGGCTATGTTCTGTAAGTTGATGGTTCTTTTAACCGATGTTGTTGATCCTTCTCTTTGGAGTCATAGTTACATTTGCTTATACTTTATTAATATCCAAAATGGATTCTTGTGCAGGCAACAGCCTGGTATGCAGATGGCGGCACCACCACAACGACCCAGAAGAGTTGATCGGAATAACGGCTCGAGCGGAGGGTCAGGCCGAGATAACAGTCATGACCATGATGGTAACCGAGGAGGCCGAAGGTACCGACCCTACTAGCAACCATAGAGAAAATAAGGAAGTAGAAAAAGAAAAAGAGAGGTGTATTGGAGATTTGTTTGTAGTTTGTTTCTTTGGAGAACTTTTAAAGCTCTCTCTCTCTCATGTGTTATAGAATATGAAATCGAAACCTCGCGGTTTCTGGTTTGATATGGAGATTGCTGAGGGGATAGGGTGAGTGATTTGATCTTAAATTATGAGACTTTTTTTTTTCTCTTCTGAATAATACTCTTCTCAACCACTTTCGTAAGATTTTCTTTTTGCTCTTTCTTATACAGAACTTCTAAATGATGGTCTGTATGACATGTAACCCTTGTGCAACAAGTAGCACAGATTTGATCTCATAACATAACTTGAAAATGTCAAACGAACTTAGACTTTAATACAAGAAGCAAAGAAATGAATCAAATCAATTTCATTATACAACAATGTGTTATCAGAGTTCTTTTTGACAACAGTTATCTACATTGGGGTGTAGTTGAAGAATTTTTCGACAATGAGTGGTTGATGACTTGATGTGTTTTCAATCAAGGGGCGATGTCCGAACGAGTTGGAAATTCAAGGCCTTGAAGGGAAGTTATGTTATCGAGATCGTCTTTAGAGTACATTGGGAGGAGCCAAAAGGCCTTCTTCTTCCCAAAAACCTTCACAAAAAAGAGTTTAATCAGTTTGACTATTAATCCATGGAATGATGAAAACAAAAGGACTCACCTGCTCGAAGTTTTTCTTCTTTCCCAAGTCATATTTCCATCTAACTTCTCCATTTTTCTCATGAACCTAAAAAATAAGACAATATAGATTAAGAGAAGAGAACCGTATGTTCAAGCTTAAGACTGTTTGTAGAACATATATAGTAGGCTTACCTCAACTGAAGTAGTGTTGGATGAGAGAAGAGAAAGATGCATAACTACGAAACAAAGAAGGCTGAGAACGAACGCAAAGTTAAGAACTGCATCAAGGGGATAGAATCTGTAAGAAACATAAAGAGGGAAAATGAGACCCCAAAAAAAAAGAGCTAAGCACTTTCTGCTTCTAGGAAAGAGAAAGCCAGAAAAAGAACCGTTTAAACTCACCGAATGCCAGAACGAGGGAGGCTAGTTTGCCCGGAGATGAGGAATGCTTAACAGCCTGGCTGAAGAATTCGATAAAACTAGGAAGCAAGACTAAAACATCCAACAATGTCTCAAAGAAAGTATAGAACTACAGATATAAAAAAAAAAAAAAACGGTGAAGAAATCAGCAAATATAACTCATTCAAACACCATAAGATTAAAAACGGAAAGGGGTTTGTACCAGAAAGAGAAGGAAAAACTTGTAATTGCGCGCTCCAACACAATTGACAATCCAAACACAGTGATGATCCATCTTGAGCACACATCTTTGACCTGCACAACAAAACCAAGTAAAGCTTTCTTCCTCTTCTATCACTAGAAACCTAAGCAGAACAACATAGTATAAGCAAATCAGATTTCAACTTACACACAGAACAATGATGGCAACGAGGCGGCTTAACATTACGGCATTTGGTACAGTAACCTAAAGAGCCAAAAGCACCTTGGTCTGTTGAAGTACCAGCCTCCAAACTGTCACCACCTCCCATCTCTCTTCTGAAATGCTCAGGAACAGAACCTGGGTCCGTAAAAACTGTTGCGAAGTAACTCCACAACAACATTATCAGCTGCAAAGACACCAAGCAAGCATCACCTCATCAGAGAACTCAAGAGAGATAATTTCTATAACAATTTATGGTCTTTAACAATGATCTTTTCATGGCTAAACCCAATGCACTTCTCGTTTAAGGGGTTAAGCAGCTAAAGCTTACAACTTTCAATTCAAGAGAAACAAAACCAAATCTGAAATGATAAGACTTTTGAGAAAAGATTACCAGGAAATGGAAAACAAAGATGATTAAGATTGCGAGAGCAGAGAGAGCTCCATGGTCGCCGCGGATCAAGATCGGCCACCATGTGGTAACGACGACGGCGTAGTAAGATACAGCAACAAGTGCGAAGACGAGAAGAATCATGAAATAGCCGAGAACTTTCAGACCCGAGCAGAACCGGAAAAGGTTCATCTCCAGCCGAGTCAAAGGGAGAATAGGGACAGCTCTTCGCGTCCGAGCCGGAAACAACCGCCGTAAAATATCCGGAGCCACGGTTGAGGAATCGGAGTTTGCTTGCTTCGGTGGACGACGGTTGATTTGATTCTATCGCCGTTGTGGAACTAACTTTGGTAATCATACACATTCAAAGAGGTAACCCTCTTCTTCGTATAGAAACTTTCATCATTTTTTTTTTTTTTTTGTTTTAAAGGTCCATTAAGAGGCCCAATAAATAAAAACAGCGGTGGTCTGTTTTTTTAAGAGCCGCCACGTGTGCTGTTCGGTCGGGGACTTTTTTTTGGTCTTAAAGTTTCCCAGAAACCTCGTCGGCGAAATTCAAACAAACCAAAAAAAAAAGTCTTAAATTTTGAGGATAATCCAAAATATTCAATCATTTTGTCTTGCATAGGGGCGCTTAACAATTCTATCACTTAAATCGTGAGACGAAAGAGATACTTTAGGGTTTCACTGTTTCAGTTTTGATTGGTGAATTAAAAAAGATGCAGCAATCTCCACAGATGATTCCGATGGTTCTTCCTTCATTTCCGCCTACTAACATCACTACCGAACAGATCCAAAAGGTTTTTTGCTTTTTTACTTTCTCTTTGATTATGTTGGTCTTGTAATGATGTTGCTGAGTAAGTTTATGTAATGGTTTTTGAATACAATTTATGTGGGAGAGGCCAATAGCTCCGTATGATTTGTCTTAAACAAGTGTATATTTTTTTTTTCTCTGCTTTAAATTCTTACTGGAATTGGAAAGTTATGTTTGCAGTGAATTTGGCTTTAGAATCTGATTTTAAAAATGGAGACATTGACGGATGGTATTTTCTTGATAACTTGTTTGTTGTTTCTTGAAGTATCTTGATGAGAACAAGAAGCTTATAATGGCGATTTTGGAAAATCAGAACCTCGGTAAACTTGCAGAATGTGCTCAGTAAGTTTTTGGATAGTCTCGATACAGTCCTGAGCTTTTTTTGATGGTAAAATGAAATGTTAAGAATGTAAGATTGTTGATTGTGTCAGGTATCAAGCTCTTCTCCAAAAGAATTTGATGTATTTAGCTGCAATAGCGGATGCCCAACCTCAGCCTCCACCAGCAGCTGTACCAACACCAGGAGCCATGACTCCCCAAGCTGTAAGTTTCTGTTTTGATCAGTAAAAATTACTTCGATGTGAGAAAACATTCGGGTTTTTTTAATAGTTCTTCTGTGTTTTTGGTTTCTGTAGATGCTTCCTCATCCGTCAGCAATGCAGCCACCACCAAGCTACTTCATACAGCAACATCAACAAGCTATGGGAATGGGAATGCCTCAACACATACCTCCAGGGATTGTCCCTCCAAGAGGTCCATTGCAATTTGGTAACCCCCATCAACTTCAGGATCCGCAGCAACAGTTACATCAACAAGCTATGCAAGGGCACATGGGGATTAGACCAATGGGTTTGAATAATAACAACGGACTGCAACATCAAATGCACCAACCGGAAACTACTACTCTTGGCCCAAACAATTGTAAAAAAATTAAATAACCATTTGCTCAAGGTTTGCCAACAGTTTTGGAACTGATTGTCACATTACTGATATATTTTGACCTTTTGTTTACAAACAGCGGGTCCGAATGATGCTAGTGGTGGCGGTAAACAGGATGGAACCAATGTGAGCCAGAGTGCAGCTGATGAGCAAGGTGGTTCAGCTGCTAGACATGGCAGTGGTGATGCAAAAATTGAAGGAAAATGAAATGGAGGAAGAAGTAATGATGCGTTTGTTGATATTAAATAGGTTCTGCCTTTGTTTTCTTTCACAATGATTGGAAAAGGTTTCATCAGTTTAGCAGGTAGTCTCTATGAGACCAGTTGAGTTTTTGTTCCTAGATTGGGGAATGGTTCGCAACTTCACATGTATTTTTATTAACGCTGTTGTATGGTAATAGTGGCACCGGTTCAATGTGATGTATGAACCGGTTTATTAGAATAACGCTGAATTGTTACCTCCCGGTTTGTGAGAAATTAATTGTAATGCTTGAGATCTTTTTATCAACAATATTTTCTGAGAAATAAAATGCATAAAGACGAAAGCATTATTATTTTTGATTAAGCCAGAACAAACACCGAAAGAAAATAGACTTCGGTTCTCATTTTTGAAAACAATCCAAACCAAATATAGACCAACAATATTTTCAACCATCCTGTCCATGTGAAAGGTTTACCTGAGTTTTGTTTGCTCCATTTTCATAAATCGTCAAAATCAACAAACCTTACAATAAAGCCATGCATGCATCGGGGAAAAGCTTGGTCTGAATGTAATGTGTTATCATCCATCAACACAAATTATTACAATAACCAGCTAGAGCAAATTAGCAGATCCTCAAAACCAAACACAAAAGAGCAAATATCATCATCATAACGAATGAGAAGGATGCACCAGAAGGCAAAATCACATCACTCTGTCCAAAAAGTTATTCAGGACGTGACTTGACGATGAAATTCTGGCGACTGATAGGGTTCATCACGACGGGAGGACCAGCGGTTCTTGGCCATGCTTGGAATTTCTCCTCAGTAGCAGCCCACCATTCCTTGTTAGTAATAGTTCCCGGGGTAGACCCTGAGAGTTAAAAGACCAAACCGATTTAGCTTTCCCTTTCTATTATTAAGTAGCTACATTATGAGGTTGTACAGAATATGAAAACTTTACCTCCAAAAAGCTTATCATCAGAGATAACTTTGTCACACACGTAAGCTACTACTGCAGATCCCGCAAGGGCACCGACAATGTATGTAGCTCTTGACATCCTTAACCTGAATTACCTAGAGAAACAAAACAGATCAAACATAATCAAGCCACAACTTCATGTACCAAAGAAACATATTTACAATTAGATGCACAATACGGGACCAGCACACACACACACACACAAAGAAAAGGCAAAAATGAACACATTATCAGATTTGGAGAAGTGGAAATGAAATGAAGCTTTAAGGCATTTTAAGTCAATCTCATAAAAACATTTACATAACAAAGCTGCTGAATTGAAACAAAATTCACTTAACAATTTCTCAATCATAACGCATACGAAGATATCTAATACGATGCGATCTACGAAAACTACTTCTACCAACAAATCTCGATTTATTTTTCTTCTCATTCGCACCCTAAATAACATATCTCTGAGCTTCGGGATTTTTCAACATGAGGCCTGAGAACGATCTATTGAAACATCGACGCAGAAGCAAGACCACAGATCTCGTGAATGACCAAAAAAAAAAAAAAAAAAATATCGAAACAAACCACAAAGACGACTAACAACAACAAGAAGAACTTTATCAGATAAGATCTGAGGGAATCGATTTAACACAGCCGAAACATCGATTTGTTTAACTTACCTGAATCGATTTCACAGACGACGACGCGAGAGAACGAACACACGGAGAGAGGCGCAGGAAATTTCGAGAAGAATCGTTTTTGGTAAGGTTCCTTTTTTTTTTTAGGGAGGAGACGAAATAGTTATTGACGTTTGCTCGTCAATCTTGAAAATGACCCATAAGGTGTTATCGGGCCGTAATGGACCATTTCGGGTTATGAATTTCATTTCGTATTGGGCCTGATATGCCTTCTTACACTTCAAAAACTAAAAAATCATAATTTTATGCACAATTTGATTTTTTTTTTTTTTAATTCATACATCCAACATTTTTTTTTACTGAGATAAATAAGATAAAACATAGAAACATATTTATATATATATATATATAAGCCTTTTAAATTGAACAAATGGTTTTGCAAATTAATAAGCCTTATAGGTTTTATACAGGTTTATATATTTATAAAAAAAATCATGTTGAGTACTAAATTTTAAAGAAGGTATAGAAAAGAACCCACTAATTAAATATAATATAGGTTTATACAATGAACTTTTATATAGGTTTATATTAAATATAATAAATTTTATAAATTTATACAAATTTTCACGTTGAGTACCAACTATTATTAATTAGTGCCAATAATTTTTTTTATGTGGACCTCGTGACACTATTGGCTGCAGCAGAGGATTGGAGAAGGGACCATGTGACTAGATAAATGTTTCTGCCTTTCTATCAAGAAACTTATTTTCAAAGCAGAAACTATATCGTATCATAATAGACACGTGATATAGTTGGTTGCATAGCATATCTTTCTTTACGAAAAAAAAGAAGCCCAAAACCATGTAGGATTAATAAATATAAAATACAAAATTGGCATATGTTGTGTTTCCTATGTGAATGTTTTGGATATAGTATGCGTAAATTTGTTGCGCACAAAAAACATTTTAAACATTTGACTGCAATTAGTACTTATTGTTAGCAAACAAAAGAATAAGAGAAATATACAATTCAATTGCATTATTGTACACTTTTTCTTTTCCTTGCATTATTGTACGTACCACTTTTTTCTCTCTACATTATTGTATACTTTAAGATTTGTCTGTACATTACACAGTTTGTACTAGTATTTTTCTCCCCGGCCCAAACTGTTATAAATATGGTTAAAGCTATATGGTTAAAACTGTTATAAATATGGTTAAAGCTACCGCTCATGGCGCTTCATCTGCTATCCCGCATCACCTCGGCGACACCATGGAAACAAGATCAAGGGGGTAGTGGAAGGGAGAAGCATCTGCGCGATCTCACCGGTAAGAGCTCTATCGGCGGAATAGCGACGCAGAGTGGAAGAAGGAGATTCACGGCGAGGAACGGCGGAGGAAGACAGATAGATCTGGAGTCGGAGATTCTGGAGGTTTCGCCGGATCGGTCTTGATAGGGGAGGTAGACTCCGATCTGACGAGGCTAAGCCACCGTCGAAGGTCTCTTTTCTACTCCCTACTGTCTTCTCCTTCACAACCGCGCAAGAACTCTTCTCGACGACGACGAGATCGATGCTCTTCCTCCTCCTCAACGCGGCTCTACAGTGGCGGGATGGACAACGGATCTTGGATCACCATCTCCGTTCGGCTACCATCGACCAGGCTTACCGGAGATCCTGATTCGGTAAGCATCCGCAGCTTCGTTGGTCGGCGGCTACAAACGTGTTTTACGTTTGTAGATTAGGGTTTTCAGCTTCGGTTTGGTTCGATTTGTAAACCCAGTCGGTTTTGTATTTTCATTGGTTTAGTTCGGTTTGATGTAACGGGTCGGGCCCTTAGGGGATTTTGTATGGGCTTATATCCGTAAATAGCCCATTGGCATATATTTTTAATAGAATACCCTTTAACAAAAAAAAAAAAAAAACTATATGGATTATGACTCGTAACTACAAATATTACATCCATTCGAATACTCATCGAAAGAAAAAGAAAAACACTCAATGACTATTGTTTGAAACCGACAACAACAAAATAAGTCAATTAATGACAAAGCATCATTATCGATTTTCACCAATGGCTAAATTTAGCTTAGTGATCTTAGCTAGGTTTCGGACAAGTGTGGTCCTTATACTATCTTCCGATCGTAATTTGTCCGGAACCAAAACAACAACGTCTTGAACCATAATCTGCCCCAAGCGCGACGCGTTCGCGTGTTGTACACGACAATCCATTTCCATTAATGAACTCATTAATGCACACGTAGGATGGTTCACATTCTCCGTCTGAACCCTAACCACGGCTTCCTCTCCGACGACCTTCACTTGCACTTCCAAGTTTGATTCCGAAGGTCTTTGGTTGACCTTGTCTACGAAAGACGGAGACCTGTTGCTGCTGTTGTAGTCTAATTGATCTGTCTCCGCGGTTAGTATCGTCTTCAATCTCTTGATCTCAGTTTCGAGATCATTGATTTTGGTTTTAAGACTTTGGATGTACGAAACGGCGTCGGATAAGAGCGACGCTCTGTCCATTCTTGATACGTTTGGTACGGCGGCACGTAGAGCGCAAAACCGGTGATTTAGCTTCTCTCTCCGCTGCCTCTCCGCCTCCACGTGGGAAAATTCCGGTGAATGATGATTCTCTTTCGCCGTAGCTACGTCCGTCGTCTCAAGTTTCGTCCTCCGTATTTTTTCCGATGTGAATTGCTTATTTCCAATTTCTGCTGAATGATCTGACTCTTCCGGTTCAGGATAAGAACCGGTTTGGTTAGTGAGTTCTAGGGTTTGGCCTGACCCGAACATTGATGTGACCCGGTTGATGAAGTTCCAGTTTTGTTTAATGGAATCAGACGAACCAAGTTCGATAATGCCATTGTGTATGGGTGCGGAGACGAATGTGTGTACCCCGTGAAAACTAGCTTCTTTAGCCCTCTCGTAGTTACTAAACCGGAGCTCGTCGAGACCGGTTAGCCAAACCAAAGATTTGTCGGGAATTTCCCTTCTCCGCGACCCATCTTCACCGTAAAAAGATGTGGCATAGAACAATTCAAGATCTCCACCGTCCATCATCAGCTCACACTCGATGCTCTTAGTTGTATGCTGAAGAAAGAAACAAAAAGTAAAGGGTGAGAAAAATTATATTATTTTGTAAGATTTTTTTTTTTTTTTTTTTTTTTAAGTTGAATAAAATAAATGTTGAATATTTTGATCGTAGTCCGCAGAACATAAGAGAAAAAGAACAAAAAAAAAAATATAAGAGAAATAAAAATGAACATTTTCTTGGGATTTGGTGTTCTTGTTTCCACAGAAATGGCCGTCAACCCAAACCAAGTAAGAGTGGTCCGACTGATCATCAATCATTTTTTGCCAAAAAATGATGTAAGCCCATTGGTCCGGCGATGTTTCCACGAGAAACCGGAGTTTTTGCTGAAGGAGATCCGTCGAAGACGAGGACACTATGGCTTGAGTTTGTTGCGTAATAGAGAGCATAGAAGAAGACAAAGATGGAGAGAAAGTAAGATTATTATCCATTTATTTTCCCGACCAAACCAATGAAGAGACAAGGATTGGATGAATAAGATTCTAAATAATAGAGAAGAAGATATAAATAGAAATACAATGAGTTTGTTTTCGATATGTAATAAGTAATAACTACTATTTTTATTCTGGTTTTCGTGATCACTTATCTTGTGATAAATATTTCAATAGAACGTCACGTGAAAACTGAATTGTTTTCCTCGTTTTAATGTTATAATAAGAAGACAAATTATTGTTATACTTTTAATGGTCCAACTTTGATGAACTATATAGACAATATATTATTTTGGATTTTACATTGCATAATAATTAAAAAACAAAACTTATTTAGACAAATATGAAAATAACTGGCTGGCAAAAAAAAGGATTAGAACTTGAAATGTATAACGACTTTAACTTCGTACAGTGTAATGACACAACAATGATATATTAATTTATTAACACAAACTTCCATCTTACAAAATAGGTCATGTGCGTATAGTTATTAACCAATAATATCTACTGAGTGGCAAAACCGACGAATAATTCTTAGGACGTCACTTCACTACAACTAATCACATAATTAACCAAATATGTTTTAGCTATTTTATCACTGGGCGCTACCATAAGTGAATATATTTGACTAGTTTGACAAGCTTAAAACACAAGTTTATATATAGTAGAAATGTGTTATTGTCCCTACACCATTCACACACCCCAAAATATGATTGGATTTTAATGTGAACGAAACAACTTTATTTTGATACCAACGTGACTTTGCATATAAAAACAAAGTCACTTGGGTGACAAATATAATTGTATCGTCTATATATATTGATAAAAGATCTTGTACGCAGACTTCGTGTTTGAAACGGTGAAGATTTACGTAGGAACCAATTTACATGAATCTTACAATTAAATCCTATGTGGTACTGAGAACTCGGTTTAAACTTTAAAGGTTTGAAGATAAATGGCCAAGGAAACTAATGGATTCAACATACTCTACTTATTTGATGTCATCATTTTATACCAGGCACATCATTTTTTTATATTTTTTTGGTGACGACACGAGTCACATCATGTAATGAAGTATATTTTTTTGTGGTACTTATTTTTTCATTATTCTCCAAAAGTAAGTTAGAAAATGAGGTGAATTATTGAATTATACAGAGAACAATAAGGAGTTATTAGAAGCGATCAATGATCCGCATAGCAGCCTCAGAGAGTTGGCCATATATATTGATTTGGCTACTTAGTTGGGGAAACGTGAACTTGACAAGTTTGAGATTGAACAGACATCCAAGAGAAAAGCCAAGCGCAAGCTCTATCAAACGGTTTACTTTATCATAATCACCTGTTTTAAGACTTTTTTTGGCTTCCGACAAGTTTGTAGCTACATTCATCGACAAGTTCTTTTTGCAAGCCTCTAGAGCTGTTTTTACTTCACCTTCGTCTTTCTTTGAGGATAAATCCGTTATGTTGCTACACCAATTTTAAAGAATTGATAATATATTAGAGGAAATTAATATATATATATAAGAGTTATAATATATATTTGGTTTTAAGTGAAAACTTGCTTGATGATGATATGGAGGTGAGTGTCAAGACAGTGTAGGATGATGCCAGCGATGCCAACAGGGTTGGCTTGAACGGAGGTTGGGTCGGATTCGAGACATTGCATACATAGGGATGGGACTTGTGTATTGTGGCATTCATTTATCATCAGGTCCTTCTTGGCGCATATCGATATTGGAGAGAACACCAGAATTGTTAAGAGGAGAAACTTGATCATCTTCTTTATGTTAAGTATTTTCCTATGATTGGTTATACTATACTTTCTTTGAGGGGTGCGAATTTGCTCGTCTTATTTTACTCCATTTGGGTGAAAATCATATTAGATCTCTCTATTTAATTATAATATCTCACTCCATTAAATAACAAAGTAATCTTTAATTTTGAAGATATTTTAGGTTAAATTTTTAATTTAAAAGATATTTTTAAGTAATTAATTTAAAAGATTTTAATTTTTATTAAGACTGTTTAAAATAACTTTTGGTGTTAACTCTCTCCATTTGTCGTCATTTTGGCTTGTTGGATTTGCTTACTGCATGGGGGAATTCTATAGAAAGACTCATTTAGAAATATGTTTTCAAGCAATACTATAGCCCAAGATAGGCTCATAAACCTTATTTATTTTGGTGCAAACTGACCCATAAAACTTATAAAAACTCACGAAGAAGAATATACCTACCGTATCGTATTTTGTAGTGAGTGCGTTTTGCTGTTCTGGCCATACAAAATGGTCAAAGCCTCTCGCCCATTTCTTTCCACTTTTAATATTCTTCAATCCATTATTATTTTTCAAAGAATCGTACGGAAACTTATAATCGAAATGAAAATTTCGGGTTCTTAAGGGTAGAATTTACTTCACTTTCCTGCAAGTGTGTGATTTATAAAGTCTTTTCTTATAAGTATCATAATTCATAAGGTTGTTTTGTTTTTACGACCGTAAAGATTGAATAAACAATTGAGTAGACAACAAAAATTTAAGAAAAATTCGATCAGATGAATGTAAAGATTAAAGAATGTACACCTTAACTTGATTATGATATAAGCTTCGTACGTTTTCACGTATGTTTATCAACATAAACGTAACATATATAAAGGTTAGTATATTTTTGGTATATATGTATATGTGTGATAGAACCATCAAATTACCTTTATCAAAACAAGAAAAAAGCCATTAAATTACTTCCTTGACTAAATGATTCATCTATTGTAAAATGGTTTCAAGCGAAATTTAAGTGTTTTGTCGACATAAAGCGTACAATTGATCATCATGAGACATATGTACTTTAACAAAAAAAAAAAAAAAAAAAAGGAGAAATAGTATATCTGAACAACAACAACAACCAAAAGCCACACAATTAGATAAAGATGAAACGAAGACCGATATTTATTTACAATCAACAACAACATGAGACAAATATACAAAATATTTTTTATTAAAAAAAAGCCAAAACAAAATCATCAAACTCTAAAACACCGGATGAGATGGTTGTGATGATGATGATGGTGATGATCAAAGAGATTATGACCAAGAAATTTAGTGTTTTCTCGATCGATCAATCCTCGAACGTACCTAAACTCCTCAACGTGACAAGGGATAGTGATCGTCCCTTTTTGAGCAAAACCAAACTCTTCTTCAGCTTCCTTCAAGAGTTGTCCAAACAAAGGATGATTAAAGTAAAAAACGGGAATCACAAATCTCTCTTGCTCTTCTCCTTGTCCTACCTTCACTGCCAAACACCCTTTTGGTATCCTTTCATGATCATGATGATGATGATGATGATGATTATGGAGACGTGGGATGTGGAAGCTCCAGTGGCTCATGACTCTGTCTCCGTTACCCATTGGATGAATATATACTAGTAATAGCTAGATAAGATATATATATGTGGTTTAGTTAGTTTGTCGCCATGGTTTCTGTCTCTCCCATGTTGGTTTATTTTCTCGAGAAGATGGCTTTTGTTTTGCCTAGGAAGTGGAGGAAAATAGCCAGGGCTCTTGGAGAGTTGTAAGAGATGGATGGTTAAGAGAAGGTCGCATGTTGGTCATTTGCTTTGAAGATGAGTCTCTTTAATTGGTTTTAAAGAGAAGGTGATGTTTCTTGTATATATAGCAAAGTTAGGGTGCGCATAATTTACTTTTTTTTTCTTTACGTATTTGGACCGAATTTGAATCCCTAATAGTATAACTTTTTTAAAAATTATATCGAATATATTTTACTTGAAATTTAAGCACTAAAACAAACTTTAATCTTATCCTAAATGTATACTATATATTATGATGTGCTTTATTTTTTGTTCTTTTTCTTTTTTGTCATCATTAAAACTTAAGTGATAATCCAGCTAAACCCTAGATTAACGGAGATGATGACACACATCGTATGTGTATTTGTAGTTAATATCCGCATCCACTACGTTTGTACTATACTGTTTACATTTTCTTAGTACTAAAAGATAAGGAAACTGTGTGCAAAGTTTAAGTTGATGATCATGATTGTAAAACTTTGTTACAGTTTAAGTATTCAATTGATTATTCAAATCAGAGTATATTAAAAAAAAACAGATTCAGGTTTGTAAGTTGTAGCATCCATCAAACTAAAACAGAAAATTTATGTGTTGCAATAATTGATATATTTGGGTTTATGATTGTAAATTCTAGCAACTAATTCATATTATCTCTAAATACAATTAATATTTTTGATATCCCCTACATAATAAAATGGAAGTACACAACATTTTCCTGTAGACTATATAATATGGGTTATAAGATTAATTATTTGATTATTTGATAGGTTATATGTTATACGGATTATAACCATTAGTAAATTTCGATTTAAGATCTTCTAAAACAGGATATTCGAAAGAATAAAATAAAATCTTCAAATAATATTTAATTAACCATATATAGGTAAACAAATCTAAAAAAATAATCACTCTTCCGCGGATTAAGAGTGATTTCCAATTATACTACAAAATAAACCGATCAATAATCTACCGTTACCTTTTGATAAAGTATCATCTTTTGGTTCATGTCTTTTGATTTTATCATACTTATAATGATGATTATTATGCTTATACACATTAGTACATTACAATTCATGGTGTATTACGAGTTAAAATATTACACGATGGGCTTATATGACATGACGTGTTTGAGTAGATACTAATATAAATTTAAAATTTCATTAATTCGGTGCTACACAAGTAAAATATCATTTCATTATTTTGTTAATAATATGAATATTAAATTAATAGATATATCTAATTAAATTGATTAAATTAATACTATAACAGAAAGTTAATATGCGGTATACTGTGGGTTAAGACATAGAATTAACAATCAAAATACAATATAAAATTTTAAACATTAAACAATTCAAAGAAAATTAACAAACAATTTTTTTTATATTATCAAATAACTTAATTTGCGGTGTATCGCATGTTAAAATGTATACAAAACATATGTTATTTCCATAAGTCATATTCAACATATGATTTAATGACATAGTGTTTCATCAAAAAAAAAAAAATTTAAAACAAACAAAACAATCACATATATAGTATTTTAAATAAAATTACAAAATAAACAAAAGAAATTTCAATTTGTGTTCTAACACAGATCTATCATATTTAGCATATGATTTTATTTCATAATATTTTATTTGCAACAACTTTTAAAAACAATCACATAAATTATATTTTATATAAAAATTACAATATAAATAAAAAGAATTTCAATCCGTGCTCGAGTATGGATCCTAATCTAGTATAATTGTATTTGGAATATTTCAAATATACTCATTCAGTTCTAGGTGCTCTGAACTATTTCAATTCTTTGAATATTAGAGCCGTGAATCGTTCATATAGTTTATCCATTCCAAGTGTAGTTTGATTAACTCAAATTTGGAGAAAAATTGCCTGATTGAGACAATATTTTGATTAAATTACCAAAAGCCCAATCTTATTACTTAACAAACAAAAAACTGAAAAAAAGGAAAAAAGGAAAAAGGAAAAACAAAGTCAATGCTCATGCACGACTAACTTTTTTACATTCCAAAGAAAAAAAAACATTGTTTGTCCCCTACTATATATTTCAAAATTACCACAATTTTTTTTTTTGAAAAAACAAAAAACCAAAAAGTTATAGTGTTTAAAAATTTGATTTAAAAATATGATTAATAAAAAATATAAAATGATTAACTTTTTAGAAAAAAATATAATTTCTAAAAATATAATGTACAAAATAATATTCAAAAAACTGTTTATAAAAATATATGTACGTAATGTAATATACAAAAATAATATTCAAAAAATTGTTTAAAAATATGAAAGTTTAAATATATAGTTTAAATAAGTTTTATAAAAAATATAATGTATGAAATTATAATTAAAATAATATATATATATAATATGTAAATAAGATTTATTATAATATAATATAATATATAAAATATGATTTAAAAAGATGATGTTAATTTTTTTAATATGGTTTTGAAAAAATAAAATGTATAAAATATGCTTTAAATATATGAGTTTAAAATTATTATTCAATATATGATTCATAAAAAATATAATTAATAAAAATATGATTGAAAAATATAATTTAAAATAAATCTGTTGCCACTACATTTATATTCTACATCTAATAAATCTGTTATCAAACACTTAAGTTTTGGAAGAAAACAAAAAAAACTGTCCTAAACAAATCTGCCATAACATATGATATTTACATAGGTCATTTTAGTATATTTTTAAAACGTTGATAAATCTGTTATCAAACAACAAATTTTTGGTTAACCTAAAACAAATATGTTATCACTAGAAGTCAACCTAGTAATTATTTTTCTGTAAAAATATCTGTCATATATATTATGACAGATTTTTTAATCAAAAAAATAAATCTGAAATAACTGTAAAAATAAATCTGTCAGATATTATATCAAATCTGTATTATATTGTGAAAGTCTGTGGTGTTTTTATAAATAAGTCTGTTGTGAAAAATAAATTTATCATCAATTATAAATCTGTCGTAACTGTAGTTAAAAAATATGTAGTCCAAAATTAGTCTGTCCTAAAAATCTATCATGCAAAGATAAATCGGTTGTGCAAAAACAAATCTGTCGTACACAAATAAATCTGTGATAACTAGTCCGGCAGACTTTCGAAAATATTATGATTTTTCAAAAAAAAAGTTATGGGAGAACAAATTTGACTTTATTTTTTCTTAACAAAGCAAAAAGGGTATTTTAGGTTATAAAATAACCCATTTAACGCTCAAATTTTATGAGTTAGTTTAGCAATTAACCTCTTCATTTAGATCAATCTAGTTTTTTTCCCTTTTTTTAATCAATTTCGGTTTAGTTTTTCTTTGCTTTAATTATTTTTCCCATATCTAAATGTGACATCCATCAAACTAGAACAGAAAAATGTGATATTTTCACGAAATATTTTTTTTTTAATATATATTGAATAGAATATCTCTATACATGAAACTAATTACAAACAAAATCACCCTTCCACTAGAGAACCCTATCAAAGTTTCTTCTGGCCAATTTCATTTTTCTTTTCAGCTGTAAGAACATGATAATCTTAAATAGACAAGCTGCAATAAGAATATAAAAGAGACATGACCAGAAGAGAGTATTGTACACAAACTGTAATATGTGCAAAGAAACTAACCGCTAAAGCACCAAGTGACAGACTTAAAGGAACAGTTCCATCTCCTGAACAAGTATCACCAAACCGATTAAAAGAGGTATTACTTAACTAAAGATGAGTAGACAATAGCAAAAATGATGATATTGTCGATAACAACAAAGGGAATCGGTAAACAAAAGTAGAATTAGGCAGAAGGGAATCGGTAAACATCTCATATAGATATTTGATGATTCCATCTGATTCATAATTGTTCATTATCCTGTATTGGGATCAACCTATAATTAAAAGAAACATTATACAATTAAACACATAAAGACAAATCTTATTTCATACTGATGAAAGAGTAATGGCAAGGTAACATAAAGAGTTTTGATTGTGAATTATAAGCATAAAATTTTAAACGGGGCTCTAAAAAAACATTCATTCAATATCAAGTAGTAGAAACCAAATGAGTATAAATGAACAATCAAAAACAGAATCAATAGAACATGTATACCCTTCAAACTCATATATCTCAATGGGTTTCTGGGCGAGGCCCGATCTTTGAGGTTTCCTTTACCGTGATCCCTACACGTAACAACCATTATGATTACCAATTATGCACAAAACTCCTCTGCAAATTGTAACTATTTTAAGCAATCTGCAACTTCAAATTCGATTCCCTAGTTGCCAACCTCATTAATATCTGTTATGTAATTGGTCTTCAAAGACATCACTAGGCAGACAAGGACTCTGTAGCAACGTCTACACATTCCTTCAGCTAGAATTTTACTAAATTGTGTTTGTTTAGTGGCTTGAACATGAAAAAAAAATCCTCCATTAGAACAGAAAGTTATAAAGTCACACCTGGAATGGCGGTGATTTGATTATCGGTATGGTTAGCAGGAATGATGAGCTGTTGGTAGCTATTGTCGGACCAGTGCTTGTCTAAGTAGAAGAAATCAATCGATTAATTTCTATGGATTTGAGAATCGCGGGTAATGTCGAGAGAGAAGAGAGAAAGAGTAGAGAAAAAGGAAAGAGAAGAAAAATGAGCAAATTTTTTTTTTTTTTTTTTTGTCTTTTCTATTTACTTAGGATCCAACCACAATTTGACATGTAACATGTCTGATTGCTTCCCCTTCCTATTTCAGAAACGCTTCTCCAAAAAATGAACTTAATTTTGAGATTTTTGATTTATTTTTTGCGCACAAAAACATTAAGTAACCCCATAAGTAACTCCACTAGAGAAGCTCTTAGAGCAATTCTAGTAGTAGTCATGCCGACTAATTCTCAGAAAACAATTTAAAAGTTCTGTTTTAATTAAATAATTTTTTATTAGTTTTTAATAAATAAACTAATAGACGATTGACAAGTGTTTGAGCAACAATTCTTAAATGGCTTAAATAAGAAATCTTTCTCCTTCTCTCTTCTACTTTTCCTCATATTTCTTATTAATTATTATCAGAGTTACTGTTTAAGAAATTTTATTGGAAGTGCTCTTATACTATATACAATGGTTAAAATATTAAACACCTATTATAAAACATAACACAAATATATAAAAATATTATATTATATATGTATATGTGTATATATGTATGTAATATACACTACTATAATAAAGAGAGAGAGACTAGAGGTAAGTAAAGTAATGAAGTGATAACTTCTTCTCTCTTATTATTGTGTTGTACATCATTACATCGCAGCAAATGAACGTATATATAGGAATGAGAAATACACTTACTTACTACTTAAGAAACTTGAAGAAGAAGTAAAAGATGAGATAAACATCACTAATGGATAAGTGATATAAATGGATAAGATTAAAGTTACTTAGAGTAGAAGTAATGTGATGGATAATCACAAGTGTTATTATCCGGTTTATAACACTCCCCTTGAGTATCTATCACCATTAACGTATTGTGTATTGTCTCCTTAAAAACCTCAGCATGGAAAACCCATATAGGATAAAAACCATGATAAGAAAAAAGAGTACAGCGACACAATCTCCCCTTGGAACACACGAGTCTTTTTCTCTTCATAGGTTTCGTAGATGACTCATATCGATCATTCTTTGCTTTGAACAAACAAGTCTACTTTTCTTCATATCTTCCGTAGATGATCCATATCGAGCATTCTGTTCATTCTTCTGAAGAGATAGACCTTCACCATTGACATTCTTCTTTGAGGTCAATATTCTGCGTGTTATTTGCTGCCTCATTAAAAACCTTGTCATGGAAAAACCCAGTGGAATAAAAACATGATAAGAGAAAAAGAGTGCAGCCACGCAAATCATCGTATTCTCCCCCTAGAAGTACCATCTTTAAAACATGCATTTTGATCTCTGAAGATGCATTCTAAAATGAGGTAGTCGGAAGCACCTTTGTAAATAACTCTGCTACATTGTTACTTGAGTTGATGGACTGGCTATCAACTTCCTTATTCTTCTCGAATTCTTGAGTGTAAGAGAAGAATATGTCTTGTTTTGTCGATTTTGGTGTAGCTTCCTTTGATTTGGGCGACATATGCAACAGAGTCTTCAAACAATGTTGTTGCCCTTGGTGACTACTTTAGTTGCGTCTTGCTAATAGGTCTAAACCAGCATTAACTAGTTGATGTTGATCGAACCCTCATTTCAAAGTTCTTTGTCAACATGTCACGAGGCTCCAGTCTTAGGCGGGTAACTATTGGTTGATGTTTGGGCATCATATGAGCCATTAGAGATTCTCGATATGGCATATGAAGCACAACTATTTGGCATGCCTTGAATAAGTGACGGCCAAAGTCTATCTGAAACGTCACGAAGTCGTTTTTTTGCGATATATCTTTATATTGATCCGATATAGATCTTCCATCTGCAAAACCAACTAAACCAAACTTGGGGGTTCCAAAATATATTAAGCCCAAGTTAATCATACCTTTGCAATAGAAGATACGTTTTAACTCATACTCAAAATATACTCATAGAGAATGACTTATATGCTGCAAAGAGATTAGTAGAAAATGTTATGAACAATTCATAAAATATATAAATGCTCGTCAGCATTTATATGATTTTACATGAGTATATATATTTGACTTCCTTTAAAAGTGATTATTATAACATCTATTTCGATAGATGTTTAGTTTGGAATATCTGGAGACATAAAAGATCTTTTATTCTAATTAACTCTTTAAGAGTTTTGATGATGTTCAAAATCATCACTGTTATGAGTTCTCGAGAACATAATTATGATATCATATGTCTTTCGGGATAAGCTCTTCAAGCATCCCACGAGTAACATCAATTTTGATTAATATAGGGTACTTTAACAAAACATGGCGCGATACATCATTTTGTTATATATCATTATACCTTTTTGATGCTTGGACCACTAGTCCAAAAATTACTCTTCTTTCATACGAGTTTAATATAGACTTGACTCTCTCTTTTATTGGCCAATATATATCTCTATACGCTCATAGAGTGGAGATTTATGATTCTCATTAACACATTTGCGCTATATCATTTTATTGTTGACATTATGTCTTTGGTTCCATATTTCCCGTGATGACATGGTTAATCGAAATCTCTTTAATCATTATATAAATGATTTTATACAGGCACCTGATTTCGTTATTAACCATATCAATCGGTTTCTCTACTCCTCTTGAGAAGTATCTTGCTCCTTTTTAGGAGTCTATGTGCTCCTCTCAGGGAGTCTATTAGCTCTTCTTTAAGAGTCTATCTACTCCTATTTAGGAGTTCATTTGCTCCTCTTTTGAGAGTATAAACCTCTTTTTAATTTGCTCCTTTTTCATTTCGAGGATTATATTTATCTTAGGAACCAAAATAGTCTATCACGTTTCTTATGTGTCATAGACTTAGTATGTCATCCGTCATAGACATATTTTATTGGATCATTTCTAGCTGGGATGTGAGATTTTTTAGAACTACAAGTTCATATTCATTTAAGCGAGGATCAATATGAAATCTCATCTATCAGCATTTTGCATTTGATTTGCAGTAGACATTTTGAATAGTGGTCTTATGAACTTTTGAACAATCAAGTTCATATTCATTATATTCATTTGTTCAAAGATCCAAATTATTCTATGATTTCCCAATAGTGATGGGATCTTTATCATCCAACATGATGATATGCAAATCTTGCAACAAGCACATCTCTCATAAGATAGCTTTAACATTATTAGAGCGGAGATTCATCTCCCGCATCTATATATTTCATCCTCTGTGGATGATATTTTTATGCGGTGTGGAGGAGTATTTTAAAATATATATCACACACCCATAAGATTCAAAATGAGAAATATTTGATCTTCAACAATGAATATATAACATGGGAGAAATATTTCTTTAGAAAATGCTGGCCTTATATATAATATTGACTACATGAAAAACTGCATGTTCCATGTTTTGACATAGAGATTAAATCACCAAGAACCGTTTTGCAGTCTCTTGGGATTGCGCTATGAACGATTCATTATAGCTCATTTCAAGAGTGAACATCATGGATGCTCCACTTTATCACATGCGACATATATATATGTGATAAACTATAGGATATGACTTCACCAGAGTTATATCGCTTTGGGGTGTCAAATTCACCAAAGTTTATCGACTTATTATCGATGTGGGATTCCTTTAATTCTTCCTCTCGAGATGATAACTCTTGGAGTTCATTCATCTATTACTGAATCCCATTTTAGGATCAAGAACATACTTATTTGGGTCATGTGTATTATCTTAGATCCTTAAAAAGATGTGAAACTAGTATTATCCCCTCTAAAGATGATGACTTTTTATGACCATTCATCTTTGATCGGATCTTATTTTTAGATCAGTTATTTTCGGGGTTTAATTTGGGGATTTATTAAACAAATCAAACCATCATATATATATATATATATATATATATAAAATGAGCTTGTTAATCCAAAAGAATGGTGAATGGGCCAACACTATATGTTTCTGGAGGCATAGCCTACTACAGAATTAAGGAGGAGGTAAATAACCATCGACTCCATAAACAATAAATAGAAATTTAAATGGATTTAAATAAATTCAACATAAATTAGATGTTACCTGAAATATGAATGAAGTGTTGTGCTTACAATCTCATGAAATGTGAAAATGGACGGAAAAACGTCTTTTTCATACCTGGACAATTACAATATGTTCGATTCATACACCGGACTATTGGTTGTGCTCAAACATACATTTACTTTTAATATATTTGAATTTCATACCCGAACTTCTGATTTTGTGCGTAAACATACAAAAACGTTTTTAATGCTTAACTCTGTTAATATCTCTGTTATGCGACGATGACATAGAATCCACGTACACAGACGGAGTGAAACGACGTCGTTTTAGTTGTGTTAAAAAAAAAAAGAAAAAAAAAAGAGGTAGCAAGCTAGGCTCGTACCTGAACGATGTATCCTATTATCCTACCCTTAACCACTGGGAGACAACACATTAACGATATAAGTTGAACAACAATTAAATATATAGTCTTCACTCTCTTCTTCTCTTTCCTCCTACGTTGAAGAATGTTGTGAACTGGAAACAAATTCACAGAGAATTCCGCTGAAACTATATAAAAACAAGCCAATCCACTTGCTTTCCATCAGTCAGTCCCCATTACATTACTACTACTAACACTCAAAGAATTCAAATCGTTTCATGACTACACAACCGCCGCTTCCACTCGCCGGAAGAGTCGCCATTGTCACCGGGTCATCCCTTAGAATTGGCCAAGCTATAGCTATTCACATAGCTAAACTCGGCTCGAGGATTGTTATCAAATCAATTTTAAATTTTAAATATAATTTTCAACCAAATTTTAAATCAAATCAATTTCGAGATCGAGATCATAATCATCAAAGGATGTATGGTCATAGGAGTCAAATCTCCACAATGTATATTGTAAACATCCAGATTTCAACCTAAAACAGCCCAGAATTTAGGAAGTCTCAAATTGATCGAAGATCATCATCATCGAGATAAGAAGACAAAAAAGCTAAGGTTTATAAAAACGAGAACGAGATTCAATGCAGAGAAGAAAAGAAAAAAAGTATAGTTGCAATTGTTGTTAATTATATTTCAATAATGTATCGTGTCCCAGTGGTTAATGAGAGAATAATAGCAAAAACCGTCCAGGTTCGAACCTTGCTTGCTACTGTTTTTTTCCTTTTTTAACACAACTAAAACGCCGTCGTTTCACTCTGTCTGCACATCTGGAGTCCATGTCATCGTCGCATAACGGAGATATTAACAGAGTTAAGTATAAAACACGTTTTTGTATGTTTACGCACAAAGTCAAAAGTTCAGGTATGAAATTCAAATATATTAAATGTAAATGTATGTTCGAGCACAATCAATAGTCTGATGTATGAATCGAACATATTGTAATTGTCCAGATATGAAAAAGACGTTTTTCCGAAAGTGGACATTGAATACTTTTAAAAGAACTTTCGTTCCTCTGAACAAATTCTCAATGATTTTTAATATAATTGATTGACTGGAATGGCTTGACCGGTAATGCTATACTTGAAGCATAAGAGAATTTCATATTTACTATTATTTTGCCATCTTTGTTTTTTCATGATATAATCATATACATGCGTGTTTCCAATATGGCCGATCTTGCGATACTATATTTATTTATAGTCTCAACATAATAATTTTATTAAGACAAAATGTCTTTGAAAATTCATAAGTTTCTTTGAGACTTCGGAGAATGCTAGACATCGATAATTATGAATCTGATGTCTTTGAAAGTCGAGAAACTAACTCATCTAGACCTTCCAATTACGTTTGCTCTATCTATGATATACTGACATATGCTTTATATATTCTCGTAAGAGAAATATATTTTTGATTTTAAAGATATTTCATATCTTTAAATCTCATATAACACATATAGTTATTGTTTACAAATAAACAAAATTAAATAAATCAACATAAATTCATAAAATAAAATAAGAGCTATAGCCTTATATATAAATATTTAATAGACATAACTTTTCTTTGATCATAGAATAGGCAGAGCCTATCGTATATAACGATCAATCTGGAAAAGACAAAACTTTTTATTTGATCATTAATGAGGCAGAACCTCTATATGTATAATGATCAATCCGGAAAAGACAAAGCTTTTTATTTGATCATGAATGAGACAGAACCTTTATATGTATAACGATCAATCCAGAAATGACATAGCCTTATATTTGATCGCATAGAAGGCAAAACCGATCTTTCCGGAAAGGACATAGCCTTTTGTTAGATCGTGATGGAGGGGTGAAGCCTACCATATCAAATGATCAATCCAAATATTATATAGCTTTATATATAATCGTAAAGGATACAAAGCCTACCATATATAACGATCAAGTAATCGTCTCAGAAGTCCTTAGAAAAATTTGACAAATCTCCTATCTCTCTCTCTATTCTTCATACCCCCACCTTCTTCAATAATATTCGATGAGACGATTTTACCCTTTTTGTTTTACTGAATTAGATTAAATTTTTTAAATTAAAAAAAAAAACAAAAACTATCAAACCCAGCTTCTTTCGACCCGAGAAACTCACCCGACCTCTCTCAACCCAGCCGCCGGCGATTCTTCCGTCGTCGGAGCTCCTACTGTTGTCGTTCTTCACCAAATCAAGTTGCATCAAGTTGTTCTTCAAAATGCAGGTGCGTTACTTCACTTTAGGGTTGCTTTTGGTTGAATTTGTTTTTGATTTGTAAATATAGAAATTCAATTGGCTTTAGATCAAAAAAAGCTTAGCACATTGGGTGTTTTACAAAGGTTTATGGGTCGATTGAGCTATCTATTATATAAGAAAGGGATTTGGCTTTCGATTTCAGTGAATTAACTCGATTAGAACTCGTCTACCATTCGATTCGATTTTGATAGGAGAGAGAAGTTGGTGAAATTGGTAATACTGGTATTTTTAGTAAAACTAGTAGTAGTACTAATTTTGAATTTTTTATATTGGTTGGTTTGGCAGGATACAATATGCGAGAACGTCAGCCTACATTTTAAATATGAAAGACGCATGTATAGTATAATGTTCAAGAGGAATATAACATTGTTGATGTTAAAAGCGAGGATACAGAGGAAGCTTGGGTTTGTTGAAAGTAACGTTCAGTTGCAGCTGAGCTACAAGCCACTACTGGTAGAAACATTGGAGCATTGTGAGCTTAATGATGATGAGGATGTTAATGTTTATCTAGACTCCGTTAATTATGAGAAGTGAAGATGTATGTTGTTTGTGAATGTCATCCCTTCTGAGCCTCAGCCTGAGCAAGTTCCCATAGTGCCCATAGTGCCCACAGTGCCCACAGTGCCCATAGTGGACCAAAGTTCTGTTGGTATGAACTATGAAAACCAACATGCGAAGGATGGTGAAATCGGACCTAACGCCATTGTTGTCTACGTAGGCAAAGAAAAGGCTGAAGAGGGTGATTCTAATAAAGAGGGTGAAGTTGAATCACATGATGAAGGTGATGAATATACTGAGCCACGCCCTGTTGTAGAACCGTGTAAGTATATTGAACCATGGGATGACGGTTTGGATCTGACTAAACTTCAAGAATTTCCAAACAAGAAGGAATTGCAAGATGTGGTGGATAGAGCTTCATTCGCTAACTGTTTTAGTTTTGAAATAGTAAAGTCGGACAAGGTGCGTTATGTGGTCAAATGTCCTAAAGAAGGATGTAACTGGGTTTTACGAGGTAGTAGGATTCGAGGTACATATATTTTCTCGATTAGAAGGCACAACAAGATGCATACATGCTCTCGGGCTAGTCAAAGTTCAAGCAATAGTAAGAGGCAAGGCACTCCACAATTAGTTGCTTCTCTTTTACATGGTGATTATCCAGGGCAAATGGAAACTCCACCTCCGAAAATTATCATGGATCTTGTCAAGACAAAATTAGGTGTTGATATCATATTCCACGGCGTTGAGAGGGAAAAATCAAGCTGTTACTGATTTGAAAGGTAGCCTAGAAGAAAGTTACAAGATGCTGCGATGTTATCTGCACTTGTTAGAGAAGGTTAATCATGGTACAAGATCATATGTGCATTGCAATGAGAATAATAAATTCATGTACTTGTTCATAGCTTTGGGAGCTAGCATTGAAGGATTTAAAGTCATGAAGAAAGTTATAACTATGGATGCAACTTTTCTAAAGAACGGATATTAGGGTGTGCTTGTTTTTGCGTCGGCTCAAGATTCTAACCGTCACCATTATCCCTTGGCGTTTGGTGTTCTTGATGGTGAGAATGATGCAAGTTGGAATTGGTTTTTGGAGATGTTGAAAACCGTTGTTGGGGATTCTTCTGAAATAGTATTTATGACTGACAGAAATACAAGTCTCATAAAATCTATAGCTAATGTGTATCCTCTGGCTCATCATGGTTTTTGTATATGGCATTTATCTCAAAATGTGAAAGGTTATGCTTGTAACGTGAACAAAGACGTTGTTGCATGGAGATTCATGGAGTGTAGTAGGTTTTACACAGTGACTGAGTTCAACATTGCTTACGTATCTTTTACGACAAGATATCCTTCTGCTGCCAAGTATCTTGAAGAATCTACCCAAAAAGAAAGATGGGCAAAGATGTGTTTTTCCAGGAGATAGATACAACCTAGACACAAGCAACTATGTTGTATCATTGAACAGTGTATTCAAAGATGTAAGGAGGTACTCCTTGATACCCATGCTTGATGCAATACTTAAAAAATTCTCTGAATGGTTTAATGAACATCGGAAAGATGCTGTGTCTGGATCAGTCGCAAATAAATTGGTGCCTTTAGTGGAAAACTACTTACATGATTTATGGGCAACTGCTGAGAAACTAAAGGTGATAGAGCTAAATGGTTTCGAGCTTGAATACAATGTCATTGACGGTGACGGAAAACCTTATTTGGTGAAGTTGCAGTTGCAGGTTTTTCGATATACAAAAGTATCCTTGTGTGCATGCATTGACGTCTTTCATTACATTCCAAAAATATGGAGGTAAGGATTTTGAGTTACATGAGTTGTGTTCAAAGTATTATTGGACGGAGCTGTGGACAATTGCATATTGCAGGACAATTTATTTAGTACATGATAAGTCTCGATGGGATGTCCTAGATGACGTCCAAGATATGGAGATCATGCCTCCGAATCAGAAATAAGAGGGGGAAGAAAGAAAACAAAAAGGTATGCATCTGCTGGGGAATAACGACCAAAAACTCGACCTAGGACGCAGAATAAAAGGCGCCAGAGACAAGGACTCCAATGGTTGTTATTTGGAGATAATGTTCATGTTTGATTCACCTCTTCATGTATCAATTGTGTTTGGTTTGAAACTTAATGTAAAACTTGGTTTGAAACTTAATTTGAAGTCTATTAATGTTTTCTTCTTTCAAAATATGTGTATATGAGAGACTAGAACTGGCGTAACTAAGATAAAACTGGTAAAAATAATAAAATTGGTACTACCTAAAACCAATACATATTGTATAATACATATTGTATAGTATAAATTTCTACATAAGTTTCAACTATAAATGAATAATTTTCAAAAATATACCAATTTTAATTTATTTATGAAAGAATCTCAACAAGTGTTTCCTTACACTTTTAATGTCACTTTGTAAATAATTACCAAGTAAGCATGAAAAAAGTTATAGAATTATAAGTTTTAACTTATGAAGTTGCAAAAAGCTTGTAATTGTATGTTAGTTAAGTTTATCAACTGTAAAACTAAAAAAGTAATGCTAAGGTTTAGTAAAACTAATTAAACTGAAAAACCTCTAAAGTACAACTATTTGCAAGTTTAGTGCAACCGCATTACTCGGTAAAACTGTGTGTGAACACGCAGTGTGAACGCACACATCTTTTACACGTGGCCAGAATTTCGTTTTTTCTTTCTTTCTTCAAGAGAGCATGAAGATTTATTTATTTATCTTCACGACAGCTCACTCTCATCCATTCATTCATTTTCTTCGAAACCTAAAAGTACACCAAGTCTTCTCTTCTCTCATCTTCAAAGTCGAATTCTAGATCTATTTCTCTCCTTCTTAAACTATGGAACAATTTGAGGCCGACCCATACTATGCTGATCAGAAGAAGGCGAGGAAGTTAGAAGCGTGGCGACAAGCCATAGCCGATGGTGATTTGGGCATGCCTCGAATTTGCCCATGTGGCAAACGAATCGTCAATGAGATCTCTCCAACAGAAATCTCTTGCTCTTTCACATATACTTCCAACGGTTCGATCCTTTTTTCAAGCCCATCAATCTTCGCCGAAATGTTATCGAACTGGGTTTTCATATCCTGCTTCATGGTCCTTAAAAGATCCACCAACTCAAAAGTATCTTCTCTCGGTTGTTCATTGGCGACTATTTCCTCATTCGCATCCTTATGTCCTGAACGAGTACCCACATCGGCTGTGTACATCTCCTCCAAAAGTACAGGTAGTCCTCTACGAATGCGCCACATCCAACTGGCAACTACGACATCATGGGTATCCTCTTCCTCAGCTTCTTCCATGACTAAATCGAGAAGAGGAATTTCTTCATCATTATGAGGGATCACACTAGCAATTGCCTGTGTAAACGAGCCTACTTTAGATACATTACAAACCAATTTATTCAAATGGTTAATAATGGCAATTGCTAGGATAACTAACCGTTGTTGTACCAAGTGTATCACCAATATTCTTTAGAGGAAAACCTTTCTGACTGGTACTCTTAAATTTCCTCCTGCACATCTTAGGACAACTTTTATCCGCCTCAGGAATTTGGTCAACGTAAGTGTTCGCCAAAATTGGAACTGCCTCAAATAGTAAAAACTACACATTACAAAGAAAAAAACTAAAATCAGCTTCACATATAAGAAATATCAACAATGAGAAAACTTCAAATTTTAAACTAACTAACCTCCAGTGGAATACAGAAACCTGGAACAAGCCATAACGCATTCTCTTTAACCACGACCCCATCAAAATGCCTCATTGTATGGGAAATCTCTTCTAGCATGTTCTCGAATGATAATCTCCCCCAAGGAAAAGACACACAAAAACCTAGATCATTCACTGCGCTTACAACAAAATTATCAATACCCATGGCATCTCTCTCCGAGTCTTTTGTATAGCCTGCAATGATGCTTCCTAAAAAGTAGAGAACCGCCATCTTCAACCTATCACGAGTACGATCTGGTTGCATTACCATTAGCTGTCTCCTCACATCTTGACGTGTAATCTTTTTTTTCGTAAAAAATACTTTCTTCGAAACTCGATACCGTCGGCTTCCTTGTAATCAAGTGGATAGCTCCGACAATCTAATCCAGGCATCAAAGCATGTTCTCTCAGACCATACCGGATTGGAACACCATTCACAACAAACCATGCTTCCTTCTTTTTTTCAATTTTAGCCGTTCGAAGTAAGAGCAACCACATTCCCATAAGCTTGTGGTTTGGTTCCCTTGGCATGTGGAAAATGTGCTTGAATTGTGGATTTCTCAAACCAATCCCTCTCAGAACTAGTCAGTGGATGCTCTAATTTATCCAGCGTTTTCAAGGTTTCAAAAATATGACACCTTGTCGATAGCTTGATTTTCTTGTTGTACTGACTAGGCTCGAAGTGCATTCCAAAAGGTTGCATCGCTTCTGTTTCCTCCGATTCCTGCAACAATAACAGTTTTACATGAGTTATACCAATTATACAACAACTAGTTGTACCAGTTCTACTAGTTCTACACCACCTAGTTGTACCAGTTCTACTAGTTCTATACCCAACAGTTGCACCAGTTCTACTAGTTCTACACCCAATAGTTGCACCAGTTCTACTTGATCGATTTCAAATTCCAATGAGTTTTCAAATTCCGAACGAATGACACAGACTTGTTGTACTTACACTTGCATCGTTTTCTTCTTCCCCTTCATCGTCTTTTTCTTCCCCTTCTTCACCTTCTTCTCCTTCATCGTTTTCTTTGTCCCCTTCATCGTCTTCTTCTTCCCCTTCTTCACCTTGTTCTCCTTCATCATTTTCTTCTTCCACTTCATCTTTTTCTTCTTCCCCTTCATCATTTTCTTCTTCCACTTCATCTTTTTCTTCTTCCCCTTCATCGTTTCCTTCTTCCCCTTCATCGTTCCCTTCTTCTTCTCCATCGCTTGATTCCACAGAAGTAGATATCTCGTTATCTCCTCCTTCTTCATCATCTTCTTCTCCATTAATTGATTCCGGAGTAGCGGATTTTGCTTTCTCTACTTCGTTCGCATTTTCTCTTCCGACCACCGGATTGGGTTCCTCCGAAACTCGACTTTCACTTTCTTCCGCCACCGTACTCAAAGCTCTCTCTCCTCCTACTGTCGCCGGACTTAAACCCGACACACCTAGTTCCGGCGAATCGGATTTTGCTTTCGAACCACCATCTCCTTCTGAGATCTTCTACTCTTTCAAACGCTCACTCCTCCTCACACGACCCCCCCCCCTTGTTTTCATCATCTTCTTACTCGATTTTTGGTTGATTGAATGAAAACGAGAAAACCCTAGTTCTACAGTTTCACCCAAATCGATTCGAATTTTCCGAAGAAAGAGAAGAGTGACGAGAGAGAGCAGTTTTAATTTACAGTTTTTTTTTTTAAAAAAAAAAAAACAGATTCAGTTTTTTGGGTCTTAGATCTGATTCAGTTTTTTGGGTGGATATGACCCGGGTATTTTTTGTAAATATCTAAGTTTACTTTAAACAAGAATGTAAAACAATACATTCTCGATTTTAAAAAAAAATCAAAAAAAAGGCCAAAAAAAGAGAGAGATTTTTGAGATTGTCAGAAATGTTTTAGGGAGTTCTGAGACGAAAACTCTATAACGATCTATCTATCCAGAAAAACATAGTTTTTATTTGATCGTGATGGAGGCAGAGCCTACCATATATCAAACAATTAATTTGGATATAACATAACTATATATTTGATTGCAAAAGAGGTAAAGCCTACCACTTAGAAAGATCAATCGAGAAAATGACATAGCCTTTATATTTGATCATATAGGAGGCATAGACTGGCATTTTTAATGATCTTTTTGGAAAAGACATAGTCTTTTGTTAGATCTGGAAGGAGGCAAAGCCTATCATATATAATGATCTATCTATCCGGAAAAGACATAGCTTTTATTTGATCGTAAAGGAGGCATACGCTCTGGATTTGATCGTAAAGGAGGCAACGCCTACAACTTATGACGATCAATCCAGAAAAAGGCATACTTTCACGACGTCTATAATATTTATGTTCTATAAATATAATTGAAACAATATAAACTTATTTACCTCGTAAAAGCTCCAGCTGTAAAGACATCGTGCTGATAAAGTGTTATAAAACATAACGCAAATATATAAAAATATTATATTATATATGTGTATGTAATATAGACTACTATAATGAAGAGAGAGACGAGAGGTAAGTAAAGTAATGAAGTGATAACTTCTTCTCTCTTATTGTTGTGTTGTACATCATTACATCGAAACAAATGAACGTATATACAAGAATAAGAAATACACTTACTTACTACTTAAGAAACTTGAACAAGAAGTAAAAGATGAGATAAACATCACTAATGGATAAGTGATATAAATGGATAAGATTAAAGTTACTTAGAGTAGAAGTAATGTGATAGATAATCACAATTGTTATTATCCGGTTTATAACAACACCCACATTTTCTCTTTTTAACACTCCACATCATCTTCTCTTTCTTCCACCTCATTATTCAACACTCATTTCAATTTTAACCTTTACAATAGTTTTGTTTAATAAAATTTAACACCTTACCCCACCAATTTTATTCATATTCTTTTTATTTTTTGTTTCTAATTTTGTAACTACATAAAATAAAATTATCGATTAATTGCAATTCGTGATTTACATTTGAATCGCGTAATTCAGATCTCTCACGCACATGATTCGCAAATGCAGGTAATACCTCGGTCGAGAATGGTTGTGGTGTACTAGAACCACTTGCTTCAGATTGATCATAATCAGTCAAATGTTGAACATATGTATCTCGTTCATCCTCCACAATCATATTATGTAATATGATACACGTCCGCATGATGATAGCCAAATCGGTTATGTCCCACATGCAAGCTGGTTCCCGAATGATCTTAAATCAAGCTTGTAACACTCCAAATGCACTTTCGATGTCCTTCCGACATCCTTCTTGATGTTGTGCAAACAACTTATCTGGTTAACTTTGAGAAAGTCAAAATGATTTGACAAAGGTTGGATAAGAAGGATATATACCATCAGCTAGATAGTATGCCATATCATATAACTGTATATATCCTTTACAGAATCTTCATAAGCACTCAAATGCTTTATTACCTCCTATTTTGATGTATTCATCGATCGTGTCGACTGCCACACCATATGCTAACATTCGCATGGCCGTGGTACATTTTGCTAATGGAGATATACCTTCTTTTTTGGCTGCATCAACTCGTTGGGTGAAGTAGTTGTCACTCCTTGAGAGGTCCTTAACTATCTGAAGGAAAACATTTTTTCGCATCCGGATGAAACATGGCATCGTCATATGTAGGTTGATCTGCAAAGTAGTCGTCAATCAATCTTTAGTTTGCGGCTACATGATCTCTCTTGAAGTATTTTCTCTTGATACAAACTGGATAATCTTCCTCTATTTTGTTTCGACGCTCTCTAAACTGGTTCACGATGTATCTCTCTTCAATTTCTTACTGTCGTTTGTAAGCTTCGACATCAAAAGAAAATTCATATGGATCCATTGAGGATTGTGTTATTGATATTTTTTGAGTAAGATGAGATTGTGTTATTGGTATACAAAAATGAAATAATGAGGTTTCATTTATAAGAAATTGAGTGGTTGATATCATCGGATTCCAAACAAACATTACATTTACTTGATTAATAGATATGGATTAGATTTTGTGATATAAGCCGAAAGTCACAGATTACATTATCGGAGAAAGAGCCAAATACGCAAATTTAAAGAAGAAAAAATCAAAAAGAATTAGATTCTTTGAGAAAATTCAAAAGTGACGGATTACATTGTCGGAGAAAGAGCCAAACAAACATTATTAAAGAAGAAGGAAACAAGCACACATTATTAAAACACAAAGAGACAAGCACACATTATTAAAGCGTAAAGAGCCAAACACACACTATTAAAACAGAAAGACATACACACACTATAAAAGCATATCAAAACAAACACACATTATTAAAATAAAAATACATTACCCAACCATACACTTGAGAATAGTTAATTTTCAAATAGATGGTAACTCAACTTCTCTAACAACTCTTTACTTCAGTCATCAAGATGCTCATTTTCACTTAGCTTTAGATACATCTTCATCTTCTTAGCTTCAGTTCTTTCTTTCATTAATTGGTTTGCCTCCTCTTGCCTCATGGTTATTTTTTCCAGTTGTTCTAACTCTTGCGTCTTGAATTGTTTGAATTCATTCCACTCTTACCTTTCTTTTTTCCTTTTTTTTAGCTACATCTTTCCCCATTGGACGAGCAACAGGTCCTACAGAACTGGAATCACTTGCATCACTCTCACGGGATCTCTTTGATCCACTGCTTCCAGATCTAGTGTTTCCTCCTATTTGACTCTCATAACATGGTTGATCACGAACAGCTTAAATCTGACATTAAATTGAATTGGCCTTTTTAGAACTTGAATATAATTCATGCGCTTTTGCGAATACATCATTCTCCGACCAGCCCCTTTGTTGTAAACGCTTGGCGTTATCATAAGCACTAATCCATTTGCCTAGTTTTTGATTCATGTATTTGTAATGATTTCTGCATTAAGCTCCATCGCGAAGAGGATGAAATGAGCAAATCTCATTACAATAGTCAGCATTTTTACCCCAATAAGCTCCACTTTTTTGGTTTTACCAACAACGCTGTCTGTTCCATATTTAATTCATCCACTTAATAACACCAAATATTGCTATGTCGTCCATTTGGAGCTTTTCCGGCGAGTTGGAGTTGAATCTTCTGTATTTGAAGTGGCTTCAGTACCACCGCTCATATCACCAAGAGCCAATTGCATAGAAAATCCAGAAAATTTATTTACGTCAACATTTGAAACATTACCCATTGGAGTAGAAGAACTAGAAGGTGTTTGAGATGGATATGACATCATTAATTCAAAATATGGAGGATAGTTTGGAACAGCCAATGGCATGAAAATTTTTATTGAAAACCCATAATTTGGTACATTTTGGGGTTGATTTGCAGATTGGTTTTGAAACTGATAATTGTTGAGATTTGGATAGTTAAACGGATGATTAGAAGAATTTTGAGTGTTAAAAGGATTATTATTGAGATCCATTTAAAAAAAAAAGTTTTGAAAAATATAAAGAGTTGACAGGAAGATAATAGAAAAGTTATAGTGAGAAATAAAGTTTTTTTTTAATGTCCAAATGAAACGAAAGTAGTCACTATTTATATTAAAGAATTATGAATTTTGATATAATTTTTTTTTTTAAATTGATTACAACCAAATATTTGAGTATAAATAATTGAGAGGAGATAAAAGAACACAAAAATCTAGACAACCAATAGAAACATAACAGATAAAAAAAAAAAGTGTCGCTAAAAAAAAAAAACTTATCTCACTACTCTTTCCAATCACAACATGACACTTGAGATTGAAGATCCCATTTCTTTTGCATTCAACTGAAATTAATCCACCTCGATTTTTTTATTTTATTCAACACCTCCACCGGAGGCATTAAACTGTTGAAAAAAATATTCAACAGATCCATTGTTGATAGTCTTAGACCATCACCAACGGCAGCAATCCTATAAGGTTGCTTTTAAAAATATTTATATATAGATTATTTTAACCATATTTATATATTTATTATCTTTTATTAATTTTAATAATTATGTCAATGACATCTGTTAACTTTTTGAAAAAAACGTTTTTTGCTAGAGCAATCTGAGCAGCGATTCTTCTCTTCTTTTCTTCTCTCTCATTACTCTATTAATTTTCTAATAAATCATTTGATTAGTAATACCTACTCTAAGGGCAACTCCATCACAAGTTAGCTCCATCACAAGTTGCTCATGTAATTGGTTTTATTAAAAAATTAACAAAAATAAGAGAGAGAAGAGAAAAAATTGGGAACTGTTGCTTGTTTGGGAATCTGGAAGAACGTTTCTCAGAGTAAATAGATATGTGTCATTTACTCAATAGCATATATATATATAAATATATTTTTAAAGGGTATACGTGTAATAATCTTTTTTCTTTAGTTTTTTGAGAAACGTTCATCCGTTCCTTGATTAAAGATAGTCTAAATATCTTTAGAGCATCTTTATTGGTAGTTGCTCATAAGATACTAATATTTTTAAAAATTGAAAAGTAATAAAAATGCAGGAAAGAGAATTAGAACCAATTGTTGTTTGAGCAATTTAGAAATCTAGCTGAGTAATTCACATAATATTTAGCTTTTTATTATTGATCAAATTCTTATTTTATAATTTATTTATTTGTTCAATAAATCATTTTTTACAAAAACATTAAAATAACATTTATGAGGTACTCACCGTTAATAAGCCAACTTTTTATTTGGGATAAGGAACAAAAAAAAAGTGGTGGTTTAGTGGTAGGAAAAATTAGATTCGTGCAAACCGGCGCTAAAGTAGGTACTTCTCGAATTAATTTCTTTTATTTTCAAAAGTAAATAAAACTTTTCATATTAACTAACAAATAGTCAAAAACTAGCGTCTGATTTACATGATTGGAATCTTACACATGTTGCCTTTCCCACAAAGTATTCTTTTTCTTTTTTTTCATACGAATTTCGTTTTTTCGTTTATATATATATATATATATATATCACTTTTACTTACATAATTCACATCAACACAATAAAGTGAAATTCCTTTGTATAGTCAATTGCAATATTTATTTATTTTAGTGTATATTTTTATTTTTTTCTCCAAAAACGATTAATTTAGTGAAAGGTGACATAGTAATTAATAATCTCTAGTACAAAGGTAAGTTGGTCATTCAGCCAAACAAATTAAAGATTGTTAAGAAAAACATTATAGTAATAACTAATAAGTAATAACTTAAATTTCGTCAATAAATTACTAAATTTTCGTTATTGCTAATAATGCATTTTAACCGAGTTTTAAAAGAATTAAATACGTAAATCTTTGGCTAAATATATCATAAAGTTTAAAGAGAAGCTTTATCAGTGGGGTGGGGACAAACGAATTAAAGGGAATTACGTATAAATTGTACAAAAAAAAAAAAAAAGTAAAACCTCATTAGATTGTTGGAATATCTAGTGGAGAGAATATTATTTATAGGTAAAATTCCCACTTGAAATTAAAAAAAATATATATATATATATATATATATATATATATGCCAAAATGCTTTTTCTAAATATTTTTTTCGCCTGCCAGAAAATTAAAAGTGAAATGGATCGTCAGGCCCTATAAGTTTGACATAATCGACTGGGTTTATTCATGGGCTATATTACTTTGGTTATAAACATATTTGGTTCGATAAACTCGTCTTCTTTTTACAAATGCTGTTATAAAGCAGCCAGCCAGTGTGACCGTATTCAATAAATGGAATTTTTTTTTTTTTTTTTTCACTAAACTAATCCTCATACAATTCAATCAGTTACATCTAATGTTTCTTATAAAGAAACAACCCGAAATTGACAATTACTCGAGTGAATCTGTTAAAAGTTTATTTTGTTGATTTCAGAGCAACGTTACGACGCAGGAAGTCGCGATTGAGTGAATTATTGAGAGAAGACGTCACATCTTCATAAATACTAGGAAAAGGTGTGACATGAAAAGATGAAGCAACTTTGACAACGCAAAAAACAAAAGACTTTTCTCAATCTCACTTTTTGCTATTTCCCCCCCATAGTCAAAAGCTTCAGTTTCCCGTGAATCCTATTATATAAATCACGGGAATAAATATGGTTATTTTGAAATATATCTGACTTTTATATACATAAATAACAATATAACATGTTGAGTTCAGATGTAACATGTCTTTCCCCAATAACGCCAGAATATGATGTTTATTCATGTTACGCAAAACCGATTGTCTTTCCACTAAACCAATTACGAATTATATATCTCTAGTTAAACAGGCATATTCTAACTATTATGTTAACCGGTTTCCTTCCCACTATAATCGATTACGAATTATTCACTGAAAAAGTTATTTTCTCAAAGAGGAGACTCGATCCGTTATCATAACTTAAATATATATATATAGACGGTACGGTAGCATTTGTAGTCCATTAAGTGGGAAGGATTATTTAAAGACAATGGTTTTTGTAGTTTTTGCCGACTTGTACACAATGCAAGAAAATGAATATTGGATCAATCAGCATAGAAACAGTTAGAGAGAGCGAGAGAGATAATGTTTATATCAAACAGCTAAAGGAAGACATTGTCAAACAATCCAGAGTGATTCAAGGCATTTAACATGTTGAGGGGAATGAAGCCTGGTCCGACGATACCATATATATATACGTACAATATTGCACAATCGATATCGTATCATATGCATATCGTATAATATATAAACTTGTGCATTGTATGCATATGATATCCTCGATCCAAACAACATTCCCCACAACGGAAATAGCCAATCTTCATGATAAGTATGATCACAGCTGTTACAGCTCAATCTTAAAGGGGATCGTAATACATAGAGAGAGAAAGACGATAGAGAGAGAGAGAGAGAGAGATGATGATGATGGTGTTAATGTGTTATGATGAGGGAATGATGAGGAGGAGGAGGTGGTGGGCTTTTAAGAAGACTGAAACAAATTGTCATTCCAAAACCCTAGCGCTTGCCTTGTCTTTCTTTAAAATTTTAATTATTTATGTATTCATTCTCAGCCGACATGTTTAAATTGAATTTTTTTTTTTTTTTTGCATATTCTGCGAAAATTTTAAATTTTCTTATTTCAAGAATGCAGGAAAATAGATTATATGCAATTGGTTGAAATTTTTTTTTTTTGTCGAACAATTAATCTACGTACCATTTATACACGAAGTACTGTATATAGGCATATTGTATATGAAATCGAGAAATAAATAAGGCAAGAGAAAATCGTCAGAGTAGTAGTTGGGTACATTGAGGATGACCAGTTGTAGAAACATACTATTTATTTTTGTTTTACTTTTTAGGTATCACTGCCAAGTTCCCACTTTATCAGTTATATGCACGTTTCAATTAAATATAGTATTTAATTATAATGAAAACTTAATTAATTTGCATTATAATAAATACACATTTCAATTAGAAAGTAATACATAAAAGAACTTTAAAAAAATATACAGTATATTTTTTTTTTTTATTATTACAATTCATCAGTTATCATATAATAATCTTGTTGCAAAACATATTGTACTAACTATTAACAAAAGATGGAGTAGTACTATATATATATATTCGATTTAATTTTCTAATATATCTTTGTCTTATACGTTTAACCCCGTAATATTTTGATAGATATCTTTGAAGTAATGGCATTGCATATGTATAATCACATGATTAATTGATTATATGCGCACAATAAGATAACTAGGTAAGTTGTAGAATCAGGGTCTAAGCTAATTGGAAGTATTAGTGGAAAAAGTTGTTCAACGCGAAGACATTACTCTTGTTTCTTTATGGCATGGGGTATTTTTTCACGTGGAACTTCACGCCACAGTCTACAACGATATATGCATATATGTATGTTCCCAATAGTGTTTGAATTTAAACACAGATGTGTATGCATGCATGAATAGTAGTCTGGCGACGACTTCGTTTTTGGTTACATTGTAATTAGGGAAGTAATAAATACTACAATAAAGCATTCTGTCAAAAAGTTTGGAGGCATGTTTGTCTCTATATGCTCTCTATAATGCCATCCAGCTCCTTTTTCCGATCCCCCTATATAGCTTTAATTAAAAAACTACTTCTGATTTTGATATATCCGGTCTCTGCCTTGTATTTGTATTCTTTTTTTCTTTTTCTTTTGGGGTTTCATCACTAGTAAAAAAAATTTCATCAAATACATTCTGTTGTTTATGTGTGTTGAAAATAAATGATAGGTTGAGAATTCGGATGTTAATTCTAGGTTTAGTTTTCATACGTCTATGTAGGGTATAACAAATGTTACTAGCTTCCGTTTTCGAAAGTGAGACTATTTTAGATTGCACATCAAAAAAAAAAAAAAAAATGGTAAACAATGTATAGTATTGCACATCATGGGAATTTGTATTGTGATTTGACTTTTCATTTAACATATCAACTGTACCAGTTTGACCAACAGCTGTGTATATAAAAATATACAAAGCAAAATTAAATAACATTCTTTCTTTTGATATATGTATAAGAATCAATCAAGAGGTTGAAAATTAAAATAAAACCAAAAAAATTAATACAGTACATATATAAGTGCATAAACGTAAGTATAATTCTTAGTGGTTAATAATTTCTTATATATTTAGAATTCAGAACATGATATTTTTCTTCTACTTCATAACATGAAATGATGTTTATGAGTAGGATATATTAAGCTGACCCAATAGAGTGCAAGGCAATACAAGTGTTCATTCTTTACATAATTACATATATAAACATACAGTAATTACGTTTACACGAATGGCCCTGCCCCTGAACCCCCTGATCCATATAACTAACATAACATTATAAGGTAAACTAAACTCATAAAGTCATAATACAGGAACGTAATACATACTAGTAATGCATGTTGAGAACAACAAAAAGAAGATTCGATATAGATATAATCATTTTTCAAAAAAAAAAAAAAGGATATAGATATAATCATATTATTGAACTTCCCTTTTTTCAGTTGGGATGTGGTTTACGCTAAGACATGTGCCAACCCAAAAAAAAAAAGGCGTACAAAAGATTCATTTTCTCACCAACGCAAGGTTCAGTGGGCCGAACCTGTATAGTAAATCAACTTAGCCTTAAGTTTAACCAAAAAGGCCCATTTTTGTAATGGCGCCAAATTTTTGTTACACATTATTATTTTTGTAAGCGATACATCATAACTCGTGATGAAGATCATATAGAATTGCATATACGTACGTACTTACGTGTGAGACAAGTCAACACTAAAACACTTTTGAAGAGAAATCACAACTTCGACCAGAATCGATGGTTAAGTGGACGCCTGGCTCATGATCGATGGATGATGAATCAAGCGATAGAGACGTGTTGAGTCCTTGGACGTTACTGTTAATGAACATCATAATTATTGGCTCCTCTGACCAAATTGCTTTTCCCCTGTTTTTATTGTTAATTTTTCCGGTGATATTTTCTGGTTCAGGTTCTTCGTTACAAGTTGGAACCTTATTCATGAGCTTGGCGTCTCGTTTCTCTGAATTGTGATTAAGATCCTTGTTATGATCTGGCGAAGTGTGAGATTCAATTGGCTTAGGTTCAGTTTGGGGCAACGATGGTTTAGGTGATGAAAGTGGCTGCGGCGGTGCGGTGATTGTGGCTGGAGAAGTGGAAAGAGACGGGATTGGTGTTTTCATCTTCGATGGTGCCGTCAGAGGTGGTGGTAGCATATGTGATTGAGATCTGAGGTTTTCAGCAGCAGCTTTCGAGGACAACAATGGTGGAGGTGTTGAATTAGGGTTTTCAGTATATGTTGATGGTGGTAGTGATTGGGACCGAGTACCATGAATTGATTTAGATGGCAGAAGCGGTGGAGGCAACTGGTGTTGCGATTTTTCAGTATCGTTTAGTGTTGTTGTTGATGGCAGAGACGGTGGGATTTTGGCTTCCGTTTCAGATCGGAAATCTTCTTTAGCCTTTAGCATTGACGGTGAAGGCAGTAGATTTTGGGCTTTCGATGATGGTAAAGACGACTGAGATTCAACAGAATCCGATGATGATGGTGGCAATGTTTTAGGCAAAATTGGTGATTTAGATGGCAGAAGCGGTTGGGATTGAGATTCTTGATTAGCGTTTTTTGGCGTTGAAGACGGAGACAGTGGGGTTTTCGTTTCTGCCGATTGAAAAGGCGGTTGAGATTCACCAGGTTTTGCCAATGACGGTGACGTTGCTTCCGAGAGAAGCGATGACCGGGAAAGAGTTTGGTTAATAGATTTAGACGGCAAAAGCGGTTGAGGCGGTGACTTGGACTTTTCTGTAGCGTTTAGCGTTGACGGTGAAACGTTAACTTCCGGTGGCAAAGGTAATTGAGATTCACCGGATTTTGACAACGACGATGGCGATAGAGGCGATGATCGGAACATATTCTGATTAATAGATTTAGACGGCAAAAACGGTGGAGGCTGGGAATTGTCTGTAGCGTCTAGCGTTGGAATATTGGCTTTTGGTGATGATGGCTGAGATTCGCTAGATTTTGATAATGACGGTGGCAATGCTTCTGACGGAAGCGGTGATCGGAACCGTGTTTCATTAATAGATTTAGACGGTGTAAGCGGTTGGGGTTTTTCAACAGCGTTTAGCGTTGGCGGTCGAGACGGTGGATTTTTGGCTTCTGATGGTGAAGAAGGCGGTTGAGTATCACCTTTCCCGGACGGTGGTGGTGGCGATACTTTCGACGGAGGTGATAATCGGAACCGAGTTTCGTTAATGGATTTAGATGTTAGAAGCGATGATTGAAAATTTTCGTTGGTGTTTGTTGTTGACGGTGATGATTTGGCTTCTGCTAAAGGCGGATGTGATTCTGATAATGCCGGTGGCGGCGAAATTGACTGTGAAATATTTTCATCAGTTGGTTTAGACGGGAGTGGAGACGGTTGGGATTGGAATTCTTCATTAGCGTTTAACGTTGACGGTGAAGATGGTGGAGGAGTCATGGCTGCTTGTGATGTTTCTGGTAATGTTGGAGGCGACGGTCGGAATCGAGTTTCATTAATGGATGAAGAAGACGGTGGAGATGTTTTGGAATTGAATTCTTCATTAGCGTCAAGCGTTAAAGGCGAAGAAGGTGGGGCTTTGGCTTCGGGTGGTGGTAAAGGCATTTGTGATTCTGGTTCTGGCAATGATGGTGGTGATGCTTGCCACGGAGGTGATCGAGGAGACCGTTGAGAGTGAGATTCTTCGGTAGGCTTTAGCGTTGACGGAGGGGACAATGGCGTTTTTGCTTGTGGTGTTGTTGGTGTAGGAGGCACCAAGGCTAGAGACTCAGTGGATTCTTGTGGGGAGTTAGGTGGTGATTCGATAAGTAGATTTCGATGTGTTTTGACATGTTTTGACATCAGTGGCGGTATTAGCGGTGAGGTAGGTGGTGAGTGGATAAGTAGACTCCGATGTGTTTCGACATGTTTTGACATGAGTGGTGGCATTGGCTGCGACTGAGACTCTTCCTTTGGTTTTGGTGATAACGGCGACAATGGTGATGACTTTGGTTGTGGTGGAGAGCCGCCACTATTTTGACGGGATTCGATAAAAGGAACTGTTGATGTTGAAGGTATCGGAGATAAAAATTGAGTTGGAGGAGGTGACTGTGGTGGCGATTGAGACAATGTTTCTTGAAGAGTCATTCGTGGTGGCGGTGGTTGTTGGCTGACGTTTTGACGTAACTGGACAAGTCTAGCTAAGTTTCCGAGCCGAAATCTCCGGCGAGATTGTCGATTATTAAACATTGTTCTCTCAACTCTCACTAATTTATTGGATCGGTGTGAGTATGTAGAATTGTCTCCATACGTTTCGTTCAAATAGATAAGCTAAAGCTCAAGAACGAGAGCAGACAACTATAGCCTACACGAAACATACCTTACTGAGACAAGTATATTAGTAACACAAAGAAAAGTATTGGATTCACTTTGTCTACTTCCTTCTCACAAAATTAATATACGTATTCAGAATCAGATACCTTTTAAGGCTTTAATTTCTGTAATACAAAATTGGCAAATATCAACTTTGTTATACAAAAATCTACTTAGATTTTTTTTTTTTTAAACTCTTGATTCAGTTTTTTTTTTTTTTTTTTTTTTTTTTTTTTTTATAGTTTTGTCAATTATGTACGTTACCTCAGATATTTTTAAAATTATCAACAGATTATTATTTCTTTTTTTTTACTACATAAAAAAACGAAAATGAAATATTTATAACTGTAAATCATTTCGGGGTGGATAATAAGTAAAAGGACTGCAATTTTTTCATTTTATCGTCAGCCATGGATACTCTCTCAGCCTCCGTTTCATCCTTCAACCTCCCTTCTCTCCCTCCACAGCCGCAGCCACCGTTGAGATCCATCTCCCGTCGCTTTAAATCTACAGTTAACGCCGCCGCCGCTTCGGCTTCCGCTTCATCTTCAAAACCAGCATCGACGTCATCACCTTCTTCCTCATCATCATACTCACACAACAACAACAAAAACCCTAGTTTCTCCAGAGCAATCTCGTTTCCGCTTCCGCAGACAAAACCCTCGAGAGTTGCTCCTCCGCCGGTGCACGATAAAGCGGCCTCAGGGTTTGCTGCTGCGCTCGTTAGCGTTTGCCAATCGAAGAATTGTCTTGGTCGGACTCAAGAAGATGCCAGAAGATTGATGGAGTTTCTTGTGGGAGAGGATAAGAAGAGGAACAAAGTCATCTTAGTCAATGATGTGGTTGAGAGAGGCAGATTTGGTAAACACATAAAGGGCTTGGTCAAGATGTTGATGACAAGAGGTAAATCTGGGATTCTGGTTGATGTTTTAATGGAATTTGAGAGAATCTGTAATGAATTAGTCCTTGTTGGTTCAACAAAACTTGTCCGGGTTGCTTGATCATACATAACAACATATTGTAAAAGAGATTACATCAAATCCAAAGTTTGCTTTCACAAAAAAAGGTTACACTACTGTCTTTGTTTGAGGTCCTAATTGAGTTTGAGAGAATATGTAATAGATTTTCTTAAGATTATATCAAATCCAAAGTTTGTTTTTTCGTCCACATCTTATAGCTAACAATTGTAATGGTTTAATCATTTTGAATAAAAGTTGACTTTGAGACCAATTAACTTAAGGTGCATATATATGGCATGAAACAGCTGTCATGCAAAAATGAACATCACATGTACGTTACTAAAGCGATCAGAAACCCAAGTTAGTTGTTAGCTTTTGTATATTGCTTCCTTTGTTTGCATTCCTGCAACAGCACAGCATAAGTCTCAGGCTGGACTTGCAACACGCTACGCCCACTATAGCCCAACAGCATCTTTCAATCTCCCAGTTACACACAGACCCTTTAATGTATTATCTAGCTTCTCTTTCTTTCTCTGATTCTCCACCTGAAAGCTAGAAATATGTTGCAGGTGAAGAACCAAACTTTGATCCTCTCTCAAAACATCAAAAGATTTGTGTTTGACATACAAAGGAAAAATATTGAACATAATTCATAACAATCGGCTACATTGTTTTAGGGATGCACAACATCCGAGGTTCAACACTCAAATTGGATAAAACAATATTGCACAATCTTTAAATACAAGACCAATTAATTGGTTTTATATCAAACAACATACAAGAGGAGAGAACCATGTCCAGTTGGTTCTCTTACATTATTGAAGAAAAACATAAACAAACTTAAACATAAGTATTAGACCATATTCGAACCTGACTCCTCCTCCATGATATAACTGACATTACCTTCGAGATACAAATTACAAATCTCGACTATTTGTTTGAGTCATCCTCAGCTTTCTCCACCTTCGTCACGAATGTAACCGGTTTCTTTGGGTGCTCATTTACGGTCAACTGTAAAACATCTGGTCTCGAGTAATGTCCGACCGCATCGAAGTACAGCTTGGCTCTTGCTATATCACCAAGGTCTGGATGAGAAAAAGAGCATTATAGCCTTCAAAATTTAATCATATCTGATAGCCTAAGATGAATGTCAAAGAAGAGTACATATATATATATATATACCAAGATTAGCAGTGATGAGACCCTCTGATTCAAAGTTCGGTCCGGCAAGAACCTGTCCTAAAGGTGAAATAATGACACTTCCGCCTTGGGAGACAATAGCATCCTGTTCTTTGTTGTCATCCATGTCAGTAAACAAGTAATCAGGATGGTCAGGGAAGTCTTTACGCAGGCAGAACTGGCAAGCCGACAACACGAAACATCCACCTTCTAGCGCAATGTGCATCATTGACGATTGCCATTCTTTGGAACCATCAGCAGTAGGTGCACAATAAATCTCAATGCCTTCATGCCAAAATTGAAAACTGTTAAACGAAATCATACATCAAATGGTTTTTAATATGTGTCACACTACACTGCATAAAAAGCTGACCTTTGGCGTACAATGCAGTTCTGTAGAGGGGCATCCTATTTTCCCAGCAAATAGCAGCACCGAGTTTGCCAATGGGAGTGTCGTAAACGGGGATTGTTGATCCGTCCCCTTGACCCCAGATGCAACGTTCCAAAGTTGTGGGCATGAGTTTACGGTGCTTACCCAAGAACCGACCTTGAGGACTAAAGAAAAGGGCTGTGCAATAGAGTGTATACCCATCCTTCTCTATCGCTCCCATTACCAAGTACAAATTGTTTTTCCCGGCCAACTCAGCCAACCTGTCTACTTCAGGACCTGTCGATTCATCACAAGAACCAAACATATGTGCAAGAAAGAGTCATTTGGTGTCCCAAGCTTTTGAGAGTGTTTAACTAAACTAGAGCTATAACACTCACTAATTACATATCATGCTCGTTCCAATTAATTTCCATCAAAAAGTGACACAAATAGAAAACTCAGATCAAACATCTTTGTTCTCAAAGTTAACTTTAATGTCTTCATTAAAAAAAAAATAGAAAACAAAAACTTTACATTGTTCCGACTTCAATTCAACTTTCCTAAACACGTATACACATCTCCAGCACTCCAACCATAGCCAAAACCAAATAAAGGAGAATTCAAAGAAGCTTTTGGGTAGAAACTACTCGAGTAAACCCGACTTTTGAACCTTATAATTGTTATGGTTAGAAACAGAAGTAAACATTCAGTATGTCCACCAAAAAAAAAAACATCTCTATAATCTCTGTAATTTAATAAGAAACCATCCCAAATATACTACATCAAATATTTCGTTGACAAAAAAAATAAAAGAAATTAAAATATTATTTATAACAGTGTATCATAAAGAAAAAGATGTCAAAATATCATACGTCACGTACTATCAAAAGGATATTTAGAACCGATAAGATTTGATACGAGATCGGGTGGTGCATATACTACTAGGAGTACTCGTACGGTACTTGGAGATAAAGCACAAAATAATTGAGGTTTTTGTTCAAAGTTATTGATTGGTTAAAATGAAACGGAAACAAAAGCTAATAGTGGAATATGATACCAGGGACTTTAATAGCAGAAGCATGGTATTTGCGGAACTCATCACGGCCTTCCTCGTTGTGCACTCCTGCCGCCAAACCGAACCTAAACCCTCTAGGATAGCCTCCGATAAACGCCTCAGGGAACAACACCAACTCCGCTCCCTTGCTCGCCGCCTCGGCAATATACTTTTCAGCCTTGTCTGATCGTTTCAATAACCAAAGGATTAGATCCTGATTATCCACGAAAGAAAATATAAAATTGATCAAAAATTAGATCGTTACCTAGAGTGGCAGGAGTATTGTTATACACGGTGGAGGCTTGAACGATGGTAACTCGTACGATAGAAGACGGGGAAACGCCATCGACCGGAGCTGTGTTTTTGACAGTTGACATTTCTTTTGCACTAGACATTTATAAACTCAAAACCTTGGTTTACTTCAATGACACTGAGAGAGTTAGAGAGGCTATATAAATAGAGAGACTTTTTTTGTTTTCCATTGCCTACCTTGAGAGTGTAGAGTCGTAGACGGGTACAGACACGATTGAACCCGTGGTGAAAATACAATGAGGTGGACCACTAGCTCGTTCACGTGTTTTTATTTCCTTACCAATGGTGTTTATGTAAGAAGAGAACAATATGGTGGGATCCTAGCTCCACCTAATTCGGTTCTTAAGGAAAGATATAGTCACATTTGGTAGGAAATAATTGTCCAAATTGCGTAACTTATTCTGTTGTTATTACCATGTCTTACTATTTTCATATATATTGTATTCCTGTTTTAGATGGTCATCTTATCTTTCTTGTTACAGTCTCATGCAATCTTATGATGATCTTATCTAATAAGTTGAATGTAATTTGTAGGACCACTAAGAAATGAATAATTTTTGGTACCTTCTGACTTTTTTTTTTTTTTTTTGGTCACTAGGAAAAGACTAAAAAAAAAATATTAAAAAACTTTTTTAAAAAAACAAAAACAAAAAGAAGAAGAATTATCTCACTAAGTACAAATGACGTTTGGCTTTGATATCTAACTTAAACAGAAGAGAAAAACTAACACTTTTTAACCATCTTGATATCATAAACTGAAGAGAAAAAGGATTTAATACACTAAAGTACGCTAGTTTACAAAGAATCTGGACACAATATAACCCAAATACATTGACATAATGGCATATACTGATATATAATTATTGTGTAAAACTTAAGGATTTCTTATTTTGACTATTACTCCATAATTCATGCATTTAAATTTAATTTTTTTCTATTTTCCTTTGGTAATAATTCTATTTTTCTATCTAATAATTTGTACCAGATAATGCTATTTAAATTTTTAATAGAGAAAATTGTAATTTTAAATAGATGATATTGATGTTAAATTATGATGTTTATCTATGTAACCTGTTTTTGAGTATGTAGCTAACTCGTACTCGTCTCCAAAAAAAGGCACTCGTAGCTTTTAAGTTTGGTAATATATATGTATATCACAATTTTATTACTTGCTAATATAACTTAGATATCGTGTGTCAAATGGTAAATTCATTGATTAAAAAACATGAGAAATTTCCAAAAGTATAAGAGAAAGGAGGTTATAAAGTTGGGACGGCAACTTAAACAACACCATGAGAACGAAACCATTCTTGTAGAAGCAATTGTAAATGTGGAGAGTTATGATAGCGAATAGAAACCACATGAGTTCAAAATTGCTTTCTCAATACTAACAGACGATTAGGTTGTCCATAACGTTTTTCATTTATCTCTCGCCAAGAAAATAATTCTCTCTCTGTTCTTAATAGATGGATGTTTTATAATTAATTTGTGTTCATAAAAGATTGATTTTGTAGATTAAAAAACTAAAATCATTCTTTTACTTTATGCTTTTTCACACATGTCATTTATCTAATGGTTTATATTTTATCTATCTACCAAAAAGTAATAATAAATTCATTTATGATCAAAAGGTCAATTAAAACTCAAAGTACACTCAACCCCGATCTAGTGGTATCGTTGTAGCACTTTAGGATCAAATCCACAGAGACCAAACAATGCAGTATAAATTATGATGATCAAGTCTAGCTAAGGCAAAAAGAAATTTGTGTGACAAGTAATTATCAAAACATGAAAATTAAAGAGTGTTTAAATTCAAAGAAAAGTATTGGGCGGTGGGAGTCAATTAGGAGTTATGATCACTAATTCAGATGATAGATTGGGAAAGCATTAGATACTGTTCTTGAACTCAAATCTCGAATGTAAAACTAACCTACTGTCGTAGCGTTAGTTATCTATGCAAGAAATTGATTAAACTCTAAACCGTCGTTTGAATCTAGCAATCCTAGCAAGCAATAAGTTCAAGTTTGATTTTGTTCACAAGGTGTCTTAACTTCAATTTTCGTTGGCTAAGGATCACCTTACTCACCTATGTTCTTTTCAAGCAATTCAACAACACTTTTGATTCCTAGATGAATTAAACCTACAATCATAAACTAGGTAGCTAATCTAGTTTAAGCATTAAAAATAACAATAGAGGAAGAACACAATAGATCAATCCCAAATCTAACAACCTAAATTCAGAAAATCATAAAACTCCTTTTGAAAGACAAGTTTATGATTGTAGGTTAGCTACCCTGTCTTAAGTAGACTTCACTTCAGCAGAGAAATGGCTTTGTAAATAAGTTTGTAAATGGCTTTAGGAAACAAAATCTGAAGTAATGCTACTTTTGGAAAAAATTTAGGGATTAACTTTGTAAATAAGTTTTTAAATAAGTACAAATAAAAGGGTAGTACCAAAATGTACTTCAAAAATATATATATAGAAGATTTGTTCTAAGTAACTCGCAGAAAAGGACTTGGCCTTCTCCCACAGTAATTTAAGAAATTATCTGTCAAAATATAATGCAAAGGGAGCCATAGTTACGGTTGCTATACCGTGCCTACTGAAGTGAAGTCTACTTAAGACAGGGTAGCTAACCTACAATCATAAACTTGTCTTTCAAAAGGAGTTTTATGATTTTCTGAATTTAGGTTGTTAGATTTGGGATTGATCTATTGTGTTCTTCCTCTATTGTTATTCTTAATGCTTAAACTAGATTAGCTACCTAGTTTATGATTGTAGGTTTAATTCATCTAGGAATCAAAAGTGTTGTTGAATTGCTTGAAAAGAACATAGGTGAGTAAGGTGATCCTTAGCCAACGAAAGTTGAAGTTAAGGCACCTTCGATATAATAAAGAAGATTAAACAATAACTGATATATTTTTTATTTGGTTGTAACCTACTTAATTCGATTGAGTATTCATGTAACCCGCAATTTTCTGATTAATTAGATAATTAAATGATTATTAATTAATAATTATCTTTAATACCCTCAATGATTTTAGCTTCTTTTTTTTTTTTTTTTTTGTCAAACCACTTGATTCATTCTCAAAAACTCAAGTACAAGGAAGAGGATACAAGGATCCAAGTTCTAAAGCAGAAATAAACAAAGGCAATCCCCAATGCCATACAAAGAGAGATAATAAACATCGACAAATGATCCAAGAGAGCTTTGAGGCACTAGCTAAGAAGCAAATGTCACATGAGAGGTCATGGTTTGTCGATAAATCTTCCACGAGGAGCTCGATGGTAGACAGATTAGTCCCTGTCAAACAATGACTAGGGGACGTTGAAAGGGTTGTCATGGCTAAGCGACTTGCCGGCGCAAGAGAAGCTACTTGAGGTAGTACAAGGGCTATAACATGAAACTCCATGTACTTGGAAGCAAAGAAATCCTCCAAAGATGTTGTCATATGGGTGTGCCAAAGGTTGGTGTCAAGCCGTAGCAGAGCAGGTGGAGTCTCCCTCGCATAAGAGCCTTGGCTATGGAGGTTAAGGCTTTCACACAAAGCTTGCAGTCGACATGACACAGGCAGAGTAAAGTTCAGAGTACCTGGCATTTGGTGGGTGTTGGTTTTTAACAGTGGCGGGTTGAAGCCGCCTATAAGTTTGAAGATCTTTGAGTGATGGGTGAGGTCGCTAGCTAGTATTGACACAGGGTTATTGATGGCTAAGTGGCTAAAATAACCGCAATCAAACTGTTGACAATAGGAATTCAGTGCTGAAACGCCAAACGACTTTGGGACCAAGGGAACAAAAGTGCTTATCACATAACAAGCAAATACCAGGGATCTAGAGGATTGGTTAAGCGAGCATAGCAGTCTAGTTGGTTTACATCTCAAGAGGGTTCTTCTACCTAAGAGAGTATAACCAAGAGCTAGACCTTGATACGAGCTATGGTTTTCAAAACAATGAGAAAGAGAGGACCTGATTTTTGTGTGTTGGCTTAGGGAGAGAAGCTGTTAATGGGCCTTCTTCAAAATTTGGGTCCACCAAAGAAAAGCTAGGGTTTTCGTTTGGTGTCTCCAGGCAAATCGATGTGCAGCGGCGGATCGGAGGTGACAGCAGGGTTTGCAATGAATAAAACATCTCCGGAGGAAGCAGCTTCATTCCTGTCAAGCTTTGGCAAAGTAGTGGGTCTGAAGCGGATATCCAAGTAAGAGTGGAAGCCGTGGTCCTGAGAAAACACTCGCCGTGCGCCGTCGGCGTCTTCCCTCGGCGAGGCGCAGCTGATGGTACAAGCATAAACTCTCTCGCCATCAACGGAGCCGAGGGGAAGTTTCCAGGTGAAAACGAAATTCCAGATCGTGATTTGTTTAGCTCAGTGGATTTCAGATCCGCGATTATGGAGACTGGGAACAAAGGAAGGGTGGAGGGATTCGCCGGAAACCTGGTCCAACCTTTGATTGGTGAACTGCCCAGATTTAGAGTTCTCAAAGGAGATTGAGAGGAGTAACAAAAGGTTAGAAAAAGGGGAAAAAGATTACAAAAAGGGATATAAGAAGAGAGAAACTGAAACTAAGGGGAGCAGATTTAAACGCCCTCCGATGTCGGCAAGCCGGAGCTACGCCGACGCTGGAGGATGAAAGTGAACGAGATGTCTCGAAGTTCGTGTCTGAGAGAGTTTTACACAAGAATGCGGTATTTGTCTATATTGATTTTAGCTTCTGTTTAACTATTTCTAATTGCATTTGAATGTACACTTTTTAAGGTTAGTTTCTTTTTTGTACTTCTCAATTAATATAGTAGGATATTTTTCTGTTTTTTTTTATGATTTAAAAAAAAAAAAAAAAATCATAATCAACTCTTTTTTCCTTTTACTTAAATCTGAATTAATCTTCATTTCATCATGTATTTTATTAGACCAGTCGTCTGATCGATCAGAACTTATTTATTTTGGGGATGAAATACACTACAGCAACATTTGCAACTGCCTTGTACAACACCCTACCAGCAGTCACTTTCATCCTCGCCTTGTTATTCAGGCTCAAAAAACTCAAGTTTCGGAGTATCAGGAGTACGAGCAAGGTGGTTGGGACTGTGATTTGATTTCAGTTGGAGGAACAATGACAATGACACTGGTCAAAACTCAAAGGTCCAGTTCTCCACCTCTTTTGGACCAAAAGACGTTCTGCACAGAATACAACCGGGATAGATGTTCACAGGCACAGCTCCATCAAAGGGGAGGGGCAGTTTTTGTTTCAATTGGCTGTCTTAGCTACGCATGCTTTATGATTCTCCAAGTAAGGCGATTTTTAATGTAGTTAAAAAGACACTTTTAGAATCAAATGTTTTTTCAGACGATGACTTTGGAGACTTTACTCGGCCTCGCTCTCTCTTACAACATGGATATATCTAATGGGGACAATAGCGGGAAGAGTTTTGGCATTAGTGATGGAGAGAGGGAATCATGCCGCGTGGGCTATTGGTTGGGACATGAAACTCGTTATTGTCATCTACAGCGTAAGATTCATCTACAGGGAATCATGCCGCTTTCAAACCACTCTGTATGATCATAGTAGCCATAATTTCAAGCATAACTTTTGCTGAGCATACAATGCCATGTCTCATGTGTATTAAAAAGAGCATTTGCCCAAAGCCACAAAATAGTAAATGTAATGCCACATTAAATTATGTATTTAGTTTGAAAATGTGTTTAGACTTTTTATTTTAAAAATTCATAATATTTTGTTTGTTATTAATTCTTCTTATTTCATATTTTTTAATCTTTTATTTGTACTAGGTATAGAGCCCCCACGAAATCGCGGGAAAACTCATTTTAGTAAAATATTTATTACAAAAATTCTTTAATTAAATTTATTTATTAAACTATTGGAATTCCTAAACTATCTAATAAAAATTTCAAAAACATACAAATTTTTGAAACATTCTTTATATCTTTATTGAAAAATATTTTTTTTTTTAAATAATCTTACCTTCACATATGATTAAATAAATAATTATCAATGCTACACACATCAAATTAAACGAATTTTTACGATTAACTGTCATGAGATACATTGCAGTCGTGTTATTTCGTTCGCTTTTATTCATCGTAACCTTTCGTTTGCATCTTTTCAATGTAAATTTTTATCTGTTTTCTTTTGTCGTAATTTTTCGTAAAATATTTTTAAATTTCTGAAAAATAAATAAATGCAATCTACAGTTGTGTATTCTCTTCTTAACCTTACAGTCATATTTTTGTATATTTTATGAACCGTTACAATTATTCTCTTGTTGTCGAATATGATATGTGCATGATTATATTTTTAATTTTTTTTTTAAATGATAAAATTATGAATACATTGTATAAGACACTATAAATTTCTTAAATAATCATATAATAAATTACAAATATTAAAAATATTAATTGAGGACCATTCTTAAAATGATACAATTATTTTTTAAAATTCATTTCTATTAATTATTTTAATCCTTTTTAGCATAACTCAAACATTTTTATATTTCCAAAATCAATTTTTATTTCATAAAAAATGAATATAAATATTACTATTCAGTCAATCAGTAAGAAAATTACCAATCCTCTCAAATTTGAATATAACTAAACAGAAAATTATCACATATTTTATTTATATTAATCAAAATTCAGTTATATATTCATATAAAAAAAAATACATCTATTTTCATAAAGATAGTATTGTAAATGAATATATAATACAAACAACTATCATTTTGTAGATGAAACCTATTTTTATATAAAACAACCTATAGTCATTAAACATTCTGGCAATTATAATAGATTATATATATATGGTTAATCCAATATTGAATGTACTCATTACTTATTTTTCTCCGCGTAAGATGCTAGTTAATTATCCTGAGTCACACATAAAAAATAATATAATAAATATTAGAGGGGAAGAATAATAATTAGAACTTATAACAATAACATTTAGGTGTATGATGTAGCATCACAATGTGCGCGTCTAAGGATGATGGTCGGCCAAGAACGGCCGAGTTCATTGCTCTCACACGCTCCTCTTTTTTTTTGGCAATCAGAATCCAAAACCTTTTCAAACTTTTATAATATTTCATATTCAATATCTTTTGTTGTTAAGATTTCAGTTTGAGTGTATTATGACTAGAACTACATATAAAAATTCCCTTAACCTATATGAAGTTGTAGATAAGTCTTTGTCGTCAAGATAGTTTATTGGACAATCATCTCAACCGTCAATCTTTCTGTTGATCACCGGTTTTTCATCTCCCAATAAACTGAATATTCCCAACTGTAGAAAATATAATAGAACGAACTGTGATATTTTATTTTTTATTTTTACCTTGATATTTCATAATTAGATTTTTTTTTTTTGAAAAATAGAAAAATAGAAATCCATATTGTTTTTTATAATACAATTAGTTTTCTAATCAAAAAAGCATGGAGTAGACAGATATATATATATATATATACTTATGACAAAAAAAATAAACAAACATATACGAGCCAATATGCTCTCATTTTCTGAAAAACCAACTTGAACCACATTTTTTAACAGCTGAAAACAAAAATTTCGGTCTGGATTCATACCAATAGAATGATAACCCTCGATGAATAGATGGTTGTATACATAGAGACTGAATATAATTAGATATTACAACAATTAACAAAATATATCAAACTGCAATAAATTTCTCACAGTGATGAGACGTCATTTCTAACAAATTCTCTTTTAACTAATACAAATATAAAGAAAATTTGAATACAAGGATGAGAAGTTATTTATATATAGATTTCTAAAGATGTAAATATTTGAATAGACACAACTGTTTGTAAAAGACACAACTCTATATTCAACAGACGCAACTGTAAAAATTTTCTGTCAAAAATATGAAATAAAGAAAATTCGAATACAATGATGAGAAGTCACTTATATATAAATTTATGAAGATGTGAACATTTGAATAGAAACAACTATTTGTAAGAGACACAACTCTACATTTAGCAAAGGCAACTTTTTAGAGAGATGCAACCGTTGAAATTTTCTGTCAAAAAAAAGTATATAGATATATTTTATGAAAAGGTACTACGAAAATCGCAACTGTTGTTGGCATTTTTTTTAGATTGTTATTATTATATTTGAATACAATGATGAGAATTTATATATAGATTTCTAAAGATGAGAACATTTGAATAGACACAACTGTTTGTAAAAGACACAACTCTATATTCAACAGATGCAACTTTTTAGAGAGACGCAACTATAAAAAATTTATGTAAAAAATATAAAATAAAAAAAATTTGAATACAATGATGAGAAGTCACTTATATATAAATTTATAAAGATGTGAACATTTGAATAGACACAATTGTTTGTAAGAGACACAACTCTACATTTAACAGACACAACTTTTTAGAGAGATGCAACCGCTGAAATTTTTCTGTAAATATATATATATATATATATATATATATATAAGGTACGACAGAAAATCGCAACTGTTGTTAGCATTTTTTCAAATTTTTATTATTATATAGATTAATAAAGTTGAAAGTAAAATAAAAAACCACATGAAAGTTGATAACTTGTATTAAAATTTTATACGAAAATATATTTTTAATGAACTAACAAAATGTTAATGTGGCAATAAAAAATATATTACTTATGTTTTGTTTATATTTTACATATGTTTTGCTTATTTTTTGTTAATATCTATTCAACATTTCCAAAAACAAATAAATGACTAATTTACTGCCATATATAAACAATTACACCTACAATTTGTATTTATATAGAATTTAATGTAAACTATACTCAGTATATCAAACAATTAAATAGTTTATATATATATATATATGTGATTTTATCATATAGTCATAAAATAATATAAATATATAAATAATTAAAAATACATATCATCTACATATTGTATTGGTAACCATCTGGTATTTTAACTTCTTTGTAGGCTATTTTTTAATTTTCCCTAAGCTTATATGAATTTAAACACTGCAGTAAGAGCAGATGTACTTGGGACCGTACTTGGGATCGTAAGTACTCTGAAACACCAAATTTAGCCACGAGTTGAGTAATCATGATATAAAAAAAGAAAAAAAAAAAGAGAATAATGAAAAGATCTTGTTCGTTGGCACGGTTCTTGGTGCAGCAGCTATATGTGGACTTGTGGAGGATTACATCTCGTGATATGGGGAAGAAGCAAAGACTACGATCATCGGCACAAGCAACAACATGATAGATCTGTTCATGGGCCTCGGGACAGCCCCATATTTTATAATGTTGCTAAGACCCAAAATGTTGGGGCACTTATATTCTTTAGTATATATAGTCGATCAACTCCCTTGGTATATATAGCACAACCAACTCTCTTGACTCTTGGTATGTTAGGATTATCAAAAGAACGATCTTATTTGCTTTCTCCTAATGTCTCTTTTCATCTCAAACTCTTCGTCTAATATTCTTCCATTTCTGTTCGTTGAAGCTACAATCTATCCGGGTTGTATCACAATACCATGAAGGGAATCGAGCAAAGTGGAGACTCTAGCAATTCCAATCAATACAATAAGATCAAAAGAGTCTCTCCAGACTTCCAACTCAGCTTTTTAAGCTTTCCTATTCACACATCAATAAAAACTTTTTTTTTTTCAACCTAACATTAGTTAAAATAAAATTCCTTGATTGGTTGTCCAAACTGGAGGAAAGTTGTTTACAAAAAAATGTTTTTGACAGAAGCATTCTAGAAGAACGGACTAAACAATCCGCCTTCACATTGGACGTCTTTGGGATCTTAGAAAGGGTAAAAGGAGGCAATGAGGCACTAAGCACCTGGAGCTCATCAAGAAGCATAGAAAAGGCTGGCCACTCCTCCAGAGCTTGCACCATTGTTAATAACTCGGTAGAATCCGTCTCGAATCTCCGGCAATCAATTCCTCTGGAAAGGATACACTGCATCGTCCATAATAAGGCTTCCAGCTCTAAATGAAATGGGGATGCACTGCGGCGTTGACATCTGGCACCCAAAACTAAAGTCTGATTCTCACCATCACCACACCACCATTCTAAACCTCAATTTGGTTCCGTAGCTTTCCACGAACCATCAACTTGACAATGAATTATCATCTCCGGAGTATGCAAGGGGTCTGTCGAGGCGGCCTCAACCCTTGCAGCTATTTGGGCTTCCTCCCACCACAATTGTTCACGTAAAGCCTGATTAATTATATCTATTGGCTCTGATTGTAACTCTTGGAAAACTTTTTTATTCCTATCCTTCCATAAGAACCAGACCAGCCACGGTATCGAACTGTGAGTAGAGCCTAAGGCCATTGGGGCTAACCCTTTGTCATATATCAAATCTAAGTTTGAATAGATTGAACCAAATGGGAACTTGTCCTTGTCTGAACCACCGAAAACCCTCTCCCAAACCTGACGAGGATGAGGACACTCAAAAAGAGTATGATTAATAGACTCTTCCTCTAGATCACATCTCTTACATACCGTAACACAATTAACTCCCTGAGAGGCTACTCGCACCGTCACCGGAAGAGAGCCAAATGCGATCTGCCAGAAAAAGTGTTTGATTTTAGGTGGGACCGGAAGATCCTAAGCCTGGGCCTTCATGACATTAAAGTTGGGTCTGATTTCAATTTCAGCCTTCATAGCTTGAGCTATCTTATACCCTGACTTAACCGGGTACCGACCAGATTGTGTATAATGCCACACCAATCGATCTGGTTTAAAGAATTTGCTAATAGGCAAACTCAGAATAGTTGGAATATATATCTTCCGGATCCATAAATTCCTGGAGAATAGGTAAATTCCTTTCTTTAGTCTGTGGGTTAATCAAATGGTTTATCATTAGGTTTGGGTGAAGTTGTCGTCCCCTACCATCTGCAGGTCGAGGATGTTGATCGGGGATCCAAGGATCACGACAAACCAAAATATTACACCTTGACCCAATCGTCCAACATGCACCTTTTTACACTAAATTTTTTGTTAAAAAATGCTTCTCCACCCAAATGAGGGAGAATAAGGTTTTTTTGCCATCAACGGATGTTTGTTCCTGAAGTATCGACCTCTAAACACTTGTGCAAATAAAGAATTCGGAAACTGTATTAGACGCTAATACTGTTTAGCCAATAAAGCATCATTAAAAGTCTCCAAATCCCGAAATCCCAAGCCTCCCTCAGTTTTATCTCTACACATTTTATCCCAAGCCACCTAGTGAATCCCCGATCTTTCCCATCAGCGCTCCACCAGAAATTTGAAATTGCACTCGTCAATTTGGTTGTTAACCCTTGAGGGAGTTTAAAGCAAGACATAACATGCGTCGGTAGGGCCAAAGCCACCGACTTTAGTAAAACTTCCTTCCCTCCCTTTGATAAAAATTTTGCTGTCCAACCATTCACCCGGTCATTCAACCTATCTCTAACGTAACCGAAAACTTGAACTCTCGACCGTCCGAGACTCTCAGGAATTTCCAAATAGGACCTCATACCCCCTTCCTTGGAGATTTCAATGACAGATTTTACCTTGTCCTTGACCTCTGAATCCACCTTTTTACCAAACATAATAGAGGACTTATCCAAGTTTACCTCCTGGCCGGATGCTTTACCATAATTACCTATGATATCCATAAGCGTTGAACATTGTTCTTCATTCGCTTTATAGAAAAATAGACTATCATCCGCAAAAAGCAAATGAAAGATAGGGGAGAATCTCGGGCAATCTTAATACCCGATATTTTTTCCTTTCTCTTTGCCTTTTTGATATTAGCTATCGACACCTCAGTACAAAAAATAAACAAATAAAGGGATAAAGGATCCCCTGTCGCAAACCCCGTTTTGGCGAAATGGAACCACGGAGTTGACCATTCAACAACACTTGATAGGAAATCAAACTCACACACCACATTATCCAAAAAAACCCATCATTAAAATCTTTATCTAATCCAATTATAACACTTAATACAGCTAAGCATTATGATCCAATAAAAACCGTCGTAATTTTGAATTATCATGTTTGATTGTTTTCCTTTTTTTTTTCTTTCATCTTCTGACTGATCTTTGGTTGAGGGTTTAATGGAAACTGAGAGAATCTATAATAATTTTTTTGTCTCTGTTTCTTGATGAAACAAAAATTGCATGCAAAAGAGATTTCGTCAAATCGAAAGTTTGATTATGTGTCCACAAAGAATTAAAAAAAAAAAAAACAACATGTTACTACTACTGTGTTTTTGGTTGAGGTTTCCTTAATGAAACAAAAGATTGTAAGAAAAAAGTTACAGTCTTTTGTCTATTGTGTTGACCAGACTTTTACATTGTCTTGATCTTCTTCTTGATTCTTGTCCTTCTGCATCTCCCAATGAACTTAAGACCTTCATCGATTAGAATCACAGGGAAGGAAACAAGAATAACCACAAACCATTCCCTGATACTCAAAGGCACGATCCCAAACACATTAGCTAAGAAAGGAACATAGAGGATGACACAGTGAAGCGCAAAGGAGACGGTCATTGCCACAAGAAGCCAAGGGTTTCTCCATGGCGGCATCTTTAAGAGACTGTTGTCTTCAGACAAAGCGTTCAACGAGTTGAACATCTCAATTGCCACAAGAACAGAGAGCGATAGAGTCATTGGCTTGACTTTCCCTAAAGTGAAGTAATCGCAAGGATTTTTCTCAAACGAGATTGTCTTAAGACCACCTGCGATTGTGTAAGGAGCCGCTGTGAAATTGGTTCCCCACGAAGAACATTCTGACCAATTCTGAAGCTGATTGAGGCTGACCAATGTGTGTCCATCTGAGATTAGACTAATCCCAAGGAAAGAAGCTTGTGTGTACCACAAGACAAAGATTCCAACAGTGGCAACTCCAACATAAGAACCAATCACTAGATATCGAATCAGAACCCACGAATCAATGAGGGAATCATCGCTTTTGCGCGGTGGTTTCTTCATAATATCAATATCAGCTGGATTGAAGCCTAAAGCTGTAGCTGGTGGACCATCAGTTACCAGATTAACCCAAAGAAGCTGAACCGGTATCATACATTCCGGTATCCCCAATGCCGCGGTTAAGAAGATGGAAATCACTTCTCCAACGTTTGATGATATCATATACCTTTGAAATGAAAATCATTTATTTCCACAAGATCAGTACACAATTACAGAGCAAAAAAACAGAACAAACATGATCTCTTTGCTGCTACCTGATGAAAGCTTTCATGTTGTTGTAAATGGACCGACCCTCTGCTACAGCTGAGACGATAGTGCTGAAATTATCATCTGCAAGAACCATATCCGAAGCTTCTTTCGCAACCTGACAATGTACAGCATCATATAGTAAGTATTAAAGTCTTTAAAACTTAAGGTCTCAATTTTGCTCAGTTAAAATGTTTTACATAGTTATTTTTTTACCTCTGTTCCAGTGATTCCCATGGCGATTCCAATGTCAGCGAGTTTCAAAGCAGGAGCATCATTCACGCCATCACCAGTCATCGCAACGATTTCTCCCATTTCCTTAAGCATCCTAACTATCTCTTGCTTATGCCTTGGCTCAGCTCGAGAGAACACTTTCCCTCCAGATTTTGACAAGATTTCGGATCTCCGTGAAGCCGGAAGAGACATAAATTCTTTACCAGTGAAGCTACTCTGCGAAAGATCTTCATTCTCCGAGAACAATCTAATCTCACAACAAATAGCTTCAGCTGTTGATTTGTTATCTCCAGTTATCACCATTACTCTAATCCCAGCGTCTCTGCAATCTTCAATTGCTCTGCCAACTTCTTCGCGCGGAGGATCTCTAAGACCAACAACTCCAACGAAGATTAGATTTGTTTCGATGTTGGAATAGCTACAAGGGTCTAAAAGCTTCTTGTGTGAAGTATGTTCTTCAGAAGAGTAATCTGAAAACTCTTCTAATTCGTCTCTGTAAGCCAATCCTAAACATCTTAATCCCTTCGAAGTCATTTCACAATGTTTCTTGAGGATTACTTCTCTGCTAGATTCATCTAAAGGGACAAGAGTTCCATCAGCAAGCTGTGCATAAGAACTTCTCTCAAGTATACTCTCAGCTGCACCCTGCAAAGAAATTAAAAGGGAAGACTAAGAAAACGTTTTTAACTAAAAACAAGAGAAGGAAATAATGGTGTTTTACCTTTACGAGAAGCCGGTTTTGTCCATTCGGTTCGCGCACAATAACACTCATGGACTTACGGACACGATCAAACTCCAATGTCGCTACCTTTTTTGATCTTTTGTTCCACCAATCGCAACAAGCTGATGCAGCAAGAGTGGAGATAGGATCAATGAATGAAACTATGGTGTAATGATTTGAAAACATTATAAAATTGTGTAACGGTGTGAAAACATTATAAAACTTACCTAGCTTCACTGAACTACCATTGTCTGAAAAGTTAGCAACTTCCTCAATGTTTTCACCGTTCTTCTTCTCTGGAATGCCCATTTTCTCAACAAGAACTTTCAAGGCAGCTTCTGTAGGCAAACCTGAGGCTCTAAACAATTTTTTGCCTTCATAGAACACTCCAGCATCATTACAAATTGAGCATATCTCAGCAACAGCTTGCAAGTTAGCATCCATATTGTTGCATCCCCAATCCACAATTCCACCATCTGTAGGATCATAAGTCGTACCATTGACTGAAAAGACCCGAGTGGTCGTTGTTTCACCGCCTAACGTGAAGAACTCCGTTGCAGACATTTGGTTTGTTGTTAAGGTCCCGGTCTTGTCTGAACAGATCACAGTTGTGCAACCAAGTGTCTCAACACTCGGAAGCTTCCTCACTATAGCGTTCTTCTGCGCCATTTTCCTCGTCCCTAAAGCTAGACACGTCGTGATCACAGCAGGTAAACCCTCTGGGATAGCTGCCACGGCTAGAGCAACAGCGATTTTGAAGTAGTAAGTGCATTTCTCGAAAGAGAACCTGAAGTTCACAGGCTTGTAGCCATCCACAACGTCCCAAGACACGAAGTTCTTGTAGTTAATCATCCACACAAGAACACAGACGATGCAGATAGCTGTAGTCAGTCTACTCCCAAACTCGTCTAGCTTCTTCTTTAACGGAGTCTCGCTCTCTTCAAGCGAAGCCTCGTGAATCTGCTTCTGTATTTTCCCGATTTCCGTATCCATCCCAATACTCGTAACAATGCAAACACAGCTTCCGTTAGCAACCGTTGTTCCCGCGAAAACCATATTCTCTTTCCCTTGCAATTCACAATCATCCGTGACAACAAGATTGGCTCCTTTCAAAACGGGCATTGCCTCTCCGGTTAAAGAGCTTTGCTCGACTCTTAAAGTGGACGTTTTCAAACCGGAGACTCTCATATCAGCAGGGACTTTATCTCCTACGTTTAACTCCACTATATCCCCAGGGACAAGCTCTCTAGCAGGCAGATTCGGCAACACAGTCCCGTCTCTCAAAACCTTTGCAGATTCAGATTGCATCTCTTTAAGAGCTTCAAGGGCTTTCTCAGCATTGCTCTCTTGCCACACACCAACCACAGCGTTTAAAATCAGAATCAAAACAATGACAAAAGGCTCAACGAAAGCCTCGAAACCTGAGCCACCATCATGCTCCTCGGTTTCGCCTAAAAAGGCTAGAACGAAAGAGATAAACGCAGCACCGAGAAGAATCTTCACAAGCGTATCGTCGAACTGTTCCAACACAAGATGCCATAAAGGCTTGCCTTTCTCCTTGGCGAGCTCGTTGTAACCGCAATTCTGACGACGGATTTGAACATCTTCGCTTGTTAAACCCTTGTCTAGCCTTGTATTGTACTCTTTCAGACATTGCTCAACAGACCATGACCACGCCGCGAAGGACTTCTCCTCCTCCATCGATTCAAAAGCTTTTTTGCTTTGGAATTAATTACTCAAAAAATAAAACCGTTTTTTTTTTTTTTTTTTTTTTTCTTTATATCAAATTCCTGTAGAAAAAAATCAATGAAACAATGAAATTTTCAGTCAAATAACAAACTAAATAATCAAGATCTGATTAAAACACAAACCCAGAAACGAAAAAACGAAGAATTGGGTGGAGTATAAAGTGAGAGAGAGAGAAACAGAGTATAAGCCATTAAAACTCTTACCTAAACTTGAAGAAGACACACACCAGCAGTAAGTGCTATCGTCATAGAACTTTGATACTATATGAGAGAAACTTCATCAAGAAAGAAAATAAAAATGAATGATTTGACTAAAAGTTTGCTTGGAGACAAAGCAGAAGACCTTCGAATTTTAATTTTTGAAAAGAAAAAAAAAGAAGGGAAAATTTTTGTTCCCAAATTTGATTCGCCTTCTTCTACCACTAAAAATGAAAAAGGACAAATCCTGATTTGGACAAGTCGTAGTTTCTTTGTATTTGAAACTCGTCTTTCTTTTCGTTTTTTTTATTTTTGAATATTTTTTTCATTTGTGCTTTTTGAGTTCCTTCTTCTTCTTCTTCTTCTCTCTTGTTTGTGGTTTTTGCTTTACAGAAAAGAAAAGCGAAGGTTTTAGGTAAATAGTGGAAGTGTGTGGTCCAATCCTGATTGGTTTGTTCATAAAAAAGAAACGGAACGTTATTTATTTTATGCTTTCGAAAAGACCATAATACCCTTCCTTTATAACCGTTATTACGTGTTTTGACTTTCCCCTTTCCCGTACGGCTCCTCTCCGATATTTAAGAATTGGGATTATTCCATTTTTTTCTCTATTAAAATTCAATTAAATCGTATTTAATTTATTTTGTTTAAACTAATAAAGCAAAAGTCAAATGATGATTTAAAGACTTTGAACAACCACCAATGAAATAAATAATTAACTTTCTCTATTTCAAAAACATCTGTCAGTAGGAGTGCCTTGTCTGAAAATCTGCAGCCTATTCCTATTGTGTGTACTTGTACAGTTTTACTACAACCATTAATTATTCTCTTTTAGTAGTAGTATATCCGATTCCTTTTTTTTTTTTTTGTTCTGGTTACAACAAAAAGTGAAGTTCCTCGAAGTTTCTTCCATTATTGCCTCTCTCTGCCTACTCTACCTCCACTACGCTTTCTCCTCAATATTGTTTTATGTTACTATTATTAAATTTATATGATAATATACTCTCACGTCTAACAACAAATTCATTGGCAAAATATAGCTTTATACAGTTATACTAATAATTAAGTTTACAATCATTGATTATACTCTCCCGATTCAATATATTGCATGTTTTGAAGTTTATTTGGTGTTTCAAAATATAAGATGTTTTCAAGTTTCTATGCAGCTTTTATATTATTTTAGTATTTTATATTATACAGTCTTGTTTATGATTAGTTGAACTTTTATAAAGTAGTATTTTACTAATCTACGTGTTTTACTCAAAACATCCTATATTTTGAAAGGGAGCGAGTATATTACACCCCTAGTGCCAATTAGAAGAATCAGTTAAATTTAATTAACAAAACAAATTTTACATGTCAGTGATTTTGGGCCGTAGAGCGGATACTTATAACACCTTTGTTACAAAAGCCCATTTAAACACGCGTGTTTCAAGTTACCATATTACCCTCCACAGCGATCGTCGTCATCTAACAGTTAACGCCGTCAAAAGATTCCGTTAGCACCAGTTTGATCGCCAAATCATATCTCCGCCGCTGACGTAAGAATCTCCTTCCTTCTCTACTGCAATCTCCAGAAGCAAAGGAGGAAACTTTTTCTTTTTTTTTTTTGAGAGAGACAAAGCAATGGGTGTGCTCACGAACAAGGTCGAGAGAGACGAGCTTAAACCTGGTGATCACATCTACACTTACCGAGCCGTCTTCGCCTATTCTCACCACGGTGCTTTGATTCTTCCTTTTCTTTTTTTGATATCATCATCAATTGGGTTTTGAATGCAGTTTGTGTGAATCTTCATCATCTAGGGTTTTCCTCAATTTGGGTCTGAGGGTTTTTTTTTTTTTTTTTTTTTTGTGCGTATTTTTTAGGTCTTTGATTTTGTCACCTTTAATCTCTGTTTGGTTGTTAGGGTTTTAATCTTGATGGCAAAGTTACTAACTTTGTAGGGTTTTAATCTATAGTTCCACTGTTACTCTGTTAGTGATGTGGTCAATTCAATGGTAGTGTACCAAATAGATTTTGATTGCTTTTGTTGACATTTCAACTGTTTTGTTTTCTTCTGAATTTGTAGGCGTATTTGTTGGTGGTTGCAAAGTGGTTCATTTCAAACCTGAGCACAGCTTAATAGTATCTTCCACACTCGCTTCTTCTTCCTCCTCGTCTACTTCAGTTTCAGAGGTTGATGATACTTCAGAAGCTCCTTGCCCTACATTTCCTGACTGTGGATACAAACAACCAAAGAGTGGAGTAATACTCTCTTGCCTTGACTGCTTCCTCAAGAAGGGTTCACTCTACCGTTTCGAATATGGGGTCAGCTCTTCGATTTTCCTCTCCAGGTTCCGCGGTGGAACTTGCACAACCGCTCAATCTGACCTGTTTCAAACAGTCATCCATAGAGCAATGCACCTTCTCCAAAACGGATTTGGTAACTACGACGTCTTCCAAAATAACTGTGAAGATTTTGCTCTCTACTGCAAGACAGGGTTGCTCATTCTGGATAAGAACGGGGTTGGGAGAAGTGGTCAAGCTAGCTCCATGCTGGGAGCTCCTCTAGCTGCACTCCTCTCTTCACCTCTCACATTGTTGATCCCAAATCCTGTTGGTGTTGCAACTGTCACTGCTGGCATGTATTGTATGAGCAGGTATGCTACTGATATCGGTGTTAGAAACGATGTGATCAAGGTTCCCGTTGAGGATTTGGCTTTGAACCTTGGCTTTAAAACCCTCAAGAGAAAAAGGAAAGCTTTTGACACCAGCCTTTCCAGGTGAACATAGATTCTATTATGTCTACGGAAAAGAAAAGTACATAAGACTGGCCAATGCTTAGTCATGATCTTTAGTTTCCCCTCAATCTCATTTCTTGTTTGCTATGGTGACACTGTAAAAAAGAACCCTTTAGATTCATTATGGATTCCAGTATTATCAAGATTTAGTTGTATAACTTGCTTTTTGGCCTTGAAACCAGTTACGGAAAGGAGCAAACTCATATACTAAAAAGCTTATATATACATGAAAACTCCGCGTAAAATCTTCATGTTGAGTTTTTTTTTTCAATTTTGTAATTGAAAGTGAATTAAGAACTTTGTGGTGGTTGTTTAGTGTTGTTGTCCCCAGTTTTTTTTTTAAAATCCTGTTCGAAATCTGCAAGATTCGCCAGTTCATCGACTGCTTCGACGGTTGTTTGAATTCTAGCTGCGTTTTCGATTAACAACGAAACCAAAGTGGCAACCGGAAGGATTTCATGTAGGCTCATCGATATGGCTTTATCTTCATTGTTGTCCCCTTCAGATGGGACTTCGTCTTTAGGTTTGTTTGTCTCAATTGGAACGGTTTTTAAGGTTTCTTGAAGCTCTTGTACTGCAGAGTTCATATCAAACACCAGGAAATCCATCTTCGATGATTTTCTTGTGTTCTTCATAATTTCCATTAATTCCCTTAAGATTTTGGAAGAAGCTGAGCTCAGTTTCATACAAGCTTCCCCGAAATGCTTCTTGACCTGGTCTGGAGCCTGTAGAAGCAGAAGACACTGGTTTTAGTTTCACAACAACCTCTAGAAGTTACTTCTTCAAAACTGTGGTAAAATTTAAAAGGTTACCTCTGTTTCATAGTTGATGCATATACTGAGATTCTCAAGACAATAAGCACATCTGCGCATAGCAGCCCCTATCTTTACGTATAGCTTCCATGGATGCCGGAAGTTGAAGCTTCCATGTGCAGGTTCCCATCTGGCTAGGTTTGCCTGAGAGATCATTAATATAATAAAAAGAAGAATAAGCTGCTGCAAATCAAAAAGATAAACTATTTCGTTATCTTATAGATAATCTGTTAAGTTACCATGGCTTCCTCTGTTCCCTTAGAGTTAAGCACACATTTGAATCCTTGTAACTTCATGTTAGTGTCTCCATCCTCATTTCGATTCGTCGAGACTTCGCTCTCCTTGAAGTACTCCGCTACACAGGCTGCAGTTTTAATAATATAGAATAGTCAGCGCACTAGCTGCTGAATCTTTCATAACAAGTTGTGGTTTTCTAATCCCTCTTACCGTCTAATGAATCGGCAAGTTTTTCAAAGTTACGTTCAATAAGACGGTGAAGCTGAGATCCTGCCCAAATGGGACAGAAGAAGACAGTAATGATAATGCAGATAGATGTTCCAATCGCAATAGTTGATACTCTTTGCTGAGCCATGTCAACTAGCTTATCTACTCGGTAACCGCCTACTGAGACAAGGCTGAATGTGAGGATAAAAATCATTGCTCCATAGTCAAATCTGGCTTTGAATGACGGCACAAACCGCGAGTAAGTAGCTAAGAAAGCTGCAAGAATCAAACCCACAAAGAGGAATTTAATAATAGATGCATCCTCTTTTACGTTATTTACAAGTAAAGACAGACCATTTTAGGGTTTTGGCCATTACCAAAAAGGAAAACAGAGCATCCAATCACAAAAACCTCAGCTTTCCCTGATTGAGTGGCGACCCAATGAACAGCAATGCCTAGTGATCCAGCTAATATAGTTGCCACAACTCTGTTTACACATTTTGAGAATGTTGCTCCTGTTGTACATGGAGATACACACACATTATAATATATAATTAGGTCAGTTTCACTCGTTAAAAAGAAGAAGGTTGCAAACTTTTGAATGTAGATTTAGTTTACGTACCAACATTGGACTCGAAGACGACGACAACAGTCATGATAGCCCACATAGCATTTCCTCCAACACCATCATATAAAGGTCTCATGTAATAAAAGATTGAGACCAATGAAAGTGCAAGTCCTACTTTCAGACAATGTACCACTTTTGCCGGATCATCTGCCCCAATCCTCCAAGCTTTCCTCATAAAATTTGCGATGCGCTCCACGATAGCCTTCATTACCAACTCCTTTAGCCAATGAAAGATCCTTACACTTAGTCCCGACCTAGGAACCAATCTCTCTGTTGTTCCATTGTCTACGCTTATCCTCCACTCTAGCTTCCCTGCTTCTTGTGATGCCATAGTATTATGTCCGTGAACCTTAATCTTAAACTGTAAACCAAAACCTCCAAAGAAAATGAATGTTTTGGTTAAGAATGTTTTGGGTGTGTTTTTTATGAACAATGGAAATGGAGTGTTACATATATAGAGATTATAAAGGGTATATACTATTTTTCAAAGTTCTTGGAGTTTTTCTTTTTCTTTTTGAAGTGGTGAATTGATATTATTTGTTTATGTACTAATATATATATATATATATATATATATTATTGATCACTCTCTCCCACTTTGATATGCACAAAAAAAAAAAAGATGTAAGTGGCCTAATTGAAATCTTATAGTATGATTAGTTAAATTTTGTGCTACAAAGTCGTCATCGCATAAGTACTGATGTTGAAACCTGCCTTCGTACTACATCCATCCATTTCATTGCAACGTCAGAGGAAGAAAAACAATTAAATAAGAAGTTTCGATTTATATACATTACAGTAATTGCTTATTTTATCGTCCAAGATTTTACGCATGTTTTGGTTTAAAGATTTACGTATAATCTACCCTATCTTGTAATATAGACTATATAGTCTATCGTAGTTTTATATATTTTGATAAAATCCATTATAGTTATATTGTAAGTTCTTTTTCATATAAAATACTCATAATCATTTTTTAATAACTAAATCATCACAAGTTTGCAAGGATTGATATAATTTATGATTGAGTAGATTGTTCCACCAACCAAATTTTAAGCTAGCTCATTACACGGTATTAAGTTTTTCATTTCAAATCACTCTTTCATATATAGTCCCATACACGAAATTATGATATTTAAATCAATTAGAATCAAACAAATAAGATTACTCTTGCATGCACTAGCCACTTATTCTCAGTGATATCAAAGGTATATGTGTGCGTGTGCATTGCGTGCGTACATACGTACACGATGTCATGTTAAGTAATAAAACACATGAAAAGCAAATAAAGCCCTTCGCATATTCCTTTTTTTTATTAGAGAATTCACTGTGTGACGATATAACTTTATTTGCTTTATCAATTTGTTTTTTCCATGCAATTAAGTTCGAATTAAAATTACCACATTACACGCACCAAATGATATCAAATATATATATGAAAGCAGGCACGTTTGACTTGCACTACTACCTTTTAATAATGTACATATCTAAAGTTACAATTCTATTGAGAGGTATATACATATAGAAATTAAAGCTCATATATATATATATATATATATACACAAACCAATTAGAAGAGAAATTGACATAACCTAACTTTCATTTAGGTCACTAAGTCTAAGTGTGCCCCAAATTATAAGAGACCTAATTTATTTAATCGCTGGGCTCTCTATCAAAAATATTATCTTGCCCTAAGTGGGCGCACTTATATATATTATCACTAAACAAGGTATTTTATTTTATGTTTTTAAATTCATATTTCTGTGGTCCATAATTAATAGAAGAGTACAAAGAAGAAAATTTCGTACTACTTGAGCTTATTTGGGTTTCCCTATTGGGTCTTGTGAATATGTATGAAGTGCCCTTCAGCTTATCACCTTTTTGTTTGTGTGATTTGATAAGAAGAGCGGTTTAACTTTTTTTTGTCTTATCGAATTAGTTTTTAAATATATCGTGTTGGAATTAGGTCATGATTGAAATAAAGTTGTTTATAAAGATTTTATTGTACATTTCGCAAAAGAAAATCTAATACCATCGGCATGCAAATGTTGATTGAATAATAACTTATTTTGTTCTATACGCACAATAGCAAATGAACGTATAATAAAATTTGCACCGAATATGCTTACACAAGACACAAAGTAAAATATTATTTTATCTTTTGCAAATAAAATTAAATTATTATATTTTAACCCAAAAAAATGATTTTCAATGTGATTTAAATAGCTCTTGACTTTTGTTTTCAACTTCTCATGGATTATTTCGGGTTTTGCTGACACAACATTTTTAGTGGCATAAAAAACGTCTTACGTCCTATATATCTCGTTACTTCCTTTTGTCTCCAATTTTTTTTTTTTTTTTTCATATTAAAATATTGATGATTTGTTTTCTTGATCACAAAATTTTGATACTTCAATATTATTTACGAGTACAAACTAAAAAAATTATGTAGATTAAAAAATTATTTACAATTTTTCATTGATAGTTTAAACTACTTTTACCTGAATTCTTTTCTAGAAAACATTTTCTAACAAGCACATATAGACAAATCAATATTTTTCCTTTCATTAAATGTCGAGTCGTTCGCTAATCTGACTAATGCAAATATGCAAATACATTACCAACTCCACAACTACACATGGTACAAGCTAGCTAGAATCAATCAGATTGGGCCAGTCGGATTATTATTAAAAGGGCCATTAGGCCTACCTTAATCGGCTACGATAAATACAATAGTGCAGGCTTATTTAGTTACTTTTTAGTCTAATTTCTAGCTATGTTTATTATCCAAATCTCGAATCACTAATCCATTCAAACTTCATTGTCCATTAGGTTTTCTTTTTGGTTATTTTGAAAGGTTGTTTTTATATTGTACTATTGGGGAGGGAAAGGCGGAAAGCCTAAGCTTTCTCTGTATGTTCTTGGGCCTTTCGTGATAGGAAATTTGCATCATCTCAATAAATTAGTTTAACTATTATATAAATGCTTAGCGTGGTTTGTTTTGTGATATATAATGCATTGATGTATCATTATTTAAATCGAAATCCACATAATATGTATTGCTGTGGCAAATTCGCTCGATACATCATACAACTGTACAAGCATATATTTTCGGAAGCGAACCCGAAACACCAAGCCAACATCGGTAAAATTGTCCCAACCAAAAAATCAAATTAGTATTAAAAAACGAGTTTATACTATTATAACCAGTCGTCGGCCACTACCATTGAGATTCTTGATTTCGTATCACTTGCTCTCTCTGCATCACTACACCAACTTGCTGCCTCAATATGCTTATGCTTTTCACGTTCATCTTCATATGTTACTCATGTTATTATTTTATTGTAAAAAGTTATATAGAGCTAATCAAATCAAATTTTGTTAACGGTGGTGTCTTTGGAAATAATTTAACTTTTTTAAAAAAATCATGAATTATAATGCCACAATTTATTGTGAAAAAAAATAATTACTAGAATATTAAAAGTTACTTAAAATGCAAAGAGACAGGAGTCGTCTTTGGTCTTTCTCTTGAAAATAAAAAACAAAGTAAAGCAAATAGAAATAGAATCTCAGTGGGTATATTTAAAGAAAACGATTTGTGATTGGAATTGTCTTTAGTTGGAGCAGGTATGTTGTCGTGTTAGTCCAAAATAATAGTCTGATAAGAATACTATGTTACATTGCACTATTGCATTTTATATGATAATTTAATATTACAAGGTCGTGTTGTATTCAACACGCAGTTTTGTTTGTGGACATGAGTTGGTCTCCTTGATTAATTAGTCTCCTAAATAGACTATGCTTTCGAGATAAGTCTCACATAAACTGAATTGAACGACAAATCGGAGCCATGTAGGATCAGAATACTAAACTACTCATCCGTGTATAATTAATGATCTATGTCTTGTATTCGAACATCTACGTACGAAACTTTTTTGTTTTCTACACCTTATTTTATCTATCGTATGCTCGTCTTTAATAAGGACGTGCTCATCTTTCATGGATTAAAACATCATCCCAGATATATTTTTAATGGATACAGATGTGTTGATTTGTCAATGTTTCACTTTTAGGTAACTCACGGTCCATATATATTATACATACATATTTATTGAGACAAAAAAAAAAAAAAAAAAATATATATTTATTGAGAAGTTTTGGTTTTATTTTGCCAAAATTTATATCGCACCGTATGCATGTAATTTGCGAAGTTAAAGAAAAAATAATAATCTCAAGATAAAACAGCAATATATTATAAAGAAAACCCCATATGTCGTCTCATGCACGTACTTATTATAAACGTGAACTACCGCAAAAAATACTTCCATACCTAAACCTAGTTAATTCATCTCTATGAAACAAAAATATGATATGATATAAGAGTACTATATACAATAATAGGCACTAGACATTTATGTGTTAAAACTTAATTAAAGGTCCTGAAGAAGCAAACTAAAAGCCAAATAAGTGGCTCCATCAGACAAAAGACAAAAGAAAGTGAACAGAGGATTTATAAAAAGTGGAAGGAAGAATCATCATGCTCCTCCCAAGGCGACTCTTCCGGGTCTGAAAATTCCAAATCTAATCACATATTTTTACTCGTAACTATTTGTTTTTGTCTTTATTATCTTGTCTTTTTGACGATATGATCTCATATATCACCATGTTGGTCCACCACTATCACCACCTAGGATGATTCCACTCCATAGCTCATTGCTTGAACCACCTTCTCTCTTCTTATTACCATCATCGTGTCTCACATGTTGATGATGATGATGATGATGCTGGTCTTCATAACCTCCATAAGGATAAATCATCTTATTTCCTCCTCCATTAACAACGAAGTTATCATGATTACCAATTTCTTCCTCGTTCCTGTCTAGTGAAAAGCCAAGATTCTTTTTTTGATGGTCATGATCATACTCTTGACGAAACTGAATCATACCCATAGGAGCTTGGAAAAGACCGTTCTGCCCTCCTGTCACAACTTGCTCGGTGAAATGACCGTAGGCCCCTTGAGCTCGCTTGTCTTGCATAGGGGTAGAGAAGGAGAGGCTGAGCTCATTATTATCATCATGAGTCTTGCTAGGGTTTGATGGTGATGATGTGAAGACAAAAGGAGGGTTGAGATCTGGGAGATTCTTGGTGGAAGAAGAAGTAGAGGAATTTGGAAGTAGTAACGGGAGCTTCTTGTTCTTTCTTGAACCTCCGCCTACGGGGACGTTACGGAGAGAACCACCTTCAGTCCAATATCTCCGACAGGACTTACACAAGTACCTAGGCTGTGCTAAGCTGTAGTTGTTGTAATAACAAAACTTGGTGTTGCTAGAGTTGCATCTTGGACAGTTTCTTGGTTCTTGTGGCCTGGTGCTCATCGTCGTCATCAACTTCTTTTCCTCATCCATTATCATTGTGGTTGCTGATGTTGAATCCACTGTTGTTGTTGTTGGTGGTCGTTGTGTTGTGACGATGGTGTTATAGGGAATATTGTTAGTAATAGTCGCCTGATGCTGGTATTGATCATGATCATGGTGATGATACTGATGATGGTCCATGATGTAAGCTTCAATTACAGTTTATAATAAATCCCTGTGATAATCATGTATGATCAACCCATCTAATGAAGCATATGAAAACATGATAACAAAAGTAGAACTTATAAAAAGTAGCACATACAAATAAATAAATACTAGCTAGTAAAACTTATTGAAAGAACATAAAAAGTCGAAGACCATGAACCAACTAAAGAGATATATATACATGGAACTATGTCTAGTATATACATGGACGACGACCAAGATTAATCAATAAAGGATCTGAGAGAGTGGGAACAAATAATCACTTTCTAAACGTATGGATCGAGCAAGAAACTAATAAAAAGGTGTTAGGAGCTGATCTCTAAAAAGCCAGACATATCTTTAAATAAGGGACAAATTTTCAAAGAAATCAGAAGGTGGAAAGATGTAAAGCTTTGAAAAGTAAACAAAAAAACAAAAAAAAAAAACCTAATAAACAGATAAACCAAAAAGCAAAAGAAAGTTAAAAGGGAAAAAAGAAAGAATAGAGAAAGTAATTTGCAGAAGAAACAAGGAGATAAGAGAAAAAGGGAAGAAGATGAACTGACCTGATGTTCAAAGAGATGACTTAGAGAGAGATAGAGAGAATATTTTGATGCTAAAGTTTAGAAGTGTTGGGTTTCACTTTTATGGGCATTTTAGTGGTGTGTTTGTTTTGACTATCTCTTATTTCTCTTTTTTTTTTTAATAGATGGTTATATCATCACAAAGTAGTTGATATTTAGCATACTATATTGATTTTGTTTTCAATTGGAGGCCAAAAGAATTAGAATATACAAACGTCTACAAGAGTATACATCTAACTAACTAAACTAAGCTAAAACCTCATTGAAAAAATGCAAGTGTATTCACTTTGACATTTTAATTGATTTGTGTAAAATTTACAAATTTTATGTTATATAATTAGAAATTTTAAAAAGTTTCATCAAATCCACTATTATTGAATTAATGATTTAAAAATTCATCTTAAAATTCACTGTTACTCAAAACTGTTCGTAGATTTGGATTTTGATTTTTAGTGATTCTGAAAGATTGAGATAATTTCTTTAGGTAAAAATACAGAAATCCAAATCTCATGGTTTTAGGTAGTATTTGAAAGAACTTTATAATAAATCATATAAACTTCTTAAAATCATCAAAATCATCTAAAATTTTATCAAAATTAAAATCACTTGAAATGTTAGATTGAATACACTTTAAAGACTAAAACCTTAATTTAAAAAGGAAAAAGATACGTTAATCATGTAATTAAGCAATAACTGATAGTAAAAAGTTCTTTTAAAAGAAATTAATATTTTTGGATATTTTTCTTTTGGATATTAATATGATGTAAGCTTGTTAAGCTGCATAACAAAAGAAAAATATCCAAAATATTAATTTATCTTTTGTTAAAAAAAAAAAAAAAAAAAAAAAAAAAAACAAGCTTACATCATATTAACGGCCTTAAAGTGGGCCTAATTCTAACATTAGCCCAAAATATGAACGTTAACTTTGGCTTGGCTGGGGCCTTTTCAATTTCAAAGGAATGACCGAGAGAGCAAGTCTCTACACAGTCAACACATTCTCCACCATCGATATACTAATTTGAAACGCGTAGGAAATCTTTGAAGTATGAACTAATCAAAAATGTAAAATTTTTGGTCCTCCGTTATCCTCATGTTGTTCTACCACACAATCTGAGTTTGATGTTTTCTTGTTTGGTTTAGTTATTTCACGAAAACCTAAGTTCAATGTGTGTTTTTTTTTACCGGAAAGAGCATCTAAGGAAGCAGATTTGATCAAGAAGGTAACATATATAGAGAGTCTTCAAAGGTTCTTGCTTTTTTTTTTTTTTTTTGTTACAAACATGATGCATAATATCCATTATACATTGTAAGATTCTATACAAAAGTTTTAAGAATATTCAAACATTACAAACACAACAACAACAGTAAGCGTGAAAGAAACTGAGCTTCATAATGATTTTTAATAATGATCATGTCATTTTCTTGGAAATATTGGAAAAAAAAAAAATTAATAAGCAGAAGTTTGAAGATATTTGTAAAAACCAGAGGACCTTTCTTGATTTTTGGGTGTTTTAATTTGTAGAAATCTTTGATAAGGCAGCATCTCAAACTGTAGTCTTCTTATTCTTCCATGGAACCACTTGCTTTAGTCCTGAATACACATTCGTCTGATCCAACCACAAAAACAATGTTAAGTGCTAACATACTCTACATCCACTTTTAGGACATAATCGATATTTGTATTATACACACACACACACACACACACACACAAAAGAGGATATTTGAAGAATATTTTCATATAATCTAGTAACACTGACTATATGATCTAGTTGACTCCGTCTTACTGATTTCTCAAAGAATATTATGTAGAAACAGAACATAAAACAGAGGACTTACCCAGAAGTGAGACTTTGGAGAAGAAGGAGGTGGTTTAGGAAGAGTAGAGAAGCTCCCTGTTCTGCTAATGCTTGAGATCTTCACTTCACAAAACCTGCTGCTTTGGCTGCTACTAATACCATCACCATCACCATAGCCAAATCCTTTGTCTTCATCTTCCTCTTCGTTTCTGCTGTATTCACTCTCTCTGTCTACGGAAGATGGAAACACATAACTACCTCTACCAAACTCTGTTTTTCCCTTTAATGCTTTCCTCCTCCTAAACCCAAAAAACCCTAATCTCCCTCTCTTCTTCACAAGAGCCAAAGAGCCACTACTCGTATCCTGCTGCTTAGAGTCCCCTTCCACATCCTCTAAATCACCATCCATGACCATATCACTCCTGAAAGACCCATAGCAATCAGCACTACCTTTTACCATCATCCTAAACGAAGGTGAATCCATCCTTTTTGACCTCGTCATGCTATAAGGTCCATCAAAGACAGTGATGGGCGATTGCAGTTTCGTAGCTAGTCCTCCATCTTTTTCAAGCAAGAGTAGCCTTGGTGGTAGCTCCAGTGACTTGTGTGTTTCAGGAGAAGATGAGGAATAAGAAGGTAACGGTGAGGAAGAGGAGGAGGAAGAAGAAGAGTGTTGCTTGGGCTTGCCAGGTTCTTCTTCCCAGCTAAAGGGGACTGAAGCTGCTATGGAACTGTGAATAGGTGAGGACATAGAGTCAGAGTGGCTGTGAGTGTTGGGTTTTATTGTTAACACCGGTAGTTTCATTACTGTCAGGTTTCCTTCTTGTTCTGTTTCTTTTTCAGCTTCCATGGTTCTAATGTGGAAGTTGGATCTTTCTCTCTCTGCTCTTCTCTTTCTCTGAGGTGTGTGCTATATCTACAAGTGTTTTGTGCTCTGTCTTTATCTGTGGTATTTTAAACTTTCTCTCTATTTCTTGTGTTTCTAATGTGGGAGTCAGGAGCATATTAAAGGGTAATTAAAAAATAAATTTTAATTCAACATCTAAGTGAAATTGGGGCATTTTCAAAATTCAAGACAATAAAGATACGGATCAATATGTCTTTTATCATAAAGAAGCAAGTTGAAAGCCAAAAGGAAAAAAAAAGAAAACAAGTTGAAATGAAACACACAAAACACACAAGTTAATGACTACTATATTTTTTAAACAAACAAAACAAAATGTCTATGATATGTCAACTTGGACCGGTCTCATATTATCTTATTACTAATGGTTTTTACATGTATATAGTTTAGTTTACCTATGTGGTATTTATTTATAAAGTATGAATTTCCTATATACATCATCTAGAAATCTGTTTCGATTCAACAAAGAGATAAGAAAAAGAAAAATAAAAGTCGTCGGAAAGTGACATAGGTATATGCTTTAGCAAAAGTCGGGTTTAGATGTTGTGGTCAGTCAAGCCTTTAATTCAAAAATCAGGCGTGGCAAAGAAACTACGTAACATGTAACTTTCATATAACGAGAAAAAAATAGGGAAACCAACAAAAGAGATTATTTATGGGAAGAGATCATGAAAGAAAAGTAATCTGAAGAAACATGAGCCACTTGGAACTTCTCTTGAGCTCCATCAACTTTTCAAATCCTCCAACAAATTATCTCTTTATTAACATTGAATGTATTATAAAATTACTCGATATTAGTAATTTAATGTGACATAACAAGAACTTAATGGGGTCCAAAGTAACATGTAAATATATAACACTAAAAATTCACCAAAGAAGCTTGAGGTTTTAGACTAAAAGAAAATAATACAGAAATGTTAGATACTTCGTTAGGGAATTAGTTAATTGTCAATGTATATATTTGACTTATCTCTCAACGTCCAAAGCAATTGAATGATGAAAGCAGTGGAAACATTTGGTAGAATATAACCCAAACTTAAAGTCTGTGTAATAATACTAATCAATATCCGAATGAGTAAAAGCTTTTCTTGACCTTTTCAAGGAAAACAAGAGCGACCAAATAAAGCAGAGTACTGACAAAGATAGGTGGCAAGAGTTCGCTCGTCATAATGAAATGATTTGATATCACATATATAGTTATGGAAGTGGGGAAATCTCGCAGTCAAATTGCAATCCGCAAGCTGGCTAACAAATATAGGCATTATTGCACATAAAAATAAAAAGACCATGAACAAAGCAAAATCAATGGGATGACACATCCAAATATCTTAATACATATTGGTATATCATATACACATGCATGCTTTCACGTTAGCATACCAACATGTGCATGTGCCTAATAAACAGTACCTTTAGAGCATAACCATCGGTAATCATATCAGAATGGGTTCTGAAATAATATTTTAATATAATAATATCCTTTAATTTAAATTTGGTTTGTTTTTTAAAAATCAGCCAATCAGATGACTACATTTAGCAAAAAGAAGATAGTCTTGCGCATATTAACCGAACCTGAACTTGACCCAAAGTAGGAGGTTCGAATCGGGTTCGGGAAGTATGTAAAACCCAATCGGGTGTAATACATCTAAGCTTCGGATACCTGATCGGGTTCGGGTATTATCCGTAACCCGAAGTAAAACCTGATTCCTGAACATATATACATTATTTACATATAATCCTTAAATCCCTAAGTCCCTAAAACTAAAGATTCCCAATCTTTACTCTTTCTCTTTTATCGCAAACTGTTCAGTTTTCTATCTTTTAAAAAAATATAAAATAAGTTTTTATCTCCAAATCGTCAAACTGGAAACATCAAATCAAGTTCTCGCATCTTCTCCTCCTTCTGAAACTTCAAAGAGGAAATCCAAGGTTTGTCTACTTACTCTTCATCTTCTGTTTCGCTTAATCTTTTAATTTTCTAAAATGGGTAAAGTACAAGTAGAGAAGAATGTTCTTGTTCTTTGCTCTTGTTTTAGTGATTCTTAAAGGTTTTAATGGTTGGAGATTCTGATTTTGAAGTGTTTGTCTGTTGGTGTGAAGCCGTTTGGTTTTGATTTGATTATAGTTTATCTTTTCTACGGATTCCTTGACTGATAATGATGATGCATTAGTGATATAAGTTAAACTTGTACTTTCAATTTTTTTTTGAGTTTTGGTTTGAATGTGCTGAAGTTTGTTTAGCTCTCTGTTTTGTTATAGTTGCTAAATTGGTTCTAATTTATATTTTAGTTTGTATAGGGCTGAGTTTTGTTTTAGTTTGAACTAGTTTTTAAAGTGTTACTTATGATTTGCAGATGGATTTATCATCTCCAAATTTTGATGATTACGAGGGAGATATACACGAAGAAGAATAGTTTTTAACACCTGAGTCTAATCAAAGGAGCAAAAAGAAACAGACTCCTCATAACGGATCGGAGTCGAGCAACCTGAGTCTAAGACCCAAAAGACTATCAACCCAAGATCAAATGTATGGCAACATTTCACAATTGAAGGACAATCGTGACAGATGTAACTGCAACTATTGTGGAAAGGAATTCAGCTGTCCAACAAAATCAGGGACAAAAACCTTGTGCTAATCATCTAAAAATATGCAAGGCATATTTGACATGGGAAGACTGTCAAAATCCTAGTGAAGGTCAACAGATTATTAATAAATATGGGAGTTTACAATCTGGAAAAGTTTCTGAGCATATTTTTAGAGAAGCATTGAATGAAAAGGTGGTGAGAGGAGAGTTACCATTGTCGTTTGTAGAAGGAGCGGCACTTAAACACTTTTGCAACAAGGTGCCACTTTTATTTTCTTTTGCGGCTTGTTAGTAACCTGATTTTAATTCATGATTCTAATCAATGTTTTTTCTTATGTAATCCACTTAGGTGAACCTGTACAAGCCGCATTCAAGAAGGACAGCAGGAAGAGACATAGTAAAAAAATTTGTTGAGAGGAAAGCTACTCTTAAAAAAATAGTTTATCACTACCAAACAAAGAGTCTCACTCACAACTGATATATGGGTTTCCTCTGTAACTGGTACTATTTAATAAAAAATCAAATTGCAATATATTCTGATTAATGTTTTTGCTAAATTAGTGAAGATTCTTATCAATGTTTTTTTCCTATTCACAGGTTCAAGTTATATGGTTATAACTGCCCACTACATTGATAAGAATTGGCGTTTAAAAAAAATAATTATAGGATTCAAGCATGTTGAAGATCACAGAGGTAAAACAATAGCCAATACACTTTTAAAATGTCTTGCTGAATGGGGGATAGAAAAGGTGTTTACTGTGACTATGGATAATGCAACTGCTAATACTAGTGCTCTTAGTAAGTTTCCGTCTGTTTTCTCTTTAATTAGTCAAGATTCTCTGGTTTTGGGTGGAGATTTTATGCATATGAGATGCGCTGGACATATCATTAACTTGATAGTGAAAGATGGAATGACTGATATTGATTCAAGTATGACTGCAATCCGCAATGGAATCTCATATATTAAATCAGGACCAAATAGGAGGAAGTCATTTCAGCTGAGAGTAGATTCCGGTAAGTTTTCAAAGAGATATTTGCCACTAGATGTCTGCACTAGATGGAATTCAACATTTTTGATGTTGACTAGGGCGTTAAAGTTCAAAGGAGCATTTGATAGGATGGAGTTTGAAGATAACCTGTATTATGATCATTTCTTAGAGACTGAGAATGGAGTGAAAAGGATTGGACCTCCTCAGAGAGATGATTGGCGTAAGGTTGAAAGGTTAGTGAAGTTTCTCCATGTTTTCTATCATGTGACATTGGTTGTATCTGCATCTACGACTATGAATGCAGACAAGTGCTATGGTGAGGTAGTTAACATAGCAGTCAAACTTCAGTTGCTTTGTCATAGTGTTGATAACGACGTGAAGGTAAATGCACAAAAGATGTTTGAAAAATTCGACAAGTACTGGGATGGCCTGCAGAACATCAACAAGATGTTGGTAATTGTTAGTGTTTTCGATCCGAGAAAGAAGATGCAGTATGCAAATTTGTGTTTTGAGGAGCTATATGGGGAAGAGAGTGTAACAGCTAAGGCGTTATATGATTCAGTTTTGAGCATCATTCGTGATATGTATAAAGAATATACTACAAGATACAATGCATCAGCAAATGAGGAAGTTTCTCATTCTCAGTCCTCAAATCAAAATACACAAGAGAGACAAACAGACCGAGTATTTGAATCCATGGAGGATGAGTTTGATGGATACAACCCAGTGGACCATAAGTATGATACATTGCTTAGAAAGATTGGAGTTAGAAACACAAATGAATTGGATACTTATCTCAGGGAAGAAGTTGAGAATCCTGAATTGATGATAGGAATTGAGTATGATGTACTCTCTTGGTGGAAAATCAACAGTGGCAAGTATCATATTTTGTCTTAGATGGCTAGGGATTTATTTGCTATGCATGTGTCTTCAGTTGCTTCTGAAAGTGCTTTTAGCACTAGTGGAAGAATAATAAACCCGTATAGAAATTGTCTCACACACTATATGGTGGAGATTTTGATGTGTAGAACAATGGCTCAAGCAAGACATTAAGTTTGAAGAAACTGTGCGTACAAATGCACATATTCTTGCTGAGTTTGAGTTAGAGGAAGAGTTTGAAAGAGGTTTGTTTCTTATCTTGATTACAATCTGAAATTTTGTAATGTTAATTCAAAAACTTATCTCTCAATGTTTGTAGTTGTCTTTTTCAGAGTTTGAAACATCATCAAAAGAAACTTAAGTGATTACATGGCACAGTGAAGATGCAAAAGAGGAATGAGGAACCAAAGAAAGATGTTTTGGAAGATGTCTACTTGAACTTTGAAATTGTCTTTATTTTGGAATACTTGAATTTTTCTACTATTTGTAAAATGTTTTAGAAGACTTGAATTAATTTTTTTTTTTTTTTTTGGTTTAACATTGTGTCTAAGTGATTAAATTTCAGGTTACGTGTTTAACATTCATTATAGGTGTAAAACTCTATCGGTTTTGGTTCGGGTTTTTGAAAATCATTCGGATTTATTGGGTTTCGGGTATACCCGAATTAAACCCGAACCCGAAGAAACCCGACCCAAACATGACCCGATAGTATACAAAACCCGACCGGGTACTGTAAGTGTAAACCCGAAAACCTGAATGCTAGAAGAAAGTGTGAGAGTGTTTCTACAAGTCTGGGTCTCTCTCTCATCATCTTTTTATTATTTTTTTTTGTTTTTTATTAATTTGACACCCACGACAGAATGACTAATGCTTAGGTCTTAGGCTTTAGTTTACTTTTAAATTTGCTAGTTTCAAAGAGCATTCTTTTTTCCTATTTTCTAAAGAAGGAACCTTGATTCAATCAAGACAACATTTCTGTCTAAACAAATACAAATAGTGAACTGCGATGATAAGTTGATAACGATTATAAATTTTTAAAAACCTGTTTATTTGCATAGATATTGTTGTTCTGACAAAGAAAATAGTAAATAACAAAAGAAAATTTCAACAGAGCACAAAGGCCCAAAAGACAGTTTTGTAATGTAATGGACTCGATTTGAACGAGCATAGACAAGAAACAAAAAGTATTAAAGAAATGAAAGTGAAGGTTCCAAAGAACATTTAAAGATTCTATCCTCCGACCATGAGCCACTTTATTTTGGAACTTTCTTCCATGTCCAGTCTTGTTTGTTATCCATCCACGTATCAATTTCAAAAAACACAAAGAAGTAGAGGGAATCAAAGATAGATCATAAATATGAATCTCATTTGAATTATAAGAAAAAAAGAGAGACATAAAAGAAGAAAAGAACTTTGATCAATCAAGAATATGTCTCAAAGCGAATAATTTCAAATCAGAGAAAAAAAGGTCAGCAGACTAAACTATTAGTGAACAGTATTTGTGATGAATACCAAAAACAAGGGATAGTAAGCAGTTCTAGATATTCTAGAGATTCTGCAAATTAAGAATAGATCAAGATAACTAAAACCTCATAGCCGAGGAAAAAAGTATTATCTTATAGACTCATGTAGTTCGGTTGTTAGACAAGAATACTGCAAACCGGATACAATGCTATGCTGCTTAATCGTAAATTCGCCACGCTCAATTAATAGCTTATGCATACAGCATACTTCTGGATGTGGCTAAAGATTTCACGCAGACAGATCTCTCAATGGGGGAGAAGAACTAGCAATTTGATACGAATAGAAGTATAATAAAGATTAATCAAGTAAACAACTTATACAGAGATTACCTTCTCATTTTGTGAATGAATGTCCTTAACAGCTATGAACAGTGTTTCTGGATATACCAAAATCATGGAGATTAGCAAGAATGTTCAAACACAAATTTTGGCGACGATTCCAACGGCTAAAAACTTTTGTGATTCAAAGATATATTCTTTCTCCTGTCAGCTGATACCATATATGTTACTCTCCAAGATAAACAAATTGGTGAAGCAAGACTTATATTTTTCAATCTATTTTTAGTATACAATACCTATAACCAAAAACTCACTGCAACTAAAAGTGTACAACTACAACAACAAAACTTCTAACGAAAACGGAAATTGAATAATAGAGCAACTAGTTGACTCCTATAATTTAGGAGATTATTTCAAACATGAGACTACTTCAAAATCCAACTGGTGATTCACCAACATTGACTTTGTTGGCCGGAGAACTGATAAATTCAAAGCTAATAACAGAGCATCAACATTGACTTGTTGGTCGGAGAACTGAAAAATTCCAACGAATGATTCATCAACTGGTTTTGGTAGTCTTAGGGTTATAGCTCTCTACTTCTCTAAGCTTCACTGAATTATTTGAATGATCCATGGTCGTTTTTTGAGTTTCTTGTGTTTACATGAAGGGATATGAATGTTGAGATCGATTTTTTTTATCAACATTCAACGAAGATGGTGATGATTTCTCATAAGTTGATGAGTTTGATTTTGATCATAATCCTGATCGGAGGATCTATGTTCCGACGAGTTTCTTCTTCCGAAACTTGTAACGGAATTTGCGGTAGGTTGACTCTGCCATATCCCTTTGGCTTTTCTCCTTCCTGTCCGATCCGATTCCATTGCTCTGAGGTAGAGCAAGCGGCCAAGATCGGAGGTTTTTTCGTCCAAAGCGTGACGGATAACAGTATATTCGTCGGCCTTCCACACAATTGTAGTCGGAAGATTGAAGACATCACTCCGCTTTTCGCCGCGCAGTTCGCACCGACGTCGGAGAACAGTTTCTTAATGGACGAATGTATGTATAAACCAAACGGTTGCTCGATAAATCAGGGTTTCTTGGAGAACACGTTAAAACTGCAAAGCTGTGGCTCCATGGGAAATATAAGCTGTTTTTCATTAGATACTAATTCTAAGTTTTTCAGTATGAAGGATTTGAGGAATAGCTCTTGCAGTTTGCTGTTTTCGTCGATAGCTTTCGGGTCTGTAGGTGTGAATGCAGGGGTAGCGCTAGAGTTTGAACGGGTTCAGTTAGGTTGGTGGCTAAAGGAAGGTTGCAAAAACAAACCTTGCGAAGAAAACGCAGACTGTACACAAGTTGACACTCCCGATGGAAATGCAGGACACCGATGCTCATGTATTGAGGGTTACCACAGAGACGGATACATCAATCCTTGCTTGAGAGCGAGAGGTTAGTCAAATCTGAGTATAAGCCTGATTAAAAAAAAAAAAACAGAGTACTCTGCATTAGCTACTTGTATATGAATACATAAGCTGCTTTTCTTTTGTATTATACAACTACTATGTCGTTTCTAACAGTTTATTTCTTAACAAAAAAAAATAGATTTGGCAGAAAATAACAAAGTAAAAATCATTATTGCTACGGGTTGCTCTGTTATTGGCTTTGCCGTAATCGTAGTCTCTCTTTACTTCTTTCGGACAAGGAATAGAAGAAAAGAAAAACGAAGACATCAAGGTTGAACTTATTAGTCAAAAATGAAATATTCATTCTCCATAGAGTTCTTAACTTTAAAAGACCCTTTTGGATCAGGCAAATATGTCCAAGACCCTAAGTTAAAAGATGCACAATTATTGCAACTTGACTTTGATACGGTGAGATTAGCAACTAATGACTTCTCTCCAAACAATCATCTTGGAGAAGGTGGCTTCGGTGCAGTTTATAAGGTGATAAGATTTGATTAACTGATCGTTACTTTATGTTTATGAGCTCAATGATGATTAGATCTCTTTCTTACGTATGTCTCAATAATAACCACCAGGGTGTTCTCAATTCTGGCGAAGAGATAGCTGTGAAAAGATTGTCAATGAGATCAGGACAAGGAGACAATGAGTTCATAAACGAAGTCTCATTGGTCGCCAAACTTCAACATCGTAATCTTGTTAGGCTTTTAGGTTTCTGTTTGCAAGGAGAAGAACGACTTCTCATCTATGAGTTCTTTAAGAACACAAGCCTCGAAAAGTTCATATTTGGTACCTTACAATAACCTGAACAAAAACATCTCTTATCTTTAATTACTTTTAGAGAATGATCCAATATTTCATTCTTTCTCAGATTCCAATAGGAGAACGACCTTGGATTGGGAAACACGTTATAGGATCATCACAGGTGTTGCTCGAGGTCTTCTTTATCTCCATGAAGATTCTCGTTTCAAAATAATTCATCGAGATATGAAAGCCAGCAACGTTCTGTTGGACGATGCAATGAATCCGAAACTCGCGGATTTTGGAATGGCAAAGTTGTTTAATACGGACCAAACTAGTCAGACCATGTTCACAAGCAGAGTTGCAGGAACTTAGTAAGCTGCCAAAAAAATTAAGTATCCTTTTAGTTTTAGTTCCATCAATTCTATGAAAAAACTATCAAAAGCCTAAAGTTGTCTTGTCGTTGCAGTGGTTACATGGCTCCAGAGTATGCAATGAGTGGGAAATTCTCGGTGAACACCGACGTATACAGCTTCGGTGTACTAGTCCTTGAGATCATTAAAGGTAAGAAAAACAATTGGTCTCCGGCAGAACAAAGTTCACTGTTCCTCCGTAGCTATGTAAGTGAAAAATATTACTATTGTTTTACTTTTTTTACTTTTGACTTTGACATATTTTTAACTCATGTATTGTCATTATATGTATAGGTGTGGAAATGCTGGAGAGAAGGAGAAGTGTTGAACATTGTGGATCCCAGTTTGATTAATGAAACAAGAGGTCTAAGTGATGAGATCATGAAATGCATTCACATTGGTTTGTTGTGTGTTCAGGAGAATCCAGAGAGTAGACCAACAATGCCTTCTGTTGTTGCAATGCTCAATGCAAATTCTTTCACTTTACCGAGACCCTTGCAACCGGCTTTTTACTCGGGAGTTGTAGATCCATCGTCAAGAGAGAACAATCACACAAATAGTACTGTGTCAATGAATAATGTTACAATTACTCAGTTAGATCCTCGTTAAATTAAGTGTGTGTAAAAGACAACAAATGTAAATTCTCTATTGCTTTAAAGAATGTATAACCTAAGTTGCATGGAAACGGAAATGGATACGTGGAAACGAAACGTTTCGGAAACGGGAAACGATTTTTAAAAAAAAATTAGGTAATGGAAACGTATAAGAAACGTATCTATATATATGTATATATATATATATATCTATATATATAGACAATAAATCCCCAAACATAAAAAACCATATTAAAAAAAATCTGAAACAACACAAATTCAAAACATAAATATTAAATTGTTTAATTTTTGACCAGCATCGCTATATATTTAGGGATTTTAACTTTTAAGCTACTAATTATATATATATATTTTATCATTATATGTATCATGAATTCTTATATTTTCAAATTATTTATTTATTAAATTTTAAAATTATAAAAAAGAGTATATGTCGCATTTCTAAAACGGAAACTTTGTTTCCATTGTGTTTCCAAACATATATTTTTAGGAATCGTGTTTCTGTGGCTAGTTTCCGAGTTTCCACAAATTTCTCTTTCCGAAACGTTTCGGAAATGGGAAACGCACCTCAAAAAGAGTTTCAATGCAACATAGTGTATAACTATGATTTTTGTATATTCTTCAAGGTTTCTGTTTTTTCCAAATAGAATTTAAGAAGTAATTTTGACAAAATTCTCATTCATAAATGTTACCTTTACATCAAATTAGGCCAAAACTGATATATTTCCCATCTTCTGTTTCCTTTTATACAATTCAGCGTACTGAACTATATATAGAAGTTATAAATCTAATATCATCAGTACTCAGAAGATTAACCTTTAAGAATATCATTGTTGGTTGTTGCTTGAGTCTCTGAATCCACCGGTGCAGGGACTCAAGCGTTAACCCGATTTGGTTTCCCGGAAGCTCTCTCATCAGATTTATTACCCCAGCAATGCTTTGTGAGATGTCCTTTCCTCCCACAGTTTTCACAGACGATGATGACTCTCCCGTCTCTCTCGGGTTCTTTCCTCTTCCAACCTATGTTCTGTGATCCTCTATGTGTTATTCCTAGACTAGGTCTCCTTTCCATCTGAGAGGACCCAGCGGCTGGTCTATATGTAACCCCTCCTTGTGCTCCATTTCTGCGGAGCTCTTCCTCAGCTTTCACTCGTTCCATTAACATCCAGACCGGTAAAAACTCCTCTTCCATTAACCTGGTGCAGAAGCCTCTCCACGACGGGGGAAACTTGGAGATGATGGTACTCACATGAAATGTCTCATCAAGAAACATACCAGCACTCACTATAGAGTCAGCAATCTTGTTAAAGACTTGGACTTGCTCGAGTATCGGTCTCTCTTCCACCATTTTGAATTCAATGTACTTTCTGACTTGTGACCTCTTTGAATTGGATTCCTCACACTGGTAGACCCATTTTAACTCGTCCCACAATTCTTTGGCATGCTTGAATTTCTCCGAGTATTGACGGTATAGATGATCAGACAAGGAGTTCATCAAGTGATTGTGGCAAAGGTAATCATCTCTCAGCCATTTCTTCCCCGCAACATCAGCTCGAGTTACTTCGCTGGGGTTGGTTTCAGGGCCTTGAGAGCTACCAATACCGGGACAAGGTTCAGATAGAACATAAGTTAGATTAAATTGCTTCAGAAAATGTTCCATCTGTGTTGCCCAGGAAAGATAACCCTTCCCATCAAATCGTGAAGTCTTGATATGAGAAAACCCGTGAGAGCTGTTCTTATACACAGCCTCAGTAGTATCTCCGTTCTGTGTTGATTCAGATCTGCATAATGTTTTACAGCAAGATAAGCGGCCAGTACCACGAAGAATATATGACGAAGAAACACTGAAAGCAATGTCAGGGAACATGAACCTTACTTCAATTTTGATTGGCACTGCTTAATACCTTCTTCAATTGCAGCAAAATTCTTAGTGATCACAGACCATTGGTTAGTTGACAAATGTACTCCTGATAGAGAAGAAAGATGAAAGCTTTTTCAGCACAACAGTTGCAGCATAACCCCCATTAGAGAATCATAAAACAAATGAGCAAAAGATCAGTGCTTGAAGCAACAGCTAGCAGTGGAAACACTAACAACTTAAATCAACAGAAGCATAAACTAGAACAAACAATGGCTTCAAATTCAGAGTCAAGATAAGAGACCAAGTGTGTTTCAGATTACCTCTATAAGCCTTCCCATGTTCCTGAGAACCAATAGATAGAAAAGCTTGGCCTCTGTACTTTTGAACCGTCGCACTTCGCTTTTCCGATAACTACAGTTAAAGACCCAACAATGATCATATAATGTCTACTCTATACAGTGGTGTAAAACCTATAGAAGGACAATGTCAATAGGTAAAGTCGCAACCTTACAAATAAAGCGGTCATCTTCACCACCAACGGAAGCGGCAACACCAGAACCTGTCTCATCATGCGCCGGAGCCACCGTTTCCACTACGAGGGCTTCACCGGGAGAGGATAACAAAAAGGCCTCCATAACATCTCTGACTAGCTTCTTGTGATTGGTCCCGGATAAGTCGAAACCGAGTTTAGCAGAAGCGTCGATTCGGAGCTTGAACTCAGTCATTTGGTCCATATCAGCTTCTCTGAGTATACCCTTCACTGTTTCCTCGATCTTTTGTTCCATTGTTTCACCAGAATCAACACCCAACGAATTCTCCATCCCCCCCCCCCAACAAAAAAAAGCAGAGCTTACTCGTTGTTGGCCGGCGTGTTTATATTTTAGGGTTCATTCATAAATCGTCGGGGAAAAAGCCTGGCCGGAGGAGGGAGTGGGAGCAAAAATGAGAAGGTTCTACCGAGAATTGAACTCGGGTTACTGGATTCAGAGTCCAATGTCCTAACCGCTAGACCATAGAACCGTTTTGTTATAACATTTTACATCAATAAATTTTATAGATAACCAACAAGGCCCAGTTGGTTGGCCCATATTTGAAACATCCCACCGTTACAGCGTATCCTTCTATTTAATAAGCCCATATTTTCGAAATAAACCCATATTTAATAAACTCATATTCTTCTAGGTTTTCAAGGACGCTCCGTCTTAGAGCAAGGCCAGTGGAGTAACCCATATGGGTTACTCACAAATAAATTAATCATATAATTTTTATTAATCTAATCAAAGCAACCCATTAAGTACTTATCAAAATTCTTGCTTCCACTAGAGTAACCCATATAGGTTTCTCAATTTTCAAATTTAACCAAAGCTCACAAGTTTCTGCTATTACACCAACCCAAAACTCTTACCAAGTTCTTGTGAACTTGTAACTTCGCCGGCAAGTTCTTGGAAAATAATCAGGTCTCTTGATACATAACAAACCAAAGCAAAAACAGAGCAATATCATCATTACCGGAAACACGATCAAGAAGTTTCATCTTTTAACGCTTGACATTGGGTAGAACACCGGATTATGATGACACTCCGTTGTGCGGCTTGACATGTTTGAAACATGTAAGAGTATTATATTATGATGTTGCAACAAACTACTATGCTAGTAACCACCTCTTCCTCATCCTCAAAACCTCACCGATGCTTGTTGGCTTTCTTCTAATCCCACCAGTTTCTTTAGGTGTTTATGCGAAGCATCCCATTTTTTACAGAGCTTAAGAAATCTACAAAGCCAAGAACAATCTCAAAGTGTAAGTGCTAAATTTTGAGACATGTAGAAACAGAGAGAGCCAGAAGAAACATGTGGATGGTGACATAAAGCCTCATAAACATGTGTGAAAATTTTGCAGCATAACCAAAAGAATCATCTAATGGAATGATGCTACCATCCTAGTACATCCTGCAATGTTAATTCATGAAACTACAGGTCACAAAAACACAAAGCAGAGACTTAAAGGTTTAACAAGACTATAAGGGAAAGAATACTTACCTGAAAGTTGTGAATCATAAAGGAGATAATTTGTCGGTAGTGAACAACAAAACACACACATCATGAGAAGCAGATTGAATCTTCCCCAAGTGCCACTGCCAATTAGCAACCCGACACCAAACACAAAGTTGCTGGTATAAAAATATATTCTTTAAAAAATTAACGAACCAATACAACAAGTTCAAGGTGTGATCAATGCCTAAATGATGAATGAAGAAAAACAAATTAAAGAAGCAATCAATTTACCTCTCGGACAATAGAACCCATACCAAGTGGTGTTCCCCACCCACTGAACCTGTCCATGTTCTGATTTCAGATTCTTTCATGAAATTGGACAATAATTTAAAAAAAGGTAATTGAAGAAAACCCTAAAACGTAATTTGTTCATGCCAGTTTTTCTCGATTAAAACCTAATCACATGCTACACACCAAATCCAACCATAAATCCATGTCAATTTCAACAATCCGAAGAACAATATTTTCTGGAGATGTTTTATTAGAGATTTGAGGAAGCAGTGAGGAAGAAGAAGAAGAAGAAGGTGAGAGAGACTTTAATAGATGAATCGGCGATTGATTTTTATCGAAACTGATAAAATATTTTTTTTTAATATTTATTCTACAACGAACCAAAAACTGCCACGTATCGTTGCTTATGCGGTGCTTCAATTCCTTATTTGAGTAACGATTCTCAGATTAATAATCATATTTTAGACCAGTGGCCATGCTCTTAGTATAACTGAACACGTTCCCTCTTCCTATAACTTCAATATACTTTTTAGAGAGCTTGACAATTTTCTTCTAATCCGTCGCTTGGATCTTAAACGTAGGAGTTTGAAGAGCATAGGTTAACACCTTATCTTCGTATCAATGGGAATTATGTTTCAACTCTGTTATGTCATCATTTCTTTCAAACCATGGGGAAGAATCTGTTTCAAATAAGTACGAATCAATGGGTTATCAACAATTCTTCAACAACATTTAAGTGCGGAAGGGTTAGGTACCGGCCTCTAAACTAAATCTATTGAAAGTATCACTTTCCTCTACTCTACTATCTATAAGTTCAATCCCATTCAACCTAGGTACGAGGGCTACGTCTGATTCTTTGGTGAAAATCTCCCTCCTTTGTCAGGTGATTGTATTCATTTTTCTCGCCTCAGATTTTAGTGACATTGGATCTCTACATTGACTATGTTGCATCTGCCTTCATACTATCCTCAATTTAGTGTTTCGTTTTTTTGTTTCAATTTAAGCCAGAATATTAGGTTTGCCTAGGGAAATTAACGAACAATTTGTTTTCGTACACCATCATCTTTGCTAGGAATGTAGCATGGTTGCCAAGATTTGTACACATAACCTGTCAAAGTGCTTAATTATTGACTAATAGTCATTGACTAAGAAACAAGGGCATGCAGAATGGTTAATATATGTTTTAAAACCTGCATTTTTTGTAATTGTTGGATAAACTCATTGGAGAGTTGGTGTTCTTAAGCTGAGGAAGCGAATTGTTTTTATTTATTTATTGGTTCTTCAGACTTGCATAACAAAGACTGTTCTGACAAGGGCATTAATCTTCTCTATGAGGCATCCATTGATCACCTTATGAAGAGCAAAAGAGACGTCATGTATGCATGTAGAAAAAATATGTTTGTAAAGAGACGCAGTTACCTTTCTTGAATCACATTATACCCAGGTATGAAATACAATTTAGGATCATATTTCTTAAACGAGGTGATTAAAAGAATGTGATGGTCAAGCCGTCAAGGATCTGGTTGTGCAAGTGAAGGAGGTGGCTACGTACGCCAAATGAAGCAATGCTCTTATCAAGCATGTCGTCGATTATCTCTTTTCTAATAATAAATGGCGCAACTTTATAATCTTTGCCTCCAGTATTTGGTAAATATGTAAATTTATTTCTCTTCAATGGGTTAACTATGAGAAGGTCATAATATTTAAGCTATAATATTGCATCAGGAACGAAAATTACTCACTATAGTTGAATTCCTCGAGGCAAAGTACGTACCCAGAGATTGATACTTATGTGTAATTGTGTGTATATATGAGGTTTTCTTAAAGAAAAAAAGTTGTAGAGCAAATTTTTGAGATCTTTTGTGTTGTGAGGTTTTTATTTTGTTCTTTAGTGCCTCCATTCATGTATGTATAGAGCAAAGGAGTGCAAACAATTGTAGGGAAATTTTTTGAGATCTTTTGTGTTGTGAGGTTTTTATTTTGTTCTTTAGTGCCTCCATTCATGTATGTATATAGCAAAAGAGTGCTTATATAAAAATCTAAGCTGAGCAACATGAAATCTAAGTATTGACAGGAAGAAGTACCCAAGTGAGCAACGTGAAATCTAAAGCTGATGATGATCAATTCATGAGACAAAAGAATGTGAGGGAGGTGGTGAGTTAGCAAAAGGCTGGCCATTCAGGAGAGAATGAAAGTGTTTTTATTTTATTTTATTTTGTGAAAATATAGTAGATTAGAGCATATACAGTGAAAATGTTTCATTTACAACCACATGAATGACAAGAATATGAATGTGAGGGACCTCGTGTGTTTAGCAATTCATTTATCACATGAAAACATGTATTATTCTCCGGTATCGATTAGTAAGTAATTGTACAAAGTTAAGATGTCATACTTTTTAAGTTTAAGCATAATTATGCATGTTACTCATACTTTTAATCAGTCACATGCACAGTATTATCCAAAGAAAACAAAAGGTAAGTTAATTAATTTCTCATAATGAAAAAAATATTACCACTCTGTATATAAGCTTTACAAGATATATTTTTGAACTTAATGTCTTAAATGAATATATACATCAAAATTTACAAGTCAGGAACTCAGCAAACTAATATAATTTATTATTCTTGGTTAAATGGTGAACAAAAGCCAAAGAAAGAACTCAAACTAGCCTATATCGTTAACAAAAACAAAAAATACGAAAGAAAATAGCCTAACAGTTTAGCATCGTCTTAAAATTAAATATAATCCGCGCATAGCGTATTCTCCATAAAGTTAGTCATGGTTCTCTCTATATTTATTTATCATTTTCTCAACTTCTGCTTCGACCTCACTTCATTGATGTTTTCATGCTCATACCTTCTATGTTGCTCATTTGTTAGCAAAGTTTGGTTTAATTTGAAATATTTTACTCAGGGTGTTTTTCACCTCCACCATAGCTCTCAAGCCAATTGTATAACGATTACATTAATTCATCTATGTAAAACTTATCTCAGGGTGTTATCCAGTATTGCTTTGTATTTTTTCTCGAAAAAAAATCTTTACCATCATGTTCAACATTTAGAACTCTATAGGTTTAGAACTACGCGGATTGGAGCTAAAATTCCGAGTAAGGTTCCTTTGACATCGTTCTAAATATTTTAAGCCAATGGTGGTAAAAAAAAAAAAGTAGATATTTATAAAAAGGTAGAGGACTTTACCCTTTAATAAAAGACTAGATAATGACCCGCGCTGGTAGCGCGGAAAAACTTTTTTTTTATATATTTTGTTATTTGTTAATAATATTTTTATGTTGTATTATTCATTTACATATTATATAATATAGTACTAAATGGTGAGTTTTGATTTATATTAAATTATTAATAGGTAGGCCTGAAAACTACTACTGATACCCGTATTCGATCCATTTTTCGGTTTGTATCCGCCCTGAAAAAAGATATCCGCAGTTTTAAGGTCTAGTGAAAGGTATAATAATTCTATTATCCGTGAATAATGATCGAGTATCGGATATTAATTTAATTTTTGAGCGTCTGTTACCCGTCTCATTACCCGTTTTATTACCTGACTCATAAATACATGTTAATATTTTGTAAAATAATGTTACCAGCGTGAGGAAATATTTATGTAAATTTAGATTTCTTTGTTACAAAATAATAGCATAAAAATGATTAATTCTATACATTTTATAAAATCATATATTTTATTTTGCTTAAGGTCATACTCTGATTTCGACCCGTAGTTGGTACTACTATTTTGGTTTGGTGCAATATCAAATTCGTTAATTATACATTCGGTAAAGCTAAAAAAACCCAACAAAACATGTATTGACCCGTGATTTGGTATTACAAATTAATGTGATCGTGTTTAGAGATCTTAATATACCAAATTTACAAATTGAAGTTATTGATATAACATGTTATATATTAATTTTATAGGTGAAAATTACAATTAGGTTATATATATTATCAACATTATACACTTAGTATTGTTTATATAATGAATATTGTGTATAAACAATTAATTTTTAGCCAATTAAATAGTTTGTTATTAATTCCTAAAATTTATGAAACAATAAATAGAGTTTTATTATTTTGTAAACAAATCTAAACTTTTCTTTTGTTTATTAGAATAACTAAAATATAATAGCATTTTCGTAATATGTCACATCATAATTGGGTAAATTTTTAACAACATAGCTTAAATAAGTATATAGATATATTTTAAAAATAGAAATAATGTTGTATCTTAATTTTAATATATATTTTGTTATTATTAAATGATTTTGATATGTAAATATTTAATCTTAGTTTTATAAATAAATTTAAGTTTTATAATATTCTAAATAGTTTGTTATTGTTTTCTAAGATTTCTGAAACAATAAATAGAATCTGCTTAATTATTTTATTACATAATTTCGAAATTATTTTATTATTATTTCTTGTAATCTAATAAATTAATAGTTGCTATTTTTTAGGTAATCAGTTATCTGATTACACAAATTAATATTAAAATTATATTATTATATTTTGTATTAAAATACAGTGGCATTTTGTGTAATATCTTACATGTATTAAGGTTATTTGTTTATAGGGTTGCTTAAATAATATAATAGAGATTTAAGAAATTTTTATTCCTGTATGAAAAATTTTAAATATGTATAATAACATAAAAAAATTTTTAAAAAATAAATTTATTTATAATCACATATGATTATAAATTGTAAACAAGTTAATGTTATATAACAAATTATTCATTTTTACAACTATTACACATCCCAAAACCAAACAACCTTTGTTACAATAATCGAAAAAGGAAAAAACAAATATTAACAAACTAAAATATTTATTTAAAAAATAATCATAAAAATAAACATTATATAAAACCAAATACCCATGTCTCAATAACAAAATTTACAAACAAAATGTAATCAAACACATTACATAAATTCTAATTAAACATATCTATAAAAAACACAAACTAACCAGAAAAAAAATGAAAAAAAAAAGTGAAAAAGTATAATTATGCAAAAAAACAAACAGACCAAGCTTAAAAAAACCCCAAAAAATGTAAACCCCCCCCCAAAATGTATGGAAACAAAAAATTAGATGTAAAACAATCAACAACAAATAAAAACAAAACTACATTATTATAACTTAATAGTTTTGATGCAACTAAACGTGAAACAAACCCGCGCGTAGCGGTTATAACACGAGAGTTATTGATACACACCATTCCGTTTAACGACCGATATACGGCAAAGAAGAAAAACACAACTACGAGACACAGACTATTTCCCAAAAGGACAAATACATCCTCAAATCAATAAAACTCAATTTAGACCCAGAACACCACTACCTTTAAGAACTAAACAGATATTTAGGCCCAATCTATGTAACACAAAATAATATATATACTAGAAGATATCCCGTGCTTAAAGCACGGGTCAACATTTAAAAGAAAATTAAAATATAATAATAAAAGTTATTGTTATATTTCTTTAGAAAAATTATTTTGTTTGATATAATATTTATTTTTAATTTTTCTATAAATCTATATCTGTCTTTTTAATATTAATTATTTTAAAAGATTATAGTATTTTATTTTTGATGTATATTACAGTTTTATATTGTTTGTTTGTTATATTTGCATCAATATGTTGTGAAATATGAAGTAGTAATTTTAATATTATATTTATGAGAAAATAAATTTTATTAATTAATGAACTATATTAATTTAGTTTTACCAACCCGCCAATGTGTAAATTAAAAAAAACATTTTTTTCATAGATTGAGTAATATAGATATATATCTTTTACATTAAAAAAGAGAGCAATATATTTTCGATTTAAAAAATTCAAATCACAACATATGTAGAAAAAATTCTGCATATTTATTAATCATAAGTATTATATGAAAATTTCAAACAATTTATAAATAAAATAAAAGAAAGATGATAGGAGATTCATAATTTGAAATCTTAATAAAATCTTAATAAAATCTTTGAAATTTAGTTATTAAAAATAATTTTATTTTCTACTTGGATATAAAATCCTAGTTTTGGAAATTCAGATTGGTTTATATTTTTTAAAAAAATATATAGTAATTTTCGTCCATAATTTTATTAGAGAATGAAAAAAAAAAATTTAACTAATAATTATCTGTATTTTTTAAAAAAACTTGGCTGTTAATTTTAATTTTTTTTATTTTTTTCAAATACAAAGTAGTTTTGATTTGAATATATTTTCTAACTTTTCTAGATTTTTTTATTTTTGATCTCTCAGAATTTTTTAATTTTAATTAATTATATTATTTAATTAATCTTAATTAAATTAGTCTAATGGCAATTGAATGTAATTTATTACACATTTTAAGGTTACTTTTATATTTGTACTTCCCAATTAATATAGTAGGATATATATATATATATACTAACTTAAAAACCTTATAAAAACCCCTAAAGGTACATTACCTGATTGTATGTAAATTAAAAACCTTATAAAAAATTACTAACTTACAAACTTTGTAACACAATTACAAAAAAAATTTGACTAACATTCTCACACATTTTATTTAATACGTATTCTAAAAAAAACAAACAAAGTACAACCACATATAGAAAAATACAAAAAACAAGCAATCAAATAGATAACAGGTAAAAAAAAAAACAATGCAAAAAAAACAATTACATCCCGAAATCAACCTATACATCACGTCTGCAAATATGTAATTTAAATAACTGAAAAACAAAACCAAAATTTAAAATAAACATAACCAATATAAAATAAAAATGTAAAACTATACAGTAGATTGTACTTAATGCAAAAAAAGCAAGAAAAAAAAGCCAAAATCACTATTTTTTTAGAAAAACAAAACCAAAAAAATTGCAAGCAAGATATAAAGAGAAAAATAACAAAACACATTAAAAATATCCACAAAAAAACAGATATCACACCCTAATCAAATTCCTGTGTGAAGCACATGCCAAATACTAGACAACTAGGTACTATCCCGTGAAAAACCGCGGGCTGAACTTTTTTTGATGAAAATTTGTAATAATTTATTTTGTTATTATATTATTTATAATAGTTCGTGATTAAAAATTTGTTGCTTATATTATAAATTTTGTATGTTAAAAATGTTTATTGAAAACCTGTCAATAAAAAATTTGCATGTAATGAATAAAATTATTTAAAACTTTGTGAAATCTTTGCTATAGTTGTGAGTAAGTAAAAAGATATAACTAACATGTAAAAAAAAATCTTATATGTTAGTTTTTTTAAGTACAAATTAGTTTTGATTCTAACTGATTTTTAATTTTACTTTTCTACAATTTATTTTATTTGATGTTTACCCTATTTTCATTTTTTTAATTAAGAATATTTATTTAATCGTAATTAATTTTTTCTAATGACAATTGAATGTAAATTCTTACACATTTTAAGGTTATTTTTATATTTGTACTTCCTAATTAATATCGTAGGATGATAAAATGATAAATAATAATAAATTAATCACAACTAACAACTACAACAAAACAACAACTTTAAGTACACAATGTTAACTTCTCATCATAATTATTTAAATGAACATTTAAAAAAACACACAAGATGATCTTAAATTTTGAAAAGTAAAGAGCACACTAAATTATACTTACTGCAAAACCTATTTTTTAAAAAAAAAATATCCAACAAACAACATAAGCACCCAAATCAAATACAAAAACAAACATAAAAATAAATTTACATAACCAAAACTTAATATATACAAAAAAATCTGAAATACACCTTAATCTAACTCCCGCGGGTAGCTCGGATCAATTGCTAGTTATCTTATAAGGCTTTGTCGATGCTTAAATTTTAGTTTAGTAGTAGTTAAATCAGCTTAAGTGTAATTAACAAAAATTAATAACGGATCATGAAATTACTGTCGTGCGATCATACCTTAATAACATAGAAACTACGCTCTGGATTCTTACCACGTGAAACATCGCTCCTCGTTTATAGTAGCATCGCCATAGTGTGTGAGACGGCCTCACTCGGTTCGGTGGTGACTTCTTTGTCGTCGATATCTCAAGGGAGCAATTTTGGTTGAGAGAGTTATGGACGACATGAAGGAGAAGCGGGTTAGGTTAGTGGATTTTGACGAGTTAGTCGAAGACGGGCGTAAAGTTAGGAAGAAAGACAAGGATAATGTGAGCAGAGGGTCGAGAAGCTCCTTTATGCACGAGCTTGACTTTTTTGAGTTTCTATGATTGTCTAAATACCCTAAAAGAGCATGATTTTAAGGACTATATGTAGCGTTTATGCTTTAAGAATCAATGGATTATTGATCAACATCTTGTGTGACTATATCCTGAATGTTCATGACTCTTTGGAGTTTTATACAGTCCCCTCTGTTTTCTTTGGTTAAAAGGTGGAACCTTTTTATTTACTTTATATTCAGTTTGTATTGTGTTGTGCTTAATCCTTCCCTTGTGTTAATGCTGGCTGTTTATTTCGGTTTGTGTTTATGTGTTGAACATTATTTCATCCAGGGCATTAATTCTTGTAGAACCAGGAAGTATGGGGGTTTGTCGTATCATCATTGTAAGAAGGTACCGAGTGAGATTGATATTATCTTTTGTTCAAACGGTAGCAAGAAGTATTGCAATGGGTGCATTTAGAGATAGTAAGTATCTGCACTCTAGTACTACGTTATACTCCTTCCTCAACCAGTCAGGATACTTTTAACTTCTACTAATCTTAAACCTCAATAGTTATCCAGAAAGAACGGATGAGGAGATTAGAGCTGCCTCTCCATTAATTCTGTATGAAGTATTGCAATTGCAAAGCTTGTTTGCGGGTGCCTTTGGCGGTGAAGGTATGTGACTATTCTATCAAAAATATCTACTGAAACAAAATGTCTCCTTCAGTTTGATACTTTCTTATCTCAGCCTCGAAGTGAAAGAGACGCGAAAGTCAAGTTCAAGCAGCTGCAATACCTATTAGTAAAGCTTCTTCGTTCCTAAGGATATATACGCAGAGCAGAACCGTGAGCTGGAGATTGAAACAACAGTTAAAGGTATGGTCACTTGGTCTTCACTTGTGTTATCCTCTCATTTCTTCTTTCGTTCTAAATTCCATTCACAAACCTGTTTTGTTCTAGGAATATCTGTGACAGAATCTGATATTACTAGGTGCAAACTTTACCCAAGTGACCGCATATTCTGGTAAACCTTTCAAAACTCGACTCGGGAGCTCTTTTGTTTTTGTTTTTATTTTACTGCCTTTGCCTCTGTCTGGTTGCTTTTTCTTCTTGGGAAAACAGACGTCATTAATTTTTCATACTGTTTCTTGTATGGCAAATAGCCAGTAGGGAGAGAGAATCTTATGTAGCGATTATCACCGAGTTCACGAGGAGATTTGATAGCAATTTAATTGCTAAGTCAGTGAACAATTTGGGGGAATTAGGATGGTTCTATTGGTAGGTGACTGATGAGATTATGATCTTAACAAGTAATTCCATTTTAGTATTTATTTTATTTTCATTTGAGTTTAAATAAACTTCACATTTGAAACAATGGGAGGGAGTTGTTTTCTTAGTTATCGGTTTAGCCAAGAAAGGCAACAAGAAGGTTTCTGCACCTTGTTGTGATAACAATGGGAGGAGTTGTTCTCTTAGTGATCGGTTTAGCCAAGGAAGACAACAAGAAGGGTTTAGCACCTTGTTGGGATACTTCTTGATATTTCTTTTTTCTTTAATCAATCTTGGGTTAGCCATCAATATTAGTTTATATGTTGATCTCTTTCTTTGAATTGTAACTCTATTTACTTGTTTTCTTGCAATCTTTTCATCACTATACAACAGTGATCTCTGCCGCACGTCCATTACCAATTTTCACAGAAGCTGTCCGAACCCAGACTGTTCATGCGATGTATGTCTTTCTTGCTGCAAGGAACTAAGAGAGCGCTTCCACGATCCAGAGAGACATGGAAAGAAAAAGACATATGAATGGGGAACTCAAGCAGGTCAAGGAAAAGATTCAAAATCCTATGTTCCTTTGAATTTCTCTAATTGGAAGCATAACTCAGACAGTAGCATTCCATGCCCTCCAAGAGAGTATGGTGGTTGTGGTGCTTCGACACTGGAGCTGACTCGCTTATGCAATACTGAAAGGGTTAAAAAAATGATAACAGTTGCAGAAGAAGTTACTCTGCAGTTTAGGTCACCAGATGTGAATATTTCTCATGAATGCTCCTCATGCACTATCAATGCTGATTCTATTAGAAGGCAGGCGGCTGAAAGTATTTAGAAAACAGAGGACTTTGATAAATAATTTGTATCTTTCTTAATAATGACTTTAGGGTTTTACAGCCTTTATATACAAGAGGTAAGAGAGCACTCAAATCCTATCAAAAGCAAAACTTATCACTATAGACAGCTGTATCAGGATGAGTCATCAGAGGAGGATTCCAGAAGCTCAAATCTGTTTGGGTGAGAGAAGACGACAGCCTCCTCCGTACCGGCTCTGCTACTCTGTTCTGACCGTTGAGACTTTGTCTTATTGTTGATCAAATTTTGATGCTGTTGGACCGGGTGTTGGACTGGGTTTTGTTCTTGTTGGGCTTGGGCCTCTTTATCTTCTACACTCTCCCTCAAACTTGGCGTGGAAGAGACTGAAGGAGCAGACACACCAAGTTTGCCTCGAAGATCAAGGAAGGGCGGTCGTGGGAGCGGTTTCGTGAAGATATCTGCAAGCTGTAATGTTGCCGGAATATGGTGTGTTTCTATCAACCCCAGACCAACGCGTTCTCTTATGTAGTGGAAGTCTTTGTCAAAATGTTTTGTTCGGTTGTGCAGAGCAGGATTAGCGGATAGATAGACTGCAGACAGGTTATCACAGAAGACACGAGTTGGATGATATTGTGTGATTCCGAGGTCTCGCAGTAGAGAAGAGATCCAAGTGAGTTCTCGAGCAACAATCGATAGGGCTCTATACTCTGATTCTGTAGAGGAGTTGGAGACCGTTGTTTGACGTTTTGCAGACCAAGATACTAAGGTGGAGCCAAGCAGAATGCAAAACCCTGTTGTGGACCGTCTGGTGTCTTTGCAACCAGCATAATCGCTATCACAAAATGCAGAGAGGGACTGGTTTGTTGTGCTTCCTGATTGGCATGCCAAGGTCTAGAGTTCCTTTGACATACCTGAGGATTCTCTTTAGTAACGAGAAGTCGGAGTTGGTTGGAGCATGCATCCTCTGGCAAATAAAGTTGACAGCGTACTGGAGATCTGGTCTTGTTATTGTTAAGTATTGAAGCTTCCCTGCAAGACTTCGAAAATATGTAGGTTCAGAGAATGGTGTAGTATCCGGTTTATCCAGGTGTTGTGGCAGAGGTGTAGGCATAGGGTTGCAGTTTGTCATTCCAGCTTGGTGAAGAATGTCAGCAGCATAACCCTCTTGATGCAGGAACAGACCGTCTTTGCATGTCTCAATCTCTATCCCAAGGAAGTATTTTGGTGGACCAAGATCTTTCATGGAGAATCTGTTGTTTAGAGCATTGAGCAGGTGTTCAAGCAGAGTTTTGTCACTGCCAGTAAGAAGTATGTCATCGACATACAGCAATAAAACTAGTGTCTTGCTGCCTTGTTTGCAGACGAATAGAGATGGATCAAACATACTGCACTCAAAGCCAAAGTCGATTAAAAAGTTACTAAAGGTATCAAACCAAGCCCTGGGAGCTTGTTTAAGGCCATAGAGAGCTTTGCTAAGCCGACAGACGTGATCTGGCTTTTCTGGATCAACAAAACCCGTAGGTTGAAACATGAACACCGGCTCTTGCAGTTCTCCGTGCAGAAAGGCGTTAGAAACGTCCAATTGCTTGATTGGCCATCCTTGATTTGTGGCAGTATCAAGTACTAACCGTATAGTTGTTGTTCGAACAACTGGACTGAAGGTCTCTAGGTAGTCAAATCCCTCTTCTTGATCAAACCCTTTTGCTACGAGCCTTGCTTTGAGCTTGTCTACTGTCCCATCAGGGTTATGCTTGGTTTTGAAGACCCATTTGCTGGATAGAATGTTCATGTCTTCAGTGGGGGATACCAAATCCCATGTATGCAGCATGTGTATCCTACCAATCTCATCCATGACTGCGTTATTCCACCCTGGATGTTTCATTGCCGAGACTATGCTTTTTGGTTCATCGGTAGTATATTTTGAGGCAAGTAAAACATACCGTGGGTTTGGCTTATGAATTCCGTCCTTTGCCCTTGTTGTCATAGAGTGTTGATTATGTGGTGTAGAATGATCCAGAATTGGAACCTCCTCCACTTCATTATCACCAAGCTCTGTATCGGAGTCTGATAAGTGAATCGAATTTTCAGCATCAGTGACAGGTACTTCGACTTCTGCAGTGTGAGCTGTTGCAGGGTCGATGGTCGGTTTGGATAACAGTTGTACTGTATCTGTGTTTTCTTCTCGTGTGTGACATGGTTCTGAGGCTCCCCAAGCTTGAAGAAGTGGTGTTTGATACGTAGGGGATAAATGTCTGAACTTGTCATTAAATGGAAAGATACCTTCATCAAAAATGACGTGACGAGAGATATAGATTTTTCCAGTTGGGGGATATAGACAACGATATCCTTTGTATTGATTGCTATATCCCAGAAACACACACTGTAACGATCTGGGATCGAACTTTGTCTCTGCCAAGGGTCTCAAGCACAGATAGCAAGCAGCGCCGAACACTCTGAGAGAGGAGTAGTCTACTTTCTGTTGGAGAAGCGTTTCATGTGGGCTCTTGTTGTGAAGAGTTGAGGATGGTAGGAGATTGATAAGGTAGTTGGCTGTGAAGAAAGCTTCTACCCAGTATTTGAGAGGAGTGTAGCTTTGAAACAGCATAGACAAGCCAATCTCCACCAGGTGTCTATGTTTCCTTTCTGCAACTCCATTCTGTTGAGGTGTGTAGGGACAAGATATCTGGTGTTTAATTCCATGTTCTGCTAAATGACTTTTTAAAGCGTTCCTGGTGAACTCTCCCCCACCATCACTTTGAAAAGTCTTTATCTTGGCGTTAAACTGATTCTCAACTAGCTTTTTGAAAGCAATGAAGATAGATAGAAAATCAGATTTCAAGCGTAGAGGGTAAAACCAAGAGAAGCGAGAATGGTCATCAACAAAAACTGCATAATATTTGAATCCTTGGTTCGATACAATAGGTGAGGGACCCCATAAATCACAATGTATTCGATCCAGAGGTTTTAAAGCTCGAGAATCAGAAGAAAAGAACTGTAACTTGGTGCTCTTCCCCATCTGGCAAGGCTCACAAACAGGGGACGTTCTGCTCTTATTGACTGCTATCTCCTTGCTACTCTGAAGGTGTTGCAGAATCTTGAAGTTGGAGTGTCCTAACCGACGATGCCAAGTGTCCACATCAGCTCCACATTGTCGGTTTGAAAAGAACGCTGCAGTCTCCTTGTTCTGCAACACATAAAGGGCTTCCTTACGAGGACCCTTTGCCACCACTTTCTGAGTACTCAAATCGATTACATATACCTTGTTAGAATCAAAGAACACGCCACAAGGGTAATCATCACACAATTTCGAGACAGACAGGAGGGATTTTTTCATGTCAGGACATACTAACACCTCATTCAATGGAATTGTACCTTTTGATGAAGAAATAGTGGTAGAGCCGATGTGTGTGATGGGAATGTAGGCTCCATCACCAACCATCACTGCATCATTGCCCTCATATGGTGTTGATTCGTAGAGAGCCGAGGTTGATGTAGTGACATGAGCAGTGGCTCCGGAATCTGGATGCCATTCTCGTCCACTTTCATCTGAGACACGCAGAGAAGAGAATGCTTGAGGCATTGTTTCACTCTGATAGTTGTTATCAAAACGATTGTAGCACTTCAGAGCCGTGTGACCAACACGTCCACAGATTTGACACACGGGTCTCTCTCCCTGCGTTGTAGACCCACTCTGATGCTGTGGAAATCCACGACCTCTGGTTGTATAGCCTCCCCTGCCTCGATTTCCACCAAAACGGCCACGACCTCTCTGATTTGAAGAGAACTGAGGAGTATACGGGTTTGTTTTCTCAGTCATAAAAGCGATGTGAGGTGTGACAGTGTTGGATTCTTCATAAGACTGCAGTTTGCTATCGAATCCTTGAACTTCTGTGAGGACATCATTGAAGGTTGGAGCTGGAAGCTTACCCAAGGAGCTTTGTATCACTGTTGCAATAGGATCATACTCACGTCCTAAACCATTCAAGAAACCGAAGATCTTCATCGACTCATCTACCGGTTTTCCTATGGAACTCAGCGAATCGCAAACTGACTTAAACTCACGACAGTAGGTGGAGAGAGGCTTATCTTTCTTGGAGAGAAGCTGGAGGTTGCGACGGAGAGAGAACTCACGAGCGACACTACTCTTGTTGAAGTTTTCAGCGAGTGAGAGCCAGATCTCGCGAGACGTGGCGAGACTGTGAACGTGTCCAAGGACTTCCTTTGACAACGTACCAAACAACCATGAGCGAACAAGTTGGTCGGTGCAGAACCACGACTCGTACTGGGGATTGGGGACTTCATTGGTGACTTCGCCATTGACAACGAGGCGAGTCTGAGCTGGTGCAGTGACGGCACCATTGACAAAGCCGATAAGCTTTTGACTAGAGAGAAGAGACTCAAATTGCGTTTTCCACAAGAGATAGTTGTTGTCAGTTAGCTTCAGAGTGACTGAGCTAGTGACATGGACATTATCAGGAAACGGATAAGCAGCGGCCATTGTTTCACCTGTGAGGGTTAACAGGGCTCTGATACCATGAAAGTATTTAGAAAACAGAGGACTTTGATAAATAATTTGTATCTTTCTTAATAATGACTTTAGGGTTTTACAGCCTTTATATACAAGAGGTAAGAGAGCACTCAAATCCTATCAAAAGCAAAACTTATCACTATAGACAGCTGTATCAGGATGAGTCATCAGAGGAGGATTCCAGAAGCTCAAATCTGTTTGGGTGAGAGAAGACGACAGCCTCCTCCGTACCGGCTCTGCTACTCTGTTCTGACCGTTGAGACTTTGTCTTATTGTTGATCAAATTTTGATGCTGTTGGACTGGGTGTTGGACTGGGTTTTGTTCTTGTTGGGCTTGGGCCTCTTTATCTTCTACAGCGGCGTCTAGCAAGAATGCTCATGATAGCTTCTTATACTCACCAAATGCTGTTGATCTGGCTGAAGAGGATACTGCTCATTTTCAGTCGCATTGGATGAGGGGAGAACCTATGATAGTCAGAAATGTTCTCGAGAAGACATCTGGATTGAGTTGGGAACCAATGGTTATGTGGAGGGCTTGTAGGGACATGAATTCAAAGGTTGACTGTAAAGAAGAGACGAAAAGAGTGAAAGCTTTGGATTGCTTGGACTGGTATGAGGTCAGTCAAAATTCCATTCTATGTGTTTTAATACTGTAAATGCTTCTTAAGAAGTATACACATTACCATCCCTTTCTCTTGTAGGTTGAAACTGATATTCATCAGTTCTTTAAAGGCTACTTAAAGGCCGCATGCATCCGAATGGTTGGCCACAAATGTTGAAATTGAAGGATTGGCCTCCCTCAACTTTGTTTGAAAAGCGCCTTCCAAGGCATAATGCTGAGTTTATTGCTGCATTGCCTTTCTTTGATTACACTGATCTGAAGTCTGGTATCCTAAATCTCGCAACAAGACTTCCAGAAATATCGTGGAAGCCATATCTTGGACCCAAAACAGACATTGCATACGGTTTCCATGAAGAGCTTGATGGAGGAGATTTTGTGACAAAGCTACATTGTGATATGTCTGACATGGTATATACACCAATTCTTTTTCATACTTTAATTCTTCTTCAGAGACATAAATTTAGGTAAATCATGAAATTGTACCTTCTGAGGTGTTCTTACTCTGATTAAAAAGAGTATCATACTGAAACTGAGCTGTCTACTCTTTCCCTTTTACTTTTGCGACGATTAACTGTTATATGAACTTGAATTAGGTTAATGTGATGACACATACAACCAAAGTTGAAATACCTCCCCATAGACACCAAAACATAGAAGCAGTACAGAGAAGATATGCAGAAACCGAGTTACATAAACGATGTGGTGATCAAGGGACAGGGGCCAATGATCTTGAAAACAAGTCACTGAAATAAATAAACGAAGAAAAACAGGGTTTAAAGGACAAGGCTGCTGATGGGGAGCAATCAAATAGAAGTTCGAGACCTTTGGGCTCACACAAACTTGATAAAATATTTGTTTTCGTATGGTATAGCAAGAAGCTTCCTCCCATATTTATATATTTTAGACAGATTACTGAAGATTGGCTTGAATTTCAGGTGAGTGTACTAACAACGAAAGATGTGATCCTGTGGAAGAGTCTTCTAGTTCATATTCTTGCACTACTGCTATGGATTCAGGTGATGATCCAAAGGCGCATGTGGGTTTAATTCCTCAGAAGAATGTGTCGCTGACAAACGAATCAATCGCCGACAAAAATCATAATGACATTGACATATGTTTGAAGACTGAGAGATTATCTCCAACATACCAAAGAGAAGATGATCACTCCGTGGAAAATGGAATAATGATGCCAACACTTCCTTCCATTGCCGACGAGAATCAGTATGGCATTTGTTTGAAGAGAGAGAGATTATCTCCAAACTATCAAAGAGAAGATGATTCCTCTGTGGAGAGTACTGGACTAATGATGCCAAAGCTTCCTTCAACTCCTCCATGGGAGGATACAGAGGAGAATCTCCCACAACCTGTTTTGTGTACAAGTGAAATACCTATACAAGAGAGGTTAAAAGATGGGCATGGTAATGCTGTTTGGGATATCTTTCGGAGAGAGGATGTTGCAAAACTTATTCAGTATCTAAAAAGGCACACGCATGAGTTTCGTCACTTCGATAACCAACCTGTGAATATTGTATGTATCATCACATACATCTCTTGTTAATGATTCGTATTGAATCGGTCACTAATGCATGCAGTCGGAAAAAATTCCTTCTGTGTTTATTTCAGGTAGATCACCCAATTCATGACCAAACTATGTTCTTAAGTGAAAGTCAGAAGAAACAGCTGAAGGAGGAATACGGTAAGATTTCGGTCTGCACTAAAACTTGTGCAGTTTTTACAAGTCTATGGTGAACGGTTGATGTATATTTATTCATATGCAGATATAGAGCCATGGACCTTTGAGCAACACCTCGGCGAAGCTGTTTTCATACCTGCAGGTTGTCCTTACCAAGTGAGGAATAGACAGGCAAGAAATTGATAATTTATTGTTCGTCCTCATCATTCCTTGTAGGCTCATTCTCTATTCCTGCTCTTTGTAAACAAAAAGCAAAAAAAAATCAAGATTTCAGTAATAAGGTGTTTGAATCTTAATGTCCCTAAAACTGAAACTGTTTTTCCACTTTCCAGTCTTGCATAAAGGTGGCACTAGGTTTTGTGGCTCCTGAGAGCGTAGAAGAATACCTTGGGCTAGCACAAGAGTTCCGGAGATTACCACAGATCCTAGGAAGATAAATTAGAGGTACTTTTGTTATTTCATTATGACTGAATATTATGAATAACATGAGAACGTCTAGAATATAAAAGCCAAATAAAGGTCTAGTTTGAGCTTATTGTTTGTTGATTTCCTTTTACTTCTCTTGTCACTGTATTGCTTAGGAGAATGGTGCTATATGCTGCGAGCTCAGCCATAGCATACGAGAAGCAAATGATCTACTGGAAAACTTTACAGCTCAGTGATGCTAACAGAAGAAAAGATCAAGCTTACCAATGCTTGTGAAACCCCAAAAAACTGTTCTGTCACGGGGATAAATTGTTTTTTGACGGCTATATAATGAAATCAAGAGGGCGATGTTAAAAGTACAGTTCTAAACTAAGGTTTTGTGAAAACGAAATCAAAAGTACTCCGAATGAAAACTGAAACACCACCAAGTATGTTCAAATATCACACCACTGACATCAAAACACACAAAACTTGTATACCTAACAAGAGACGACATTACATATAGTTAGTTATAAGTCATAAGTTTTAGACATTCACATTAACGTTAAGGTGAGAGTTAGTTAAGTTAAAAGAAGAAGAAGGTCATGGAAAAAAAGAAAAAAGTGGTCAAGACCCAAAGCGCATTAGACCATTTTTACTCGAGAACGGGTGAACATTTCTCAGAAGATTAAAAAAAATATATTTTTATTATATTTATTCATTTTTTATTTATTTTTTAAAAGATGTACCAATGAGCAAGTGACACGTTTCTATTTCTGCCCAAGCAACGATTCTTCCAGTCCTCCACCAAGAATCGATTCCTCCTAATTTTTCTTCTCTCTTTTCCTTTCCTTACTTTTTTATTTAAAGCAATTACAAGAGTAATCACCAGTAATGGTGCTCTTAGGGCATCTTTATTGGGGGAACTATTTTAGGTGTTTTTAGAGTAAAAATATTATGAAAATAATGTAAGATCAGTAGTTAAGATCTTTTGTTAAAAAGTTAGTTATTGGGAGAACATGTTTAAGATCATACTCCCTCCGTTTATTTTTACTTATCGTTCTGGACTTAATTTTTTGTTCCATATTACTTGTCGTTTTATATTTACGATGCAACTTTATGAATTAAATTTTCATTTTTGCCCCTAACTTTTAGCTTATTAATTATTTATATCAAATGAACAAGTGTATTAATGAAGGGTAAAACAGAAATTTTAAATGTTTTCTTAATATATGTGAAATCACCTAGAACGACAAGTAATCTAAAACAGAGGGAGTAAGATTTAATAATATAATATTCTTAAATATATTACAATTATAAAAACTTATAAAATAACATTTAAATTGCAAACTTATAAAACTTTTACTAAAATTCAAAATACAATACCAAATTTTTATGAAACAACAAAAACATTAAAGATATTAAAAAAACATATTACTTAACTAAAGCACACAAACATTTTATTTGATTAATATATAGTTTAATGTCCAAATTTATTCCATATATTCTCAATCAGATCCTCTTTTAATTTGTGAAAAATTGTTTGCAAAAAATTATATCCATTCACAGCTTGCCACGTCAGCTTAGAACTGAGCCAAGATCAGTTCTACATCAAGAACTAAAAAAGTGTTCTAAGCCACTATTCATTATTTTTCTTTTTTTTTTGGCTAAGAACAGCCCTCATGTTCTCCCTATAAATATGAGTGTTGAAACCAAATCTTTTACTAAATGTTTTTTTAGAAGAATGATTAAGAAAAGTCAAAATCTAAAAAAAGTAAGGAATTGTTCCTTTACCAAGAAAAAATGTAATCCCTATGTCCCTTCGTGTTTACTCCTTTGGTCTCAAATAGATTGATGTTTTGACAATTTCACATATACTAAAAAAAAGTTAAAATTTTATTTATAAATTAATTTTTTTTGGTAGAAAGAGAAAATATAGACTTTAGAGTTTAGATATGTGTAACATGCAATATGTAGAAAACTTAAAAAAATCATTTCAGTTTTTTTAGTGTACAACATCAATTTTTTTAAGAGACAGAGAAAGTATAAATTAAGAAAAAGTTAAAATTTTATTTATAAACTAAATTATACTCTCGTTGTTTCATAAAAAGTGTCATGTTGACATAATGCATTCAAATTTTGAGCTTATCAAAAAATAGGGATACAAAAAAGAAATTTAATCTTAAACATAAAATAACACTTTTTTGTAACAAAAAAAAATGTCAAAATAATATTATTGTAAAACAAAGAAAATAATTATATTTCAGGAAAAAGAGAAAATATAAACATTAAATAACATGCCATGTATAAAAAGCAGAAAATTACAAAAAAAACTTTTAAGCTTTTTAAATGTACAACATCAATCTTCGAGAAAAACAAGAAAAAATCCAAAAAACATCAATGTGTGTGAAACAGAGTAACTAATAAGCGTACAGATGACGCAGTAGCCATCAGATCCGAATTTAGAAACCATACTAACTTCTGGATTGCTGCCACGTCATTTTTTTTTTTTTTTTTTGGGTAACCTTCTGATTGATATTCCCAATGATGGGGATCGATAGATAAGCTCAGTGAAATAAAACGAATTACTCCGGTGGTGGTGCGTCGCTTCTTTACCGCCGACGCCAAGTATGGAGGAAAGGAATGGGAAGCGAATCAGATCAGGAGACTCGGACGAGATAGTCGATGACGGGAGATCTGGTAAGGAGAGGAAGAAAGACAACAGAGATGTTGCTGTGAGCGAAGGCTCCCCAATCGGGAGAGGAAGAGGAAGAGGCAGAGGAAGAGGAAGGGGAAGGGGAAGAAGAAAATTAGATGAAGGAGAGGTTTCAGATCGATGTGCTCCGGATAAGGTTACTTCCTTTCTTTGTACTGTTTATAGTGATTACTTTTTTGATTTGGGATTTGAAAGACGAAAATGTAACTGAGAGAATATGTTTTTGAACTAGCCCCAGGATGTTATCAAGTCTGATGGAACCAGAAAGCATGTGGGTTTGACGTGTCATCATTGTAAGAACTTGACGACTGAAACTGATCTTATCTTCTGTTCAAAGTGTAACAAGAAGTATTGCTATGACTGCATCAAGAGATGGTAACCACTTATTATTCTAATCACGCCGGAGATTTTTTTTTTTATTTCAAACTATCTTGAATCTTAAATCTTGAAAATCTCAATAATAGGTATTCAGAAAGAACTGATGAGGATGTTAGAGCTGCTTGTCCATTCTGTATCAAGAATTGCAATTGCAGAGCTTGTTTGCGCTTGCCTTTGGTTGTCAAGGTTAATATCTGTTTTCTTGTGAATATACTGAGATGAAATGTCTCCTTAATTTTGTATTTCTTTTTATTTTTATGAATCTCAGTCTCGAAGTGAAAAAGATACAAGTGTCAAGCTCAAACAGTTGCAGTACCTATTATTTAAAGTTCTCCCAGTTCTGAAGGATGTTTATACGGAGCAGAACCGTGAACTAGAGATTGAAACAACTATTAGAGGTATGTCTTCTTCACTTTTGCTAACCTCTCTCATTTGTTCCTGTTTCTATTTTCCACTCACTCACCGTCCTGTTTTATTCTAGGAACCCCTGTTACAGAATCTAACATTACTAGGTGCAAACTTGACCTAAGTGAACGCATATACTGGTAATTTTTCAAATCTCCTTTGTTTTTCTTTCCTTATTGTTTGGCTGATTTTTCATCTAGTGGATAAACCAATGTTTGTTGAATTTGTATCCTTTGCAAAATAGGCCGTAGGGAGAGCATATCTCATGTAGCCTTTATCATCACCAGTTTCACGAGATGTGTGATAGCAATAAAAATTGTTAAATCAGTAGAACAATAAAAGGAATGATTTGGGGGACTAATCAGGGTTGTTTGATTGGTAAATGACTGATGAGATTATGATCTTATCAAGTAGTTTTTTTTTTTTTTTTTTTTTTTTTTATTGTCATTTGATTATAAATAATCTTCACATGTGAAGAAATGAAATGAGAAGGTGGCCGTTTTCATAAATATTGGTTTAACCAAGGGGACAAGGGTTCTACGCCTTGCTGGGATTAGGGATAGAGTAAATCTCTTGTGGAGTAAATTTAGATAGTTGATATGAGATTGGTGTGTCTGAAGGAGTCCAATATGGTTTTTCAAGAAGTTTCTATCAAGGACATCTTAAGCATATTGAGGGTCCGCCCTCCTAAAAGGATATGACCCCATTGGATGGATAACAAGGGCAGAGTATTTTACTGATCCAAAATACACCAGACCATGTGATGTGTTTGGTGTCTTTTAAGCATATGGAGGGTCTGAGTGGTCCCAGACTTTTAAATTAAGTCAGGCAGAAGAAGTTGGTATCAAATATACCTACAAAAGACTACCTCCGGAGGAAAGTTCATTGCTCCTACTTCAAGATGCCAGTCTCATACCTCTGTTTCAGCGGACAAGGCTATTATCAAGGCAGCACTGATAGCAATCAAATTTCAAAATCAATGGAACAATAAAGAGGAATGATTGGCGGTAGATTCACTTGATTTGTAGGTGGTTAATAAGATTATGATCTTCACATGTGAAGAAATGAGAAGGTGGCCGTTACTATAAATATCGGTTGAGGCGAGGGGACGACAAGGGTTCTACACCTTGCTGGGATCATTCATGTAGCTTTCAAATTGATTTGATCTGTGGGAAATTCCGCCAAGTAATGACAAGGATGTAAGCATGGATGGCACGATTGGAAGAAAAAAAGAAGAACCTATGGTAGGTGAACAAGAGATTGGTGTTGTCTGAAGGAGTTTAACATGGTTTTCAAGAAGTTTCTATCAAACCTAATTGACGTTTTACGAACCTCCATAAGTGAGGGCCAACACCTATTGATTCTGTGAAAATGGGGAGCAACGTGGAAACAATCATCCTGCAGACGGACGCTGAGGCGGGAAGAACCGCCTCTTGAATGGTTCCGGAAGAAAACTTCCAATAAGCCTTAGAATTACGATAATTGAAGGATCTGGATAACAAGGGAAGAGCATTTTACTGATTCAAAACACACCAGACCAATGTGATGGTCTTGGTGTCTTTTAAGCATATGGAGGGTCTTCCCTCCATCCGAGGTAGTGGTTCCAATAACCAAGCTTCAGAATTTGAAATTAATTCATGCAGAAGAAGTTGGTATCAAATATACCCACAATAGACTACCTCCAGAGGAAGGTTCATTTGCTCCTCTTTCAAGATGTCATTCTCATACCTCTGCTTCTGTGGATAAGGCTATTATCGAGTGGGCAGCACTGATAGCAATCAAATTGTTAAATCAATGGAAAAATAAATAGGAATGATTTTGTGTAGATTGACTTGATGTGTAGGTGATTAATAAGATTATGATTTTTCTACATTTTGCCTTTTTCTTGTATTTTCATTTGAAGGCAAATAAGCTTCACATGTGAGTCAGAGTGGGCACAGAGGTGTTTTCATCATTATCAGTCTCATATACCTTGTTAGGATACAAATTTCGGGTATCATTAGTTCTCTTTATATCCAGAGCAAGTCAAGACGTTGCATTTTGAATAAAACATGACAAAGTTTTGGTTAGCCATCTATAGAAACACATTTGTTATTCCGTTTCTTTGAACTATAACTCTATGTTTCCTTCTTTACTTACAAACTCTTCATCCCTGTACGCCAGTGATCTCTGCCGCACATCCATTGCCAATTTTCACAGAAGCTGCCCGAACCCAAAATGTTCATGTGATATATGTCTTTCTTGCTGCAAGGAACTAAGAGAGGGATTCTATAATCAAGAGAGGAAAAATACAGAATATGAGTTTACAATTCCACTGGATTTCTCTAACTGGAAGCTTAATTCAGACGGAAGCATTCCATGCCCTCCGGAAGAGTGTGGCGGTTGCGGTACTTCAACACTTGAGTTGAAACGCTTATGCAAAACTGATTGGGTTAAAAAAATGATAACAGATGCAGAGGAAGTTACTCTGCAGTTTAGGCCACCAGATGTGAATATTTCTCATGAATGTTCCTCATGCACTATCAATGCTGATTCTATTAGAAGGCAGGCCGCTTCTAGGAAGAATGCTCATGATAACTTCTTATACTCACCAAATGCTGTTGATCTGGCTGAAGAGGATATTGCTCATTTTCAGTCGCATTGGATGAGAGCAGAACCTGTGATAGTCAGAAATGTTCTCGAGAAGACATCTGGACTAAGTTGGGAACCAATGGTTATGTGGAGGGCTTGTAGGGAAATAGACCCAAAGGTTAAATGTAAAGAAGAGGCGAAAAGCGTGAGAGCTTTGGATTGCTTGGACTGGTGTGAGGTCAGTCAAACCCTTAATTTCTATGTGTGTTTTTTATACACGATGTATTAGTCTTTTTAAGAAGTATTTGCTCATTACCATCACTTTCTCATGTAGGTTGAAATAAATATACACCAGTTTTTCGATGGCTACTTAAAAGGCCGCATGCATAAGAATGGTTGGCCAGAAATGTTGAAATTAAAGGATTGGCCTCCATCAACTTTATTTGAAAAGCGCCTTCCAAGGCACAATGCTGAGTTTATTGCTGCATTGCCCTTCTTTGATTACACTGACCCAAAGTCTGGTATCCTAAATCTCGCAACAAGACTTCCAGAAAAATCCTTGAAGCCAGATCTTGGACCCAAGACGTACATTGCTTATGGTTTCCCTGATGAGCTTGGTAGAGGAGATTCTGTGACAAAGTTACATTGTGATATTTCTGACGCGGTATGTGCACCAAATTCTTTTTCTAACTTTCTTAATTATTCATATAAAGTATCATACTGAATAATGAAATTGTACTTTCTGAGGTGATCAAAATCTTACTAAAGAGAATCATACTTGTGAGATTAATTCTTCTATGAACTTGAATCAGGTCAACGTGCTAACACACACAGCTAAAGTGGAAATACGTCCTCATATATACCGAAACATCAAAGTACAGCAGGAAAAATATGCAAAAACCAAGTTACATAAACAAAACGGTGGTCAAGGGACAGAAGCTACCGAACTTGAAAACCAGTCACTGAAAGAAGTGGATGAAGATAAACAGGGTTTTAAGGACAAGGCAGCTAAAGATGAACAATCAAGCAGCAGTTCAAGACCGCCGAGCTCACAAGGAGTTGATAATATACATGTTTCAAATGGTACTGTACGAAGCTCCCTCCATATATGTATAATAGACACATAGACACATTACTGAAGGTGGCCTAATTTTCAGGTGATTGTACTACCACTACCAACGTAAGAGCTGATACTATGGAAGGCTCTTCTAGTTTATATTCTTGCACTACTGCAATGGAGTCAGGTCCTGATCTGAAGTTGCATGCGGATTTAATTCCCCAGGATAATGTAACGCTGAAATACGAACCTATTGCTGACGAGAATCAAAATGACATCTGTCTGGAGTCTGAGAGTACAGGTGCGAAATCCATACAAGAGCAGAAAGTGGATGCGTCAAAAGAAACTGATGGCAATACCAATGAGAGGTCAGAGGCTGTGCATGGTGGTGCTGTCTGGGATATTTTTCGAAGGGAGGATGTTCCAAAACTTATCCAGTTTTTGAAAAAGCACAAGCATGAGTTTTGTCACATCAATAACGAACCAGTGAACTCTGTATGTATCATCACATATTATCTCTTGTAAATTCGTATTGGATTATTCATTAGTGCAAAGAGAAATATAAATGTTTGTTGCACTGGTAATTTCAGGTTATTCACGCAATTCATGATCAGACTTTGTTCCTGAGTGAAAGCCAGAAGAAACAGCTAAAGGAGGAATTTGGTAAGATTTTGGTCTGTACTAAAACCTGTGCAGCTTGACGAAGTGATTTATCTTCTTTGCTGTGTTTGATATATGTTTTTTCATACGCAGATATAGAGCCATGGACCTTTGAGCAACACCTCGGCGAAGCTGTTTTCATACCTGCAGGTTGTCCTCACCAAGTGAGGAATAGACAAGTAAGCAACCAGTTGCATTCCCTTTTTTCGACTTATCATCTTTATGAAATCAAGAATTTGCATTTTCTATCAATCGTCTGGATTTGCTCATTCACTGTTGTTCTTTCCGCAAAAAGCAAAAAGCTCAACATTTTATGCATATGAAATGTTACTGATCCTGAATTCCAAACTGTTTCCAGTCCTGTATAAAGGTGGCGTTAGACTTTGTGGCTCCAGAAAGCGTTGAAGAATGCCTTAGGCTAACACATGAGTTCCGGAGATTACCAAAAGACCACAGATCTAGCGAGGATAAATTGGAGGTACACTACAGTATAATCTTGTAATATCTGAATATTCTGAATCATACTGGAACTGAAGCATTTTGGAAGCTAAAAGAACTAGTTCTAGCTTAACGTCTTTTCACTTTTCTTCTTACTGCATTGCAGCTTAAGAAAATAGCGCTTTATGCTGCCAGCTCAGCAATAAGAGATGCAAAAGAGCTAATGTAAAACTCCTCGACGCAGTACTGATGCCTAACAGAAGACAAGGTTTGTTCTTCGAATTGGACATCAAGCTCCGCATTGTACTTCCTGGTTTGTCCTCAATGATTACATCTGAGCAACCCTCTTTTTGATTTGTTGTTACAGGGCAAACTCCCACGTAGCATTGGATCCGTAAAACATTCCTTCACATTTGAAGTGTTGTAACATTAAGTGTAGGGTTGCCTATATGAGCCCCTGTAAAATAGCGTTTCAACTAGTTTACCCCTGTACTTTTACGCTCTACCTATTTCCCCCTAGACAACATCTATTCTTCCCAATTCCACATATATTAATTGATTTCTATCTAATTAACCAAAATAAATTAAGCTTTTAAAAATCTAAGTTTTGCGTTTTAAAATCGATAATTCGTGATTACTATACCGTGATTGACTTAACCCGACTCAAAATATCATACCCGAAATCATTTTGTTTACCCATTTCCCCAAATTGATTTGGGAAAAAAATAGAAATTAGGTACAATGAGGGTACTTCGCTACCACACCAGTACCTACTCGGAACTCCTTTGTGAGTAGTTCTCGAAGTCAAATGAAACTAATTAGAAGAAGAAAACTGGCTCATACTTCCAGTTAAAGAGAAATAAACAAATGGAGAAAAAAAATAAGAAATTGAATTGAGAAAGAAGAAGTCGATTTTCTCAGTTTCGAGGAAGAAGAAGACCTAATTTCTTTTTTTTTTTCATATCGATTTGGGGAAATGGGTAAACAAAATGATTTCAGCTCTGATATTTTGAGTCGGGTTAAGTCAATCGCGGTACAGTAATCGCGAATTATCGATCTTAAAACGCAAAATTTAGATTTTTAAAAGCTTAATTTATTTTGGTTAATTAGATAGAAATCAATTAATATAAGTGGAATTAGGAAGAATAGATGTTGTCTAGGGGAAAATAGGTAGAGCATAAAAGTACAGGGGTAAACTAGTTGAAACGCTATTTTACAGGGGGTCTCATACAGGCAGCCCTTAAGTGTAAGACTCTTGCTCTACTTTAAAATAGGAGTCGTAGAGAATGTAAGTTAAGTTTATAAACACCAGTCGAGTGGGGTTTCCACGTATGGTCTATGCATAAGCTATATGCAGGATCATGAAAAGAATTGGTTAACTTCAAGTTTAGATCAGCATGCTGCTTTACATACTCTGGTTCAGACAAGATTTAGCTTTTGACAACGATCAGCAGGAGACCTGAATGTAATTTGCCCTATTGGGAAGAATTATGTTGTTGTAATCAATCAGAGAATATGTAGTCGCTCTGTTTTGTCTAAATAAACTCTTCTTCTCTAATTACAAGATTTTGTTCATGGATGTTGACATAATTGTCACTCGGACCATTTGATGAAAACAGAAAAGAAAAAGAATTTTACGTTGTAGGAAAGATGGCAAATGGATAAAACGATGAGTGATTGCGAAAGTGATCATCTTAGTATAAAATTACAGCTTATATTATTACACATGTGGGTTGTGTTATTGTACTACAAACAAGCAGATAACTTCAAAAGAGTAGTAATTTCCTTGGGAGTGGCATGTTGTTCTTCATTTCTTGGCCAGCAATTTCTTCGGGAGCTTATTGAGTGGAGTTGATTTAAGCAAGAACAGCCTCGCAGCCCTCTCTTGCAATGTCCCTCCGCATTTCAGTCCACGTGACTGAAGCTCAGTCTTTAATCTCTCCATCCCCAAAACCTGAAACGAGAACATAGATGGTTTCAAAATAGGTTTAGTAGCGTGATCAATGCAACAAACGAACTATAATGACGCGATGTTGTACAGAGCAATTCGAGTTTCCTATATATTGACCAAAGACATTATTTTGATATTGACTTTGCCTATGAAAAAGCAATACATACCTCCATATCTGTTGCTGTACTGAAGTCATCAAAGTTAAGTGGTTTAACAGGTTCTCCCGCAGCTCCTCCTGTCTTTATGTCAGAATCATGGCCTTGATTCTTAACAGCTTCAGACGAAACTGACGTTTTACCATGTACTTCGACCAGATTCTTCCCTGCGTATCCACTTGACTTCTCTTCCTTTTCAGTATGACCCATTGCATCAGCAACAGCAACAGCAACATCAACAGGTAAATCATCAGTCTTCTCTACCTTCACACCGGTGATCTCTCCCTTAACTACATCTGAACTTTGGCGGACTACAATGTCATTCTCTTCATCTGAACCGCTATTGCACGACGATTTACCAGAAGACTCACCATGGTGAGCTTCAGTCATAACCGAACCTGAGCTTCCATCAGTATCATCCTTATCTGAACCAACTTGGACACCATTGTTTAGAACAACAAAATTCTCATCTTCATCGTCGCTGCTATCATCGCTGTCACTATCATCAACAGCACTCTTTCCCTTCCTGAAAAAACAAAATCATCATTCAATAACAAGAACAGAGATATACACAACCCAAAGTAACAAAATTACATCACCAGCTCTTGTATAGCACACAGAGACTACTGAATCTAAAAAAGAACAATTTTTGCAATAGTAAGACTTGGGAAGCTTCATAACCTTAAACTATAAATCATGACTTGTTCCTCCTAACAAGTCAAAAGAACATAGCTTTCAAGCACAGAAACCATATAGAAAGATTATAATGCATACATAGACTACTGAATCTAACAACTCCCACCATTAGCATCAAAAAGGAACAATTTTTGCAATCACAGAACTTACAAAACACATAATAACGAATTGTTCCTCTCCTAACATGTCAAAAGAAGATGGCTTTCAAGCACAAATACCAAATAGAAAGATGAAAAGAGAGTTCATACCATATCTTAAGTCTTTTCGATTTGTGAGATTCAGCAAAGATCTTCCCTTTCCTCTTGCCATTCAGAAAAGATTCTTTCAAAGCCAAATCAACCGCCTGAATACACTTATCAGATTCTTCCGTATACTTCTTCACATACTTGTGCGTAGCTCCGTTTCCAACACCTTGTTTAACTTTATTCTGCTGCTCCTTGACATACTCTTGACCCAGTTTCACAAGCTCCCTATCTTTTTCCCCTTCCCTCCACTCCTTAAGCATCTTCTCAGCCTCTACATGCCTCAACCTCTGTCCGTTCATATCCCTACACGCGCCGAAGTTGCTAGTCTTCTTCACTTCTTTAGAGATACGAAGTAAAGACCCGAATCCTCCTTTACCTCCACGGAGGGGAAGGACGAGATTCACGGTGGCGTCAGGCTGAGAAACCGATGATTCGTCGGAAATCTGGTAGCCTCCGCATATCAATCGCTGTAGATGCGTCGGAATCTTCGTGTGCTCGAAGATCCGTTGCTTGATCTGATCTCCATACGCTAACGGAGATGAGAAAGTTAGGGCTAGTGATTTCCCGTCGAGTAGTCTGACGAAAAACTGCAACGGCTTAGAGGTCTGATCCGCCATCTCGATTTCGATTAAAAGCTTTGGACGACGACGACGACGAGATTCTGGAGAAGATGAAGAGAGAGAATAGGGGAAATTGAATGACACGAAGCCCTAACTAATATCACTCCCTTTGGTGGGTCGGCTTAAAATATCTTCTTATCCATTTTTGGGCTTTGTGATTAAAAAGGCCTTTTAATTTCCCGAATCTATATCAATGGGTCCTATTCGACGATTTACTCAAAAGTAACTAATAAATTTCTCAAAATTCACAAATTGTGCAACAACCTTGCTTTGCTCCTCGAGAAAAACCTAAACAATTTCCTAATTCAAAATAGGTAACTTAACATCTTATTAAACCGATCCTAAGTCCATATTTCCGTAGGATTAGGATAACTTATTTTTTTCGAGTTTTCTTCAACCATCTATCTCCCTTTTAAACTTCAAATCCAAATCCTCTACTCACATTAATTAGTTTCCTCATTTCTCTGAACTTGAATCTTCCCAAAACCATTGTAAGAATGTCCCTCTTTTGTTCACTTCCCCTAACATGATCTACCTCTATTTGCCCACTTTCAACACACTTTCGTATGGAGGTGAATTCTTGGGCTTCACGACGCACCAATGGTCTCATCAAAAAAAACTTCTTCCTCAAGGATCTGTTACAAACGAAACCATGGATTTATGGAAATGCCTTGTACTTCAAGGGAGCTTGGGAAGATAAATTCCAAAAGTCAATGACGAAACACATACCTTTTCACCTTGTCAGTGACAAACAAGTAAATCTGCCTTTCATGCAAAGTCGTAAAAGACAATGTATGAAGGATTACAATGGTTTCAAGGTCTTTAGACTGCCATACCGACAAGGGGATAATGGTACAAGCCGCCAATTCTCAATGTGTTTCTATCTTTCGGGAACGAGAACGATGGACTGAATAACCTTGTGGAGAAAATGACCATCTACTGATGGATTCTTGTGGAGAAAATGACCATCTACTGATGGATTCCGAGTGGGACAGTTAGAGTTGGTGAATTCAGAATACCAAAATTTAAGATTGAATTCGGGTTTGAAGCTTCTAGGGTTTTTGACGACGAATTTGAACTTGGTGTGTCATTATACCAAAAAACTCTGATTGAAATCGATGAAGAAGGTACTGAAGCTGTGGCTGTTACTGCTATGCATGGCGCTGTTGGCTGCTGCTCTTCTCCTCCTCCGATAGATTTTGTGACAGATCATCCATTTTTTTCATAAGTAGAGAAGACAAAACCGGAACTGTTTTGTTCGCTGGCCAAATCTCGATCCTTCCGAATCTTCTTCTGCTTAGGACCAGATCAGAGTTTGGTATCTTAAGCTATTTGGTTCTTTGTGTACTTTTTTGTTTTTTTTTTTTGTTTTTTAAGGTTTGCTATATTATATTTGATCGTTAGAACCTAAACCTACCTCTGCATGTTGGTTAAACATATGAAGAATCAGCCAATTTTAGAGAAAAGTGAAATATTTACTCCAAAATTGGTTCGATAATGAAAATTTAAGGTTATTCAACCTCCTAGAACTTAGTCATCAAAAAACTCCACAATTCTAAGTTTCGGTAATTTTACTCTAGTTTTAACTTTAACGTTGACATATACAAGTGGCTGGGACATGTGTAAGAGTATTTTTAAGGGTCCCCAAGATGAGTGGCACTGAAATCGGGCTCGGATGGTTTAGGAGGGAGCAAGGGCAGGTTGTTATTAGTACGCAGATTGCGAAGCGCGTTTGAAGCGAACCGCGACGCGTATAACGTTGCAACCAGGCTCGACGAAGAAGCTGCATCACGTTCACGTTCGCGTTGTGCGATCGCGTTTCGGAATCGATCTTCTTCTACGGTTAATGACCTGGCCAGTTTCCTCCGGCAATGTCTCCTCCATGCAGCTTGAATGAAAGACGCTCCCCAAGTTCTCCATTGTACCGAATAAAACCTGACAATACAAACCGGTCAAAACCGAACTTAAATAAACAGAACCGGAAAGCAGGGGAAACAGAGATCGGTCAAAAGAGACCAAACCTGAAAGTATGTTGAAGCTGTTTGCTATGTAGTCGTCTGAATTGCGAAGCCACGAGCTTGAGATCATCTGCTGCAAGAGCAAAGGCTTCTACTTCGGTTAAAGCTTGAACTGTTCTCGTCGAGATCGGAAAATGAGACGAAGACTGAGGATCCAATGCCCAAGTGAGAAGATCTTCGCCGCAAAAGTCACTAGCCTTGAGGTATACCGCGTTAAAGAACCCGGTCCGGCCACCGTTTGTGGTGGCGCTCATCAGTTTTCCCCTCATAACAAACAACATCTCCTCCACAGGGTCTCCTTCTCTAATCGCATAGCTGTTTTCGGTGTAGAGCACAGGTTTTAGCTTGTCGCACACGGCATCTAACAATTGCTCATCCATTATCTCGAACAGAGGTACCTATATTTTTTCATTTGATCAAAAGATTGTTTGAATGTAATACCAATTAAAGGATCGAAGAGAGAAGCTAGAAACACTTACTTTCTTGAGGAGATCAAGGCAAAAATGGCGTTTGATGTCTCTCCTGAGGTCTTTGGGGAGGTTACGCAGAAGATTTTCTTCTTCAACTCCTCTAGTTTCTTGCCATTTATATTGCTCATACCTTCTGATACGTTTCCTCAGGTCATCGGGTAACATACGGTGAGACATCCACTGCTCTGCATCTCTTTTTCTCACTCTCATCTCCTCTTCCCTTACTGTTGTCGACTCCAAGTATTTCTGTAATGGAAAATGAAAACATCAGCAGTGTTTTATCTTTCTTGTGGCTTAAGTGTGTGGTGAGAAGAAGGCAATGAAAGGAGTGGTTCAAAGGGGGATTTTTACCTGCATATTGCCAATAAGTAGTGCAAATAAGACTAGTCCAGATATGCAAATTGATACAGCAAATATGATTTCCCCAACGAATTTGCTCGTATTGAGATTTTGCCCCAATGCACTGCAACGGAAAAAGGAAAAAAAAAAAAAAAAGTAATCAGATTAGTGTATGAGATATTACCTGTCTGTATAGGCACGGCTCATCATATTTTAGCCATCCATCAACTGTGTCACATAATTCCTAACCTTAAATTAGAAACCTTAGATAGAGTCAAAGAGAATAACAAACCTTAAATTACGCAGACCCCACCAGAAGCAGTAGAAAAATTTCTTCCAGAAGTCATCTGATTCAACGATCCCACTCTTTAAAGCATCAGTAAAGATGCCAAAGTTGAAGACCGTTGAGTTTGTTATATCATCAGGGTTGATAAACGGGCATGAGGTAGTCAAGAAATCGTTGTTAACAGTTCTGTTTCTATCACAGTAGAGGAATCTAAAGGTACACACTTCTGGTCTCTTCTCGCAAGCTTCACGCCAGCATCTGTCTTCTCGTTCTACTGCTATTAAGTACCATAAGGCTCCAAACACCTAAAGAAAGTAACCTTATCAGATAAACTCGATCAAATCAATCAACCCTTGGGGTTGGGACGCCTGTGTGTTTATAAAGATTCGATAATCTGATGGTTTTGAAACTCACATGACTGGCTAACATATAGAGAGATAGGTTCCAAGCAGCTCCAGCCCAAGCTGTTTCAGTAACTATACCAGATGTTCTTGTAACTTCACTGTAAAGTGGAAAAATACGAAGAATCCTGGGGATGTATTGAGTAAATATGACAGTAACCAGATAGTCCTTAGTGATCAAAGAGACCGGGTTGTTGACATTGGGGATCACAGCTAAGACTACAAGCTGCAGAGGAAAAAAGATAACTACATCAAGAAACCATTAAGCATTAGCGCTACGTCTAAAGGAATCAAGTAGACCATGTACCTGTGGGAGTGGAAGGATAGAAAGAACATCGATGATGAAGTAGGAAGAAAGGTACTTAATGGCTATCGCTTTGGGATCATCAACCAACTCGCCTCTTCCAAAAACCCGGGAAGAAGGAGAGATAAAAGCAGTTCTAAACTGAAACACAATGTGAATGATGTAAAAGGCATCTATAAACGTTCGAAGCACACTAGCAGCTATCTCCAAGTTGTGATGCAAATTAAGACAGTGCCTCTCTCCATCAACGATAGGAATATAGAAAAACAATGGATCAATCGCCAAAGCAATAACTGAAGCAAAGAGAAAAATTTTGTTCCAGTTCTGCAAGAAAGAGCCTTGTGGGTTTATGATGTTCTTCTCTGTAGTAGTAGAAGAATCTCTCTTCTTATGTAAACCACCGAAACTACTTAATGGTTTCTTAAAAGTCCTGAACTTATCTGAACCTTTCTCAAATCCTTTACGAACATTCTTGAAAACAGAGTTTAGAGATGGTCTAGCTTTGCTTCCGTAACCGTACTCTGTGTTTCCTTCTGAAATCAAATCTCTGAACCTAAACAAAAAACAATATTTTGGTTTTCTTTCTAAAAAAATAATTCATTTCTCTAAATCTCAGAGTGAAAATAATGATTCTAAAGAACAACCTTACACGATTGTCGCGGCCAAAAGCCATGAATCAGAATTTGCTATTACTCTTCGTCGGATCCTGAATCATAAAAACAAAATTAGGGTTCCGATTAAAGTTTAGTTACAAATCTTCGTCCCAGAAAAAAAAAAAATTAACTGAAGACGAGAGAGAGTCATAGAGAGTAACATATGGATTTGATCTCTTTAAATTGTTATCCCCGAAGAAGACAACAGTTACAGATTAAAAGTAAAAAAAAAAAAAAAAAAAAAAACGAAGAAGAAGAAACGGAAACTAGAAATCAAACATTGATATTAACTTACCAAAGCGACGTTTGAAGTAACTGATCAGTGATCAGCGGCGATTAGTACGGAATTTTCCGGTGAACTTACAAAAAAAATTGGAGAATTCTCTGGAATTTTAATGGCGGAGTCAAAAATACGTTTTCGTCAAGCGTCAAGCTTGGCATGGCGCTGCTTAATGGAGACTCTCTCATGGTAGTTTCTACGAAATTGTGAGGTTTTGCAATAGGACAAAAGAGAGGGAATTTAAAAAAAAAAAAAAAAAAAACATTTTTCGATTAATTTGAAAAGTCAAACTAGGTGTGAGTCGAAAACAATTAATGGGCCTATTCTAAAAAAGCCTATTAAGCCCAATTCGTTATTACCGTACCTATTCTAAACTCTTCAGTTGTCCCCATATATATATATATTTTTTTATAACTGTCTTCTTCATATTCTTCTCGTCATAGTAGTAAGCTCTCGCAATCGGAAGACATCGTCAGTGGGCGTAATCTTTTGCAGGGTAAGGTTAGTTATCTCTCTCTTGGCTTTCTTTATTCGCATGTCCAGATGTCCTTCATCTCTCTCTTCGTTCTTTCTCGATACTTGCGTACGTTTTACGTTTCTTGGTTGCTTTTCAAAACGAGTTTGGTATGGAGATATAATACTGATTGTTGTCATGTTTACTCATAAAAATATAATCGAAATTAGAATCCGTAGGTGTTTGGTTCAGAAGTACTAATCCTGATGCGTATTTGACTATTTGTTATATATTTTCAGACTCGTTCATTCTGTTCTAGAATGTCAGATTCAAAGTCTCGAGACGGTGACATGACTAAGAACTCAAAGAGAAGAATTCTTGCTTCAGACGAAGTTGCAGTTTCCAAAAACGAAAGCTACAGACTAGAGAACCTAAAGAAGAAGGACAAGAAACAAACATCAAGGAAGCTTGATCTTGATACTAACGAAGATGCAGGTTCTAAAAACGAAAGCTCCAGACTAGAGAACCTAAAGAAGAAGGACAAGAAACAAACATCGAGGAAACTTGATCTTGATACTGACTTTGAGCCAACAGAGGAAGAGGTTGATGCATTGCCATTAGATTGTTCCATTTGCAAAAATCCATTCTTGGTTCCTGTTGTCACCAAATGCCAACATTACTTCTGCGAGAAGTGTGCTCTTAAGGTAATTAATGTTTTCTTTACAACACCTTTGACTAGTTTGGCTTAACTTCTGAAAACAGAGTTTCTCCTTGTTGTTTATTTCATGATGCAGCATCACACTGAGAACAGTAAGTGTTATGTGTGTAACGACCCAACACTTGGGATTTTCAGCACAGCCGTGGAGGTCGAGGAACGAATAGAGGAAGAGCGTGAGAAAGCCAGAGGTTTGTAATTCTCTGTTTTACCAATGTTTTAAAACTAAAAAAAGAAACGCTTGGTGGTGATTTTATCTGTTAGCCATGGTGAAGGAGGTGTCAGAGATGTTGAAGAAGGCATCGGTGATGATTGATGACGCCAAGGGCGCAGCGGAAAGAGCGGTTAAAATGGTGGAGGAGGTGTCAGAAATGTTGAAAAGGGCATCGGTGATGATTGATGACGCCAAGGGCGCAGCGGAAAGAGCGATTAAAATGGTGGCAGAGATTGAAACAATGGTGAAAATAGTGGCGGCTATGGCGATCAAGGCTGAAGAAACGGCGACTATGGCGACTGAGATAGTGCAAGAAGCAGAGTACATGAAGGAGACGGCTAAAGCAAATATGGCCAAGGCGTTTGTGGTGATGAGGACAGTGGCGTGGGACGTGTCAAATTGGTAGAAAGCAGTCACAACACACACCAAAGTTTCATTTTTTTGCTGGCTAATTGATTCGACTTTCAATCATAGATAGCTTTTTCAAGAGTGTATAGAATTGGCTTCTCATTAATTTGACTCGGTTATATAGCTTTTTTTGCCTGTGATTTTGTTATGGTGACATCAATTCTTTTATACGTTGTGTGAGTGTGTGTTTTTAATTATGATCTCATCCTGACATCAGTTTATAATCCATTTTTTTTTTTTCACTAGAACATTTCCATTATTATACAAAGGTGAAATACATGGTGAAATGCCTTTTTAAAATCCTAAAACCGGAGAAAAACAAAGATATCCCCGGAATCTTAAACTCGATACAAGGGAACACAACATAAAAACTAAAGCCAACAGAAAAGCTCTCAAAATCACTGGGGAAGTCGGAAGAGACCATTAGTCGCGAGACTAAGGACTCAAGAGTCGATGTCGAAAGGACCTGCAAACGCAAATGGAAGAGATCCAATGATAGAGGCCACCGCGAAGATTTAACCCATCTAAAAAAGAATACCTCGAACAAAATAAGCCATGAACGCGAATCTAATTCCTAACCACCTAATCTTGAACCGAGAATATATGTCAAGAACTATGCCTCCCCACAAATGGACACTTGCCACAGGGTTTAGTCTTACAATAAACTGACATGGAACAGACCACGGAACAAACCTATTTATTTTCTAGACTAATGGCGGTGAAAGGAGACTTGGTTTGAAGATTCAACGAACTAATAATAACGTAAACGAAAGCTATCCTAAACCAAACAACAGACCCGGCCGTAACTCCCTCGAGATCGAAAGCTAGACTAACTGACCTAACAAACCAGTGGAATAAGCAAAAACCAACAACTAAGGCCAACATCAAACAAGCCGGGGATATACCAAACTAGCTTAATTTGATGAGATTGAGCTTGATTACCGGACAATAGAATCGACCGCACCACCCCCTCTGAAGAGACAACTTCGACGAACACCACCGACCAATACGATGGACCAGATATGTTACTTCAAAGGTAGAGCGAGACTCTTGAGAACACGGCAGAAAGAGGACGAATCACTGGCAATACAAATCCAAAACACAGGTAGATCGAACAAGACATCAGCATCTTCAAAATCATCAATAGATCTACACCTGGAACCCAGAGTAGCTCCACTTCCGATCTCGTCAAGAGAAGTCAAAAACCGTTCGAGAACTACACAGCCTAGAGGAACACTACAACAAAAGAAAGAAAAGCATAAAGAAAGCACAAAGCCGGGGCTATAAAGCCACCGGACGTTGGCCAAAAAACTAGAGATCGCGGCTTTTGTGTTTTGAGAGGAGAGAAGCGAGAGAAATTAGGTTTGAGAGAAGGAACTGTTTTTTGTACAGTGTATATCTCTAAGGGAGATTTGGTACCGTTTATAATCCATACAAATAAGATTCTCAAAAGATTCTTCTTTCAATCTACTTTTAGTTTTTAGAGAAGATGATAAGAATAGTAATACACATATCATTGGTGTCATAAACTCATAATAAATTGGGAAGATGGAGAGATATACACGTGCTTAAAGTCAATAGCTAATCCAAAAAGTTAGACGACAAAACCCAATAAACAAATGACACGTAAGTCTATTTAAGGATTTTGTCGGTTTATCGTAAATCCATTGGTGGAATTAATATTTGTCGGTGGGGTTCGTTGATTTTTTTTGCCTAACCAACCAACCCAAAATAAAAAAGAAACAAAAATATCAGAGCTTTGCTGACCCTATTTGTTTCTATTTTATCCATTCCATTCCCAACCAAAATAGATTCCTCAAAAGGGGAAAGAAGATTAGAGATGGAGATCATCAGAGGAGACGACGACACAGAGATTTACGGAGCTCTCGTGACGGCGCAGTCCTTACGGTTGCATCATCGTCACCACTGCAGAGAAGACCAGTGTACCTCTGTTCTCGTCAAGTACATTAAAGCTCCTGTTCATCTCGTACGCTCTCTTCTAATTCTCTCACCCTCCCCCTGTTTTAGCCTTCCCGTTCTTTCTTTTTTTTTGTCTGTAAATTTCTCGATTTTTTTTTCTTTCTCCTGATGTAGGGTTCCGATTTAAGTTTACTTGTTCGTCTCTGTTAGTTTTAAAGCTAACACGATGGTGTCTATATATGACTCAGGTTTGGTCACTTGTGAGGAGATTTGATCAGCCGCAGAAATACAAACCATTTATAAGCAGATGCACTATTCATGGTGATCCTGAAATCGGTAGCCTCAGAGAAGTAGATGTCAGATCTGGTCTTCCTGCGACCACCAGTACCGAGAGATTGGAACAGCTTGATGATGAAGAACACATCCTCGGTATCAACATCATTGGTGGTGATCACAGACTTAAGGTGAATATATGTATATATATCCCCAAATCTCATAGCTTTTTACATATTCAGATTTCTGAAATTCTTATGATGATTCTTTTTCGACAGAACTACTCTTCGATCTTGACTGTACATCCTGAGATGATCGATGGGAGGTCAGGAACTATGGTGGTTGAATCTTTTGTTGTGGATGTTCCTCAAGGCAATACCAAAGATGACACATGTTACTTTGTGGAATCACTCATTAAGTGTAACCTCAAATCCTTGGCTTGTGTCTCTGAAAAATTGGCTGCTCAAGACATTACCAATTCCATCGCCACATTCTGAATATATTTCCAACGGATACATCATACAGTAACCATTGAAGATACGGAGAGAAGAATCATACTTTGAAGATATGGCTCCATCTGTCGCACTTACAAACTCAGTGAAGGGAAGAAACGATTCAGTGTATTTAGAATCTACCATTATGAGATTCTGTAGTCTGGTCACATATATAGAAGCACATGTGGTCTCGCTTCTTTGATCAGATCACCTCCATAGGCTATTTTCGAGCATGTGGTAAAAGTTTTGATGTAATTTGTCTGTTGTCTGTTGGACAGTGTCTGTATTTACGTACCATTTGTAAGATAGAGCTACTGTATCTATACTATCACCAAGAGTCGTTGCAGGAACATTTTCCATCTCTGAAATGATGAACTCGAGCCCCCTCTTGTAAAACAATTTCACGGTTTCTCAAGACCGACATGTATTTGGCTACAGTGTGGCAATCCGAACATATATTTGTGTTTTTGACCACTCTTATAGGAGCTATGCCTTTCTGCTTGACGAGTCCATAGGTCATTGCTAACTTCTCTGTATGTCCCATTAGCAGCTTCTCTTTCTCTGATTCACTTACGTCTTGGTGCATACAGCTTGTGTCTGGCACGTAACCCGATTTCTTCATTTCAAAAACTAATTTGTACAGCTCAAAGTATATCTCTCCTTCATCAGGATGTGCTTTTCCTCCTGCATAGAATACGTGGACCGTGTGATCTATCTGAATCCAGCTCCACAGATCCTGGATTCTCACCATATGAATCCTCATCGAGTTACGTATGTGTTCAACATCTTCCCATCTATTCTCATTACTATACAAGTTTATCATCATCATGTAGTTAGCTGGATTGTGTGGTTCCAGCACTTGTAGCCTCTTCCACGCGGCTTCAGCGAGTTCTAGGTCTCTGTGAATTTTACAAGATGCAAGAAATGCACCCCAAATAGTTGCGTCTGGTTTTAATGGCATTGTTTGAATGAAGTCCCAGGCTTCATCAAGATAACCCGACCTCCCGAGCATATCAACCATGCAAGTGCAGTGTTCGATAGTCGGGATAATACCATACTGAGAACTCATAAGATCAAAGTATTTCCACCCTTCACGGACAAGACCCGAGTTCTTACAGACAGATAACACAGAGGTGAAGGTTATGGCATCCGGTTCCATGCCCGCTTCAAGCATTGCAGTGAAAACAGCAATCCCTTCTTTGCCCCGCCCAAACATGGCATAACCCATGATCATACAGTTCCAAGAAGCTAGCGGTTTGTTCTTAATGCCGTAGAAAACTTCAGTCGCGCTTTGCAGATCCGCTGATTTTGCATACATATCTACTAGTGCAGTTGCAACATATGCATCGCGGATCAAATTGTTCCTCAAACAGAAGCTGTGAACCTCTTTGCCACTCTGTAGTAGACTTAAGCAACCTAATATCCGAAGCAAGCAGGATATAGTGGCTGCGTTCGGACTGACACCTTCTTTCTGCATTTTAATGAAAACTTTGAGAGCATTCCCGAAGTTTCCGTTTGTGGAACATCCCGACAAAATGGCTGTCCATGATAGCACGTTGGGCATCACACCGTTCTCCTTCATCTTCCCTATCACAGCCAAAGCTTTCTCTGTTTTTCCCCAAGTCGCATACCCAAAGACCAGACTGTTCCAAGTAACAGCATCAGGTTTGATCCCTCCCTTCTCCATTCTACTCATCAAAGCTTCAACATCTTTTAGCAGACCGGCGTACGAATATCCCGAGATGAGTGAATTCCAACTAACAATGTTCTTCCCATCCATCATATCAAAAACCATCCGGGCGTAAGGCAAGCAGTCAGTTTTAATATACATGTCGATCAATGTGGTTTCTACATATACATCGTACCGAAGCTGATTTCTTATCACATATCCGTGAATCGATTTTCCAAGTTTAAGAAGCCCCGATTCAGCAACAGCTTGAAGAAGACTACTTATTGAGCTCGTGTTTGGCTTCAGACCAGCAATTTGCAGTCTCTTTAATATCCCAATGGCATTTCTGTATAAGCCTTTAGAAGCGTAACCAGACAAAAGAGAGTTCCATGTCACTATATCTGGTTTCAGACCACATGTGTCCATTTCCTCTAGGAGACCCATAGCATCATCTACATGACCAAATTTCACATAACTCGATAGAATCGAGTTCCACGAAGATAAATTCCGTTCTTTCATCGAATTAAAAACTTCTCTAGATGATTCAAGCTTGCCATTCCTTGAGTACATGATAATCAAGGAGTTAGCTATTGACACGTTTGATTCAAACCAAAGTCTCAGAACAAACCCATGAATCTGTCTCCCTTCTTCAAAACCTTCTTTATTGCTACAAACCTGCAAAAGCTTAACCATTGTACTATCATAAGCTTTTGCACCAGAAAACTGCAAATCTCTGAAAATTTTCACAGCCTTTTCCCAATTCCCACTCCGCAAGTTTACCATTACGATCTCGTTCCATACAAGATCATCTCTTTTAGGCATTTCATCGAATAACTTGTTAGCAATATCCAAACTCACACATCTCCCGTAGAAACCCATCAACGCAGAAACCACTCGTGTGTCTGAATTATCGAGACCTCTCTTAATCAAACCGCCATGGATAGCGAAACCCAGTAACCGATACATTAGCACAGCACAAATTCTCAAAACCATAGCGAGAACTACTCCATCGAAACTTACTCCTCTGTTCTGTAGATGAACAAATTCCTCTAAAACCCTATACTTCTCTACTCCGTAATGCTCAATCTCATCCAACCAATCCCTCCATGAAACTTGAATCCTCGGGAATCCCATGAAGAACACAGAACTAGCGTATCCAAAATCTCCGAATTCAAGGTAACGAGTGATCAAGCATTTGCCGATGAACTCCAATTTGAATCGATCGAGTAACTTCACCATCCGAGCATGAGTAGCTCTAACAGAAACCAGGTTTTTGCATCCATTGAGCTCCTTCAACGGATGCAAATCCCAACTTGAAGACGACGGTTCCAGAGAAACTGAGATTGGTGTAGATTCAAACGACGCATGCTTGCTGTCCAGTGAACAACACGCCGAAGAATGATTAATAAGATATCTTCGCTGTGGCTGATGAAGAAACAAGGAGCTGTAACAATGGTGGAAAGTAACAGAAGAAAGGTTCTCCATTTTTTTAGGGAATCACTTCGGATAAGAAGACTCTCAGTTTTAAATCACTAAGAACTAAAAAACGCAGCGTTTTATATGTTTTATAGATTCATATCACTGCAAAAGAAAGCAAATTACTCAACTAAGCACTACAAAAAAGTTGAGAAAGATTAACATCATTCTCAAGTATTCTTACAACAAAAGCAACAAAACATACATAAACTTGAGCTATTAGTGTTCTTTTCTTCAAGAATGATACAAGAGGAGTAAAGGTTTTCCCATGGAACTAATCTGTAATGATCTCTACCACTTTTCTCTTGGTGTACCATCAGGGAACACAGGAGTGAGTACTTTCTCTTCCTTCTTTCTAGGACTACTTGATCTTCTACTTGAAGGAACCTTCGTGCTATCTTCTTCTTCATCATCATCATCAAAGTTAGGAGGCACATCTTCTTCTCCTTCGTCATCAGTCCAATCATCATCATTGCCGCCATCAGCACCTTCCAAGTAATTATCAACATCAGACCATTCTTCAGCATCACTATCTTCTTCCTCCTCATCCTCTGCATTGCTTCCATCTACCTGTTCGTCTTTCCCTTCTTCGTCTTTCCTGGGACCTCCTCTTCTTGGGAATCTTGGTACAGAAACAAGTGCACGCATCTTTTCTTTCACAAGAGTTAAAGGATCTTTATCTATCAACTCAGAGTTCCTGTAAGCTTCTCTTAAGAAAACCGAATCTCTTTCCCCTTTTAAAGACACATAGAAGAGATCAGGGTGCCTTATAACCATTCCTCTTAGTTGTTGCGAGAATCTGAATTCCTCACGGAAATGAGTCAAGTGATCCACCAACGTTCTTTTCTCAGTCGTTAAGCTCAAAAGCTCATGAATAACACCACAAGCATGCTTTTCTTTCTCAAGTGTTCCCGACCTCAAGTGGGAGAAATCCTTGTAAGGAGATATATATGGCATGTCACGGAACTGAGATATCTTTCTCGTCTCACTCTTTGTAAGATTGAGACCCCTTGGAAGCTTAACCCTATTGAACTTAGGAGGCCTATCAATAATCAAATTCCTTTCTTCTGTTTCTCTAGTTCTATTATCCTCCTCAGATAACTCAGCAGCTGACACTGCAAGCTCAGGATCCCAATGAGTCAACTCTAAAGCCGGACCTCTAGGCGTAGGAACCACACGAAAATATTGCGGGTAACGCTGACAAATCGTGTCGCGGAACTCCAAAGGAAGCCCAAAATCAGTCCTCAAATGAGAAATTTTCTCCAATAATATCCTCTTATCGATTGACATCATCACCAACTTCCTCAACTTAACAACTAATACATCTTCAAGCTCATTCCTAATCCTCATCTCCTCAAGATAGAGCCTTTCAGCTTCTGCTGTCATCTTGAACCTCAATGAATATGCTCCTTCTTCAACAATCTCAAACACACCAGGATACTTCCTAAGCAGAGCTATAAACCGACGACGTTTCTTCAAACCCAAATCTCTCCTGTACTTACCCAAACCCCTAAGAGACATCATCCTATCAGGTTGACTCACAAGAATCTTCCTAATGTTCAATACTAGTTTCAGTTTCTTGTCCCTTTGAACAACGTTATCAAAAGTAAGCTCTTTCCTTCTCTTCACAGCAGCTCTCACAGGCTCAACAACAACACGTGTCTTCCTAGAAGCACTCCAAAACCCATATTTGTTCCCCAAAATCAAACCTTCCCCCATAAACTGAGACCTCGCAGCTCGAATTGTGGATATGGGCAGATGGGATTTGACAGAAAGATTAGGTTTTTCATTGAATGGAGAGTTGCAAGAGACAAACAAAGGTTTATGTGCAGAAAGCAGGAGCTTTGGCTCCATTTGTGAGACTCAAAGCCTGTAAATTTAAGAAATGTTGATATGAAACTCCCAAGTCTTCTACAAGGAACGACAAAATATAAAAAAATTCTAATTGAGAAAATTAAAAAGGCTCACCTTATCGCTTCGGTTCAAGATTGAAACAGGTGAATCTGCTTCTGGTCACGAAGATTTGGATTTGGGGTTTAACGATAAAAATCATAAAACCCTCTTTTCCCAGGATGATGCATCTCTCTGATATCTTCTTATAGGTCTTGAACGTAATACTTTACCAGAAGCAGGGGTAAATCTGGAATTAGGCAAAATAAAAAACCAGTCCGCGAAGACTCAAAAACGATGTCGTTTCAGTCTCTGTTTCTTCTTCACTGGTGAGGACGACTCGATGGCGAGGAAGCGACGTTCGTCGGCGGCGGAGAGTTTGAAACGGCGGAAAGACGGAGAAGAGTCACTATCTCAAGTCGAAGAACCGGATTCAGATAGGAGGCTCATCGCCATTTTCGTGATCTTCTTCATCTTTATTCCCGCGGTTTCGATTGTCGTGTACAAAGTCAAATTCGCTGATCGAGTCATACAAACCGAAACATCGATACGTCACAGAGGAATCGTCAAAACTGATATTAGTTTCCAAGAGATCCTCACTGTGAGTTCCATCTGTTTCGTTCAATGTTGGAAATCTGTTAAAGAAAAGCTGAAAACTTTACGATGGAATGTTCATAATTTGTTTCAGGAACATTCTAAGGCCTCAGAGAATTCAACAGATAGGCACTATGATTATCCAGTGTTAGCTTACATTACTCCATGGTAGGTTTCATTGAAACAGTTTTTTAGATTTGAGACTGTTGCAGCACGGATTGGATTCATATGCTAAAAAGATATGCTGTGCAGGAACTCTAAAGGCTATGATATGGCAAAGATATTTAACTCAAAGTTTACACATTTATCACCAGTTTGGTACGACTTGAAGAGGTATAACCGTTTACATGGTTTAATGAGTTGTAAGTGGTTGCATTTTATGTTCAGAGATAATGGTAGTAGTGATATTCTCGGTTTCTGTTTCTAGTAGCCAAGGATCTGGATTGGTTTTGGAAGGGAGACATAATGCTGATAAGGGATGGATCCAAGAGCTTCGATCAAGAGGAAATGCTCTGGTAGTTTAATCAATACACCCATTCTCTTTCCTTCTTAGTATTATAATAATACCCGGAATATGCTGATGCTTAATTTGTTTTTCCTTCTTTGATTGTCTGAATTGTAGATATTACCAAGAGTTGTTCTGGAAGCAATTCCTAGTGAGATGCTTAAGAAAAAGAAACTAAGGGAGAAAGCTATCAATCTTATTGTCACAGAGTGCAAGTAAGGCTCTCCCAATAGTTTATGATTTCTTGGAAAGTTCATGTTCTGAATAGGATGACAGTCTTTGTGTACATCTTGTTATTTTTAACACTCCCTTGTCATCATGTTTGCCTTGAACTCTAGAGAAATGGAATATGATGGTATCGTGTTAGAGTCTTGGTCAAGGTGGGCAGCTTATGGCGTTTTGCATGACCCGGATATGCGGAAAATGGTATGGCCTGTAATCTCCTTCAGACTGCTTTCGATTTTACATGATACATTGACTCATCATATGCAGCAATTTTTTTAAAATCTTCTAGGCAATGCAATTCGTAAAACAACTTGGAGACACCCTTCACTCAACGACCTCACTGAGAAATACCCAGCAAAATATGCAGTTCATGTATGTGGTTGGTCCGCCTCGTTCAGAGAAGCTGCAAATGTACGATTTTGGGCCAGAGGATCTTCGGTTCTTAAAAGACTCGGTTGATGGGTTCTCTCTTATGACCTATGATTTCTCAAATCCACGGAATCCTGGCCCCAATGCTCCTGTCAAGTGGATAGATTTAACACTCAAGCTCCTACTTGGTTCATCAAACAATATAGACTCAACACTAGCCAGAAAGGTTCTTCTTGGTATCAACTTTTACGGCAACGATTTTGTAATCTCTGGAGGTATGTATATAAAATAAACAATCTTAAGTGTAAAAATAAGCAGCTTGTTCTCTTCCCGCCTTTCTTTCAAAACTTAACTGAATAAACTGTAATCTTTTGAGCAAAGATTCAGGAGGCGGAGGAGCAATCACCGGAAGGGATTACCTCACATTACTCCAGAAACATAAACCAACTTTGCACTGGGATAAAGAGAGCGGTGAGCATCTATTCATGTATAGAGATAATACGAATATCAAGCATGTTGTTTTCTATCCTACATTGATGTCAATCCTTCTACGGCTTGAGAATGCTCGTCTCTGGGGTATCGGCATTTCAATCTGGGAAATCGGACAAGGTTTAGATTATTTCTTTGATCTATTGTAAGTTCCTTACGTTACATTATGTTCTGTTTTCATAATGTTTTACTTTTATCTTCATCCCTTACTTAAATCAAATGCTGAGGAACCTTTTGTAGTTAGCTTAGCCTATAGATATTACTTTTGTTCTGGATAAAGGGTGTTTTGGTAAATTTAAAAAGGCTTCTACTGAAGAAGCATCTTCAAATCTCTGTGGCCACACATTTGACTTGCAATTTGGAACTAAGTAAGGTCACTTTGCTCTCCTCTCACACCAAAGCATGATCAAGAGGTATCTCATCCGAATATGCCACGTGTCAAGCTAGCCGTGGCTAGGATTGATTACACAGTCCACGTCAGCTTACTAGAAACAGCTCAATGCCTTGTCTTGACACTTTCTTCCACTTCTTCTTCTTCAATCTTTTCTTCAAAGTTTGATGATACGGAGAGGGCAATTCTTGGTATAGAAGGAGAGAGATAAAGAGAGAGAGCGACATGGAGGCTCTGAAAACCGCTACCTTTAGCCCTATGTCGGTTTTATCCGAGAAAAGATCAGAACCCCGAAAGCCCTTCACGCTCCCTAACCTCTTTCCTCAAAAATCACCGAAACCAATCTCCCAAGAAAGCTTCTTGAGGAGATTCAATGGTGGATTGGCTCTTCTGACTTCTGTTCTAAGCAGTGCAACAGCTCCTGCTAAATCCCTGACGTACGAGGAAGCTCTGCAACAATCTACCACCACTTCTTCATCTTTTGATTCGGATGGTCTGATTGAAGGGATATCCAATTTCGTCACAGACAATCCTCTGGTTATTGCCGGTGGAGTTGCTGCATTGGCTGTTCCATTTGTTTTGTCTCAGGTTTTGAACAAAAAGCCTAAAGCTTGGGGAGTTGAGTCTGCTAAGAATGCTTATGCCAAGTTGGGTACTGATGATAATGCTCAGTTGCTTGACATAAGAGCCACTGCTGATCTCAGACAAGTGGGCAGTCCTAACATTAAGGGTTTGGGTAAAAAAGCGGTTTCTACTGTTTATAACGGAGACGACAAGCCTGGTTTCTTGAAGAAACTTTCTTTGAAGTTTAAAGATCCTGAAAACACCACATTGTACATTCTGGACAAGTAAGGCTCTTTGAATCTTAAACAGTAGCTACATTGATTAGCTTCTTAATATTGTCTGATCACTGAATTACAGTCCCAGGCTATCAGTCCTTCATGCTCTTTGAACCTGTACTTCGTTGGTTTCTGGAAGAATATTCAAAATTAGAGTTGTGATAATCATAACTGTTATTGTATATCTGATACAATGTTGCAGTTGGAGAGAAATTGAAAAGCATTTTAGATTTCACACATTGTTGTTAATGCAGTCTAACTCTATGAATGGAAAGCCAGGTTTGATGGAAATTCTGAGCTTGTTGCCGAACTAGTGGCTCTTAACGGATTCAAAACTGCTTACGCTATTAAAGATGGTGCAGAAGGACCTAGAGGCTGGGTGGTGTGTGTCCATCTTCCTCTTATCTCACATTGTTTCCGTCGACAAATCCTTTCGATTCGACTTATTAACATTTGTCATTATTTTTCTGGTTTGCAGAATAGCAGCTTGCCTTGGATAGAGCCAAAGAAGACTCTCAGTCTTGATTTGAGCAGTTTGACGGATAGTATCAGCGGTGTATTTGGAGTAAGTATCCAATTTTACATACATTTAATATAAGTTTCTGCAACAAACATCGGAAAGTGATTTAGCATAATTTACAGGAGAGTTCTGATGGTGTGTCTGTCGCTCTTGGAGTAGCTGCTGCTGCTGGAGTAAGTGTTTTTGCATTTACAGAGGTCAGTTTTTCTGTGTTAGCCTTATTTCTTCATCTTCTAGTCTCCAGAAAGTTCCGGAGGAATTAATCCTATCTCTATCATCATCCTTACAGATTGAAACCATTCTCCAACTACTAGGTTCAGCTGCACTAGTTCAGCTTGCAGGCAAGAAACTTTTATTTGCTGAGGCAAGTTCTTCCTATCTTTTCTTATATCAAGATTCACTGCTGATTCAGTTTGAATGTACTTGTCGCATTTGGTGATGTTTTGATGGTTCTTTTCTGTATCCTCGACAGGACCGAAAGCAAACTCTAAAACAGGTGGATGAGTTCTTGAACACAAAGGTTGCCCCTAAAGAACTTGTTGATGAGTTAAAGGTAATTAATTTAGATACGTATCTCCATTAGTTACGAAACCCATTCTGTAAATAATACAACATTGAAAAACAGGAAATAGGAAAGGCTCTTCTTCCTCCATCAACAAGCAGCAAAGCTCTTCCTGAACCAGCAGCAGTAGCAGCAGAAGCAGCTACAGCTACAGCTACAACCACCACTGTCGATAAACCAGTACCTGAGCCAGTAGCAGAAGCAGCTACAGCCACCACCGTAGATAAACCAGTACCTGAACCAGTAGCAGAAGCAGCTGCAGCCACCACCGTAGATAAACCAGTACCTGAGCCAGAGCCAAAGCCAGAGGCAGCGCCAGCGGTTGAAGCCGCAGCTGCACAAGTAATAACAGAACCAACTGAAACAGAAGCCAAACCAAAACCTCATTCAAGACCTCTCTCTCCATATGCATCGGTAATGTTTCTACCTCTCATACGGAGGCTCTTTTGGTGGAAAAGGAAGAAACTTTTAAGCGGCTTACTGTTATAATTAGGATCTCTCTTGATCCTTGAACAAGTAGCTTCATGCATTACTATTTCTGAAATGGGTTTTTGTTATAGTTTATTAAATCTGATGTCTTGTTGCACTCTTTTGCAGTACCCTGACCTGAAGCCTCCATCTTCTCCGATGCCATCGCAGCCCTGAAAAAATAAAGGGAATCAAAATAAGCAGTCTCTCTTTTTACTTATTCTGGTTTTACCTCCTGCAAACAGAAAACAAAATTGGTCGAATCTTGTGACTTGTTCTTTTTTTCTCATTTTAACTTTTCTCCGGAACTTAGATGCTGCCTTGTGTCGAATCTGAGATAAGTGGACTCTGTTTTTTTTTCTTTCCCTTTATACCGCCATTGAGTGCTTTTATCAGTTGCAAGTTTAAATAAAGTGTCATGATCGCGTGAGTTACAAATGAAAATTAACGGGCCTTCAATCAAAAGCTTCTGATAGCATCCGAAGGTGTGGATGGGGTTTTGTTAAACGATATAATTTTTGTAGAGAAATTTGCAAATATCTTGTGTGATATGTGTGGATCTTTGTTCGAAAAAAACTCTTTCTTCCTCTTAGTTTTGGATTCCCTTTTAAACAAAAGGTTAAAAAGAGTAATGAAAAGTTTGATATATCCTTAGCATAAACCACCTATTTTGTGGAATCGATGTTTTCTTTACAAAAAGTTCTATGCCTTAATCGGCATCCAGAAAGTGTTTGAACTGACTAACCCCGGTTCTTGTTTTTCTAATGTTTTCTATTTGTCAACTTGTTTTCTTTTAAAATTTAGATTAAAAAAAAAAAAAAAAAAAAAAAAGTGGATCCCTGGCTAGTTGATCGAATGTCTCTAGCCGACTAACTAAACAATTTAACAAAATGTAAGTCATCACAATTTATGCATCTTCCGACGGATATTCATTGACAAGCCACTAAACATGTATATACTTTGTTATAATTTTAGCACTAGCGATCGTGGTATCATTCTTCACTATGAATGATAAACGTTTTTGTTCTTCATTCGTTTTTGGGTGTCGATTGGACTAGCTAGCAACCATGATGAATTTTCCTCCACAAGTGTGTTCAGAACCAGTTAATTGGTCCTCGAAGAAGCATAAAAGAATGGTCATACCATCTATAAAGATGAGTATTCAATTGCTTGGATTGTTTAATTTTTTGTTCTAAGATATTGCATCAAAGGATAACCTCGAGGACAAAAAAAAAACATGTTTCACCGTCTCTCCTTCCTATTGTTTGGTTGGATCCGTATCATATCATATACAAAAGCAATATAATGTCATCTAGTACGTCTATAAAACACAATCATAAATTCAAATTGTATTCTGTTTGTGATTGGTTTTTTTCTCAACGAATTTGTATCACTAAACTCGTTTTTTTTCCCATCATTTAATTCACGTTTACTTATATAACTTGGACATTTAATACCATCAATTAATATAGAAGCGTTAGACAATAAGAAAAGAATATACATCAATTAAAAGATCGGCCAATCAGGTCCTCAACGACAACAAAAGTAAATGAGTGTACGAAATACGAATGACGAGAATGGGGTTGGAATGATACGGTTGGTTATTTAAGTTAATGATCGGTTATTTTCTAACCATCACAACTCTTCGTGTGGTTGCGTGTTTTAACGTACGTTTGCAAACGTACGATGAGACATGTTGGTTATTACAAATACTCTGTTTTTTCACAACAAAAGCAGAAGAAGAAATAAGGAAAATAGAGAAAAACGAGAGATTCACAAAAATCAAAAACAGAAAGTCTTTGGTGAAAATACAAAACAAAACACTAAAACTTTATTTGTTTCTCTTGAATCTCAGCTTAGAACAAGAGAGAAACTTTGATTGTCTTATCCTGCGAGAGATTTTGTGTAACCCTAGGCTTTTGATAAGGGTCAAAATACTCTTTAAGAAAAGTGCCCTTGTGCGCGATTCAGTCATTATCCAAGTTCACCGTACGTTACGATCGAGAGTTACACCGAATTAACAACATTCTTAAAGAGTATTTCTGGTGAATTATGACGAGTGCATCGGTGCGTGAGATGACTTCAAAGTTTGGAAAGTTGGACAAGTTTGAGGGAGTAGACTTTTGAAGATGGCAGAAGAAGATGCATTTCCTTCTCACCACACTCAATGTGGTGTATGTTCTAAGCATGCCAATGCCTACCGTGACGGAGAATGCTGAGAATGAATCCGTGGAGGAGACAAGGAAGCAACTTAAGTGGGAGAACGATGACTACATATGTCGTGGCCACATTCTTAACGGTATGTCTGATCCCCTCTTTGATGTCTATCAAAATGTCGAATCCGCAAAGGAACTCTGGGATGCGTTGGAATCAAAGTACATGGCCGAAGATGCTTCTAGTAAGAAGTTCCTTGTGAGTAATTTTAATAATTACAAGATGTCTGATTCAAGGCCTGTTATGGAGCAATACAATGAATTGCTTCGCATCCTAGGGCAAGTCGCTCAACACAACATGATGATGGATGAATCCATCTCGGTGTCGAGTATCATCGACAAGTTGCCGCCTTCATGGAAGGATTTTAGGCGCATGTTAAAACACAAAAAGGAAGAGTTGTCTCTGGTACAACTTGGTAGCCATTTGCGCATAGAGGATCCTCTAAGGGTGCAAGAAGGTGGAAAACCCAAAGAGGCTGAACCTTCTTCAATCAATATGATGGAGGAAGGTGGGAGTTCTAAGATGAAGAATAAGGGGAAGAAACGTCCCTTTAATGAAAACACTTACGGAGGACCTAACAAAAAGCTTAAGAGCGTTTGTTGGTTCTGCAACAAGCCGGGTCACTTTAGACGTGATTGTCGAGCTGCAAAGGATAAGAACAGAATGGGACAAAACCGTTCAGGGAAAGGGTCTAAGGACCAAGGCCAAACCACTCATCAAGGTCAGAATTTTGTAAATGATTCACATTCACATGTGTATTATGTATCAAACATTTCTGAGGCATTTTATATGCAGGATGATGGAGTGACGTGGTGGATTGACTCGGGGTGCAACTACACATGTTTGCAATGATCGTGGCTGGTTCAAGACATATGAACTAGTTCAAGATGGCTCTGTACTACACATGGGCAACGAGTCAACCGCTCCTATCCTAGGCCGTGGAAAAGTGGTGTTGGAGTTTAGTTCCGGGAAATCTATTGATCTCAATAATGTACTTCATGTACCTGGAATTAAGAAGAACTTAGTCTCTGGTAGTGTTTTAAATAAGTGTGGTTATAAACAAGTGTATGAGTCGGATAAGTATGTTTTATCTAAAGCTGGAGTCTTTGTTGGATTTGGATATTTTTGTAATGGCATGTTTATGCTTAATATTAATAAAGTTGTGAGTTCTATTTACATGTCATGTTCTAGCAAAAATGATTCTTCTCTATGGCATTTAAGATTAGGTCATGTGCACTATAAAAGAATGATTGATATGTCTAAAGAAGGTTTGATTCCTTATTTTGACATAAACTTAGAGAAGTGTAGTACTTGTATGTTGACTAAGATAGTTAGAAAACCTTTTAAGAGTATTGAAAGGAATTCTAAGGTGCTAGAACTTGTACATAGTGATCTAGGTGATTTGCATGCTACACCATCTTTAGGGAACAAAAAGTATTTCATCATGTTCATAGATGATCATACTCGGTTCTGTTATGTTTATTTATTACATGCTAAAGATGAAGCCCTGGATAAGTTCAAGGTTTATAAAACCGAGGTTGAACTACAACATAGTGACTTGATTAAGAAGTTACGCACCGATAGAGGTGGAGAGTATTATGATCCTGTTTATTTCCAGTCTGTGGGAATTATTCATGAGACTACGGCTCCATATACACCACAACAAAATGGTATATCTGAGAGGAAAAATAGAGTCCTAAAAGAAATGGTTAATTCCATGTTATCTTACTCTGAATTAAGTGACGGATTTTGGGGTGAAGCTATGCTAACGGCTTGCTATTTATTAGTTAGGGTTCCTAACAAAAGGAACAAGATTACCCCATATGAGCTTTGGTACAAAAAGAAACCAAACTTGAATTACCTTCGAGTTTGGGACTGTAGGGCGGTTGTTAGACTACCCCAACCAAAGATTAAAACTTTTGGAGAAATAGGTATTGATTGCATCTTTATTGGATATGCTGAGCATTCCAAGGCTTATCGGTTCTATGTCATAGAACCTAATGATTCTATATCAGTTTACACTATGATTGAGTCAAGAGATGCAATATTTGATGAGACACGTTTTTCATCAATACCTAGACCAAAGGATCTTGTTCCTAGTTCAAGTGGAACAAAGGAAGGACATGACACACTCATTCCTTCTAATGCGTCACCTATGCTCCGCAAGAGCAAGCGAGGAAGAATTGAAAAGTCTTTCGGTCCTGATTTTCAGCTTTATTTAGTTGAGGGATCAAGAGATGAGGTTGAATATCAATACTTGTATTGTTATCATGTTGATAAGGACCCTAGAACGTTTGATGAGGCTATGCAGTCCATAGACGTTGCGTTTTGGAAAGAAGCGGTAAATGATGAGATAGACTCCATCGTAGAGAATAATACCTGGATCCTAACAGATCTCCCACCTGGTTGCAAGCCTTTAGGCTGCAAGTGGATCTTCAAAAAGAAGATGAAAGTCGATGGAACAATTGACAAATTTAAAGCTAGATTGGTGATCCAAGGCTTTAGACAAAAGGAAGGTATCGATTATTTTGATACCTATGCTCATGTTGCTAGAATATCTTCTATAAGATTATTAATTGCTTTGGCTGCTATTAATGATCTTGTGATCCACCAAATGGATGTTAAAACAGCGTTTTTGAACGGTGTGGATGTTAAAACAGCGTTTTTGAAGGGTGTTTTGGAAGAAGAAGTCTATATGAAGCAACATGAAGGGTTTGTTATACCCGGAAATGAGCAAAAGGTGTGTAAGTTAATAAAGTCATTGTATGGGCTGAAGCAAGCACCTAAACAGTGGCATCAAAGATTTGATGAGGCAATCTTATCAAATGGATTCAAGTTGAATCAAGCAGACAAGTGCTTATACAGCAAATTTGATGAATCCGGTAATGGAGTAATCATTTGCTTATATGTTGATGACATGTTGATCTCTGGTACTGACTTAAGACAAGTAGAACTTGCAAAAGAGTTCTTGTCATCAAATTTTGCCATGAAAGACATGGGGGAGGCGGATGTGATTCTTGGAATTCGAATCAAGCGTGAGAACAAAGGCCTATGTTTATCTCAGTCTCATTACATTGAAAATATGCTGAAAAGGTTCAATTATGAGAAATGTTCTCCTGTGAGCACTCCCATGGATGCGAGTGTGAAGCTTATGCCTAATACAGGAAAAGCGATTTCACAACTCGAATACTCACAACTGATTGGCTGTTTAATGTATGCCATGACAAGTACTAGACCGGATATAGCTTATGCGGTAGGAAAGTTGAGTAGATATACTAGTAACCCTAGTACTCACCATTGGCAAGCTATAAGACGGGTGCTTAAGTACTTGAAAGGAAACATAAATTATGGTTTGTCTTATGTCGGATTTCCTTCGGTCTTAGAAGGATATTCCGATGCAAGTTGGAACTCCAACTTAGAAAGTAATTCTTCTACAAGTGGTTGGGTGTTCTTGCTTGGAGGAGGTGCCATCTCATGGGCTTCTAGAAAACAAACTTTTATTACAAGTTTAACCATGGAATCGGAGTTCATAGCATTAGCGGCTGCCAGCAAAGAGGCAGATTGGCTAAGAAATTTAGTCTATGAGATTCCTTTGTGGCCGAGACCGGTATCACCAATTTGTATACATTGTGATAGTAAAGCCACTTTGGCTAGAGCTTATAGTCAAGTGTATAATGGTAAGTCACGACACCTTGGTGTTAGACATAGCATGATACGTGAGCTGATCACTCATGGGGCTATTACCATACAGTTTGTTCGGTCTGAGCAAAATCTAGCTGATCATTTGACTAAAGGGTTAGCTAGAGACTTGGTGATCAAGTCGGCTAGAGGGATGGGTTTAAAGTCCATTTGAAATTTTTAATTGTGAGATACCCAATTTCCCTCTAATACAATGTTAGAGGCTGAATTCAATGTGGAAAGCTTACAGTTAAAGTTTGAAGCACTTGTTGTATCATCCCAAAGTAAGTGCTTGAACCTGCAAGAAAGGATTAGGTTGAAGTTCTCTTCTTAATAGATCTTTTGAAAAATTGCATTTGCAGGTGCAAGATTAAAAGATCTACCTATATGAGTATGAAGTGGAGCCGCTTCAAGAAGCTTGGACTTAGCTTCCTATATGCTCATGAATGGATAGGGACACATGGCTTATAATAGTGTCAAGTATAAACACTTGGAGTAGCGTAGAAATTCATGTGTGTATTATCTTCAAGTGTCCAAAATGAGTTGAAAGGATTCAATCCATAGGACATCCTAATTCTCGGGCATTTGAAATGTGTAATGTCACTAAGATATAAATTCAATCGTTACGATATTTATATTGATGCATGAGTTTGGTTTATGTGTGTGATTTTGTGAATCAAATATTAAACTTAAATGGGGGAGGAATGTTGGTTATTTAAGTTAATAATCGGTTATTTTCTAACCATCACAACTCTTTGTGTGGTTGCGTGTTTTAACGTACGGTTGCAAACGTACGATGAGACATGTTGATCATTATAAATACTCTGTTTCTTCACAACAAAAATAGAGGAAGAAATAAGGAAAAGAGAGAAAGACTAGGATTCACAAAAATCAAATACAGAAACTCTTTGGTGAAAACACAAAACAAAACACTGAAACTCTATTTGTTTCTCTTGTATCTCAGCATAGAACAAGAGAGAAACTTTGATTGTCTTATCATGCGAGAGATTTTGTGTAATCCTAGGCTTTTGATAAGGGTCAAAATACTCTTTAAAGAAAATGCCCTTATGCGCGATTCCGTCATTATCCAAATTCACCGTACATTACGATCTAGAGTTACACCGAATTAACAACAGATACTTCGTCGTCGATCATGCAAAACTGGTCCTAAAATTTGGAATTACTTTAAACCCAAAACAATAAATTTAAATAAGGTGGTGGTCCTTACGATAAGCCACATGTCGTGTGTTCGTTACAACTGCTTTATTGGTTCGGTTTATTCAATTACCTACGTATAAAAATCTAACCACTTTTTCATATGTATCGTTAGATCATAGATGTATAGAAGAAGACGAAGACCTATATACAAAATTTATATAATAAAGTCCACGAAGGGAACAAAAGGGAATATCCTGGAGGCAAAACTGTATTTAATCTCTCCTCAGCCTAGCAAACTTTCAACTTACACTTTTTTCAGTGCTAACAATATATTCTCATTGAATTCCGATCGAATTCAATTTTGTGTGAGAGAACATTTTTATAAATGTGGTCATGTTCCTTAATAAGTTAATCGTGTATATGAGTGACATTGTGACACTACTACTTTTAACTGTAGTTGCATTATAGTATTGAATTTAATGAATTTTTTTTTTTTTTGTTTCAAAGAATTTGAACAGTAAGAGTGCGTTGAGTTAACTGTAGTTGCATTATAGTAATATTCCCCTTAAATTTAATGATTTTTTTTTCTTCATTTGATTTCCAAGAAGTGAGCAGTAAAAGTGGGTTGAGTTAGTATACCTTATTTGTTCGATGTAGTACAGTTCAGAGTTCACTGTCGTCTTATTATGGGATTCTGATAGAAAACAAAACGTGCATGATCGACTTTTGTCATATCAAAAAATTGTAATGAGGATTTTTTTTTTTTTTTTTTTTTTTTTTTTTTTTTTTTTTAACAACATGTAAATTAGTATTTTACATACTTTTTTGTGATACAAAAACTGCTTTGTTATATTTGAAAATTTCTAAGGCGAATTTAACAAAGGAAAAAAAACATATGGAGCTTTTCATTGATCACTTGATTTTAATGAGCTGAACAAATAATAATACACTAGAAGACCTTTGACTTAATTAAATCTGATATTGCTTATTAATGATCTTAAATTCTTAATAGTTAACGGGCGGGTGTATCAAATTTATTTATTCAACCTATATATGTTCCAAGGAATCACAACGGAATAGTAAATGAAATCACGGGTGCTTGTGGTTTTTATTATTGCTTGCAACTTGCAACCTGCAAGATACTACTACTACTACTACTAACAATAACAATTCAATTAATGAGAACAACAAAACCAATTTAGTAATTAGTAATAAGATTCTTTTAACATACACAAACCGACCAAACCCGTTGGTTACTTGATTTCGTTGCTATAAATAGAAAGGATGGTTCGTGTGCAAACCCTTCAAAATAAAAACAGAACGATCACTCTCTTCTCTCTCTCTCTCTCTCTCTCTCACTTATTCTCTTCTGACTTCTTCGTCTTTCATTGTAGTTCGGTACCGTTTTATATAAATGGATAATCATCGCAGGACGAAGCAAGCCAAGACCAACTCCATTGTTACTTCTTCTTCTGAAGGTAAGCTGAAAACATATATATAAACGTCGTTGCTTTTTTAAAAACTTTGTCCATGTTTTGTTTTTAAAGAAGAACGTTTCTATATATCTTGAGAAATAATTTGGTGATGACATGACACAGAAGTGAGTAGTCTTGAGTGGGAAATTGTGAACATGAATCAAGAAGAAGAAGATTTGGTCTGTAGAATGCATAAGCTTGTCGGTAACAGGTTTGGCCTTTAAATTGAATAGCTATAACTAATGATTAATTTGTAGCAAAACAGTCTATTCAACACTAAATTTTGTCCTTTTTCCCTATATTTGGAGAAAAGGTGGGAACTGATAGCTGGAAGGATCCCAGGAAGAACAGCTGAAGAAATTGAGAGGTTTTGGGTCATGAAAACTGAAAAGTGATCAAACTTATCTATCTAGTTTTCACTAATTGTTTCCATTTTATTTTTATTTACCAACTCTGTAATAAATAAATAAACTATCTTTAATCCCAAATATTTAATAATAAACCATTTATTTATTACTGTACGAATGTTTGGGCCTTCCAAGAGGAGAATACAATGTTGGACTTCTTCTAACAAAAAAGGAAGACTAAGTGTAATGGTTATAGGTCCAAATTGAATAATTAAGTTGACAAATAGGATTTTGATACAAAATAAAATAGGACGTCAGATGTACATTTTTATTAAATACGATTTTCCTTCTAGAAGCTTTATTAGTTGTAAAAAATTGTGGATATACTCACTGCGTAAAACACTTGACACGTTGAATGTGGCCAAATCACCAAACCTACTTCAAAAGATAAAAAGAAGAAAAAAAAGAAGTGGACGTCGTTTTATGACTTGTAAAACGACATGCCGTCTTCAGGCCCCACGCATGTTTGCAATTTTTGTTTGTCGTTAATGCTATTTCACCTACTCCTACTCCTACTCCCACAGTCCACACACATATTTTCTTCTTCTTCATCCACGTTGTTTGGTTTTTTTTCTCTTTAAGATGTTTCCTCCGTCATCACGAAACATACGTTTTTGATGATATACTGTAACGCATATCTGACCTGATGCCTCTTGGAGATTATAATAAAGAGTTTGATATATGCTTTTAATTAGATCAAAATCGTCGTCTCTCAGTTAACAAACAAACAAAATCGTTGAAATATATGTCTCTTACTGATTAACGATGACTTTTGATAGAACATGTGTTTAGAACTTAAACAAACGGGTTAGTTATAAGCCATAAAAATAAAACTACATTACATTTGGAAAAAAATTATATACACACAATATTCACTCATTCTCCTGTCAGTTATATTCCAAGTACTGTACATATAAAAAATAAGAAAATCACTTCATAACATTTGTCACAAATCATGATTACCATAGTGAGAAAAAAAATGTATATTATCTAACCATCCACTTCAGATTTCAACTAACTCGTCCACTACAAATTCAACCAAATGGTACAACGTTTGAATATATTGAAAAGAGATTATTCTTCATTTCTTTGTTGGTTAATAGTTTTAAAACAAAATTAATTATAAAATATTGACGATATTGTTGAACAATATTGCACCATTCTAAAACTTACTTCTTCTTTTTTTCACTAAAGGATTATGTTGATTGATAGGAATATACGGTTTTACAAAAAGGATTAAGGGCAATCAACCCAGCTAAGAGCATCTCCAATGGTACTCTATTTTTATCTCTATAATAGAGGTGAGTTTTACTTCAATGGTCCTCTATTTTCACCTTTAAAATAGAGATTAATATTTTTTCCTCTATTTATAGATGAACCCTAATTTTTTTTACAAAGGTAATCCCTATTTTAGAGGTGAGAATAGAGGACCATTGGAGTAAAACTCACCTCTATTATAGAGTTCCTCTATTATAGAGGAAAAAAATAGGGAAAACTATTGGAGATGGTCTAACAAGCTAAATCTAAACTAAGATTCTAGCTATATCATCTACAAAAAGCTTTTGAAGCCAACACGTATACCCAGTTGCTACATAAGATTGACGGTGATCCTCTCTTGTTACACTCTTTGCTTTCAGATGAGCAGAGCCGGCCTAAAGGTCAAGCCAACGAAGCATATGCTTGCGGCCCTATATATTATATACAAAATTCGGCCCTTTTTCCTCAAAAGTTTCTTTGGTCTAGTGGCGTTAGGAGTGTTAACTGGGAGTTATGCATCATGAGTTCGAACCTTCTTTAGCTCATTTTCTTTTATTTTTCGTTTTCGTTTTAATAAACATATATATACAGTCACAAAAATCAGCCCATTTTTTTTCTTTGATTGTGGCCCTCGAAAAGTTAGCGACGGCACTGCAGATGAGTACCAAGATTTGAGTTCCTGTCTTCCAAAAAAAACTTTATAGTCCAAAACATTACCCAAGGCTGCTTCCAAGGATTTGGAATACAGCAAGAAAGAAGGCCAAGCTTTTGGCCGCTGAAGAGCTCCAACAAGCTTTATATCTTCTGAGGCGAATATGATCTTCCTAAGATTGTGACTAAACATACTCTCAATAGACCAAAGCCAGCTTTGAAGGCAAGCATCCATTTTAGATTGTATCATAGCAAAGGACTTTCTGCTATGCAATAGAACTTCACCAGTTTCATTTCTCGAAACCCATGCTGCTCCACCAACATTGAACTCTTTATCCCAAGATGATGCAAAGTTACATTTTAGCCATCCAAAGGGGGTAGGAGACCAGTGCTTTTTAACTTGGGTGAGGTTTTGCCTTGCAGCTTATGACTCTCGTTCCTTCAAGGATTGAGCATGAAACCATTCCGGGACATTATCTCTGATTTTTGTGATTGTCTCAGGCGCTCTAAACCTTTTGCCTTCAATACTGAACAAGTTTCTGTTTTTCCATATTTGCCATAAAATCCAAGGGAAGGCTTTCCTTATTTCAACCTGCACTTTGCTATCTTTGCTCAATAAGGATCAAGTAATACAAATTCTGATACAAAGATTCAGAATCAAACCCATTAAGCGGAGTCGGATAGTCATATAGTGCCCAGATTTGTCTAGCAACCGAACATGTAAATTGGACATGGTATGCTGATTCTCCTTCCATCCCACAGCTTTGACATCTTGAATCGGTTTTCAAGCCTCTGGCAATAATTTTATCAGCTACAGGGATACCACCCGAAACAGCTTTCCACATAAATGTTTTGATATTGATCACTGTATTGCATTTCCATAACTGATCTTTTATAATAAGGATGGAAGGTTGCATTGAAGCTTCTGTTACCAGATCAATTTTCTCTCTTTGATAGGCAGCCCAATAACCAGATTTTACTAAATAGTCCCCACTTTTCGTGTGTTCCCAGATGAAGAAATCCTTCGAGCGAGGAACTGGCTTGAATTTACAAATCAACTCTACATCTCTAGGATAGAAATGATACTCTAGTTTGGTAAGGTCCCAAAAGTGAGTTTCCACATCAATGAGATCTTTCACTTTTAAGTCCAAATCAAAGATAATATTCTTCATTAATGGGGCTCGCATAACACCATCCAATATCCATCGAGAAGATCAAACCATAACAGACTCACCATCACCAATCATTTGTCTAAGCCCTCTGTTTAGCATATCTCTTCCGTGAAGGATGGTCTCTCTCCAAGGTCTGCACTTAAGAAATCACCCTCTTCAAAGTATCTGCTTTTAAAGAAAATAGCAAACAAACTCTTGCCATCATGCAAGATCTTGGATGCTTGTTTTGCCAAAAGAGCTTGGTTATAGATTTGGATATCTTTAAAACCAAGTCCTCCTAAGTCCTCCTAAGTGTTTTGGTAAGCATAGCTTGGTTATAGACGACATAGCCGACGTCAGATTATCACAAGTCTTTTTGGGGAGCTTGAAATGCGACATAGAAAAAATAGGCATCGCCATAGCCACTGCTTTCAGTAAAATTTCTTTCCCCCCTTGAGAGAGAGAGAACGGGCAAACCAACCAGACATTCTACTTTTCATGTTTTCATGGATATAGGCCAGCATGTCTATCTTAGAACCACTGAAGCATTCTGGTAAACCCAAATATTTAGTTGCTCCCAAAAGTAATAGAGGAATTATCAAAGTTGATCAATTGACCTGTGACATCACCATAATCTGATAAAATTCCTTTCAGTGAAGCTTGTTCCACCGATGCTTTTACCAGAAATAAGCTATCGGCTGCAAACAGAAGGTGATGGATCGAAGGTCCTTGAGGTGAAAACTGAATCCCATTGATTTGACCAGCCACTTCAGCTTTGTTTAGGAGATGAGTTAGACCCTCAGCACAAAAAACAAATAAGGCAGGCGAGAGAGGATCTCCCTGTCTAAGGCCTCTTTGCGGGTTTATTAATCCAAACGGCTGCCCGTCTATAAGCACCGTATACGAGACTGTAGTAACACAAAACATGACATATCCACCCACTTTTTGTGAAACCCCAAGGCCAAAAGAATAGCTTCCAGAAAACTCCACTCCATATTGTCATACGCCTTTGACATATATGTTTTTACTGCCATTAAGTTCTTTGAAATCTCCTAGTGAGTGCGCAGACCGTGAACAACTTCATGAGCAATAAGAATGTTGTCCGAAATCAATCTTTCAGGGATGAAGGCTGATTGATTTGGGGACATAATCAATGGAAGAAGAGGCTGTAATCTAGCCATTATGATCTTTGCTACTACCTGGTATAGAACCGAACACAGGATTATAGGTCTCAAATCACTCATAAGAGGTGAATTAAGCTTTTTGGGGATGAGACATAACTGTGTAAAGTTCCATTCTTTAGGGAATGCTCTGTTGACAAAGAAATTGGTTATCTCACCTGCTCTCCAACTACATCCCAGTACTGTTGGAAAAGAAGATCGGTCATACCGTCTGCTCCAGGCGAGCTTGAGGGTTTAATTGAGAGAATTGCATTCTTCACTTCCTCTTTTTAGACTGAACCTAAGAGAGCTTGATTCATGTCTTACGTAATTCTGGGAACGAACCCGTCAAGCATTGATTGTGTATCAACAGGAGTGGAAGTTGAAAACAAGGATTGAAAGTAGGAAGCCACTACTTCTCCCTTCAAAGCTTTTGATCTATGTAATATACCATTGCTATCAACCAGCTTATCTAGACCATTCTTGTTTCTGGGATTTTTTACTGAGGCATGAAAGAATTTTGTATTCTTGTCACCCTCCACCATCCATTTTTCTCTGCTTTTTTTTGTTGTCAATGGCTTTCTTCTTATCTGTAAACTTCAGCCAGCTTATCTCTAAGAAGGGACGTTCTTTGCAAATAAGAAGAATCCGAGGATTGAACTGCTTCCAGTTCATCTTGAAGAACAAAGACTTTTTCCTTGGAATTGAGCTCATTCGACTTTTTCCATTTACTCAGAGCTTTCCTGCAATTTCTTATTCTAATGGACACTGGAACTACAAAGCTGTTTGAATCAAGATTCCATGCATTATAGATTGCCTCTTTCACCATGGGTTTATGCAACATCTTTTTATCAAATCTAAAAGAACCTTTGTACGAGTCTTGAGAAGAAACCACATTTACTAGGACCGGACGGTGATGTGATCCCCTTTTTGGTAGAAAAGCCTGATTCGCTGCAGGGAACATTGCCAACCTTTCTTGTTCGCAAAAAATCTGTCCAGTTTGCATTGAATCCAATGAGACCACCTTCTACCTCCCCATGTGAATCCGTTCCCAGTGCTCGAGAGTTCACTCATCCCACAATCTTTAATCATATAAGAGAAGGGGATAAACGAAGATTCAGCTCTTCTCGGGCCTCCAATTTTTTCTTTATTATTGAGGAATTCATTAAAATCCCTAATCATACACCAACTCTCCTTTCTATTCAACCCAAGTCTAGTTATTCTTTCCCAAACCTCTTGTCTGAAACTAGCATTAGGATTGACATACACACAGGAGAGGAAAAAACTATGTGCTCCCAACTGTACAGAGAGATCTAGCACATTCTTATCTTCATACAGTACACCGATATCTACACTTTTCTTCCAAAATAAAGCCAACCCGCCACAAGTACCAACTGGGTTAACCGTATATACATTCTCATAACCAAGCCAAACTTGAATATCTACAATCACATCCTTGCAGTTCATTGTCTCCATTAAGAACATAATCTCAGGAAAGTGCTTTTTTTGCAATTCCATGAGACGAGGAACTGTCAAGTCTTGAGGCCGCCCCAATCTTTGACAATTCCAGCTCAGTATGCTCATCAGATATGTGATAGTCCCTCCTTTGGGACTATCAATGGTGCTTTGAGCCTTATAGTAGTGGGAGCACCTTCTAGAACAATCACTGCTTTCTTTTTTTCCAAACTTCCTTTAGGTAGACCTAGATCTTTAGTAACACTATCTGTTTTCAGCTCCATATCTCTACCTTTCAGCATTCTAGCTTTCTTCTGCTGCCTCTTTCTAGGCTTTTTCATTTTTTTACTAGAACCGGAAGGACCATTGATGTTCATATATTTTACCCTGTTTTCCCTTAGTATATTCACATCTTTTGCATCTTTTGCTATCCATTTTCACCATTATTGCATAGCTTTAGGACTAATCATGCATTAGAGTTTAGTTGCATTGCATTTGCATCTTTTCATGCATAAACAGGTGATTTTGAAGCTTAAGGAGCATGGAAGCAATGCTGAGGAAGAAGTGAAGCAATCAGGAAGGGAAAGCAAGAGAGTTAAGGCTGAAATAACAAGGTCCGGAGTCCAACTCGACCGCACACTCGACCAGACACTCGACCGTGTGCTGAGGAGGACTCGACCGAGTGGAGAATGCACGAGAGAAGCCAGCTCGACCTGCCACTCGACCGAGCACAGGTCGAGTTAACCGAGCCGTTGACTATTTTGTCTTTTAGCATTTTTAGGGCTTCCACTCCCCTCCTATATAAAGCCTTGTACCTGCAGCCACAAAAGGAGTGAGCTTTTTAGATATTCTCAAAACCTAGTATTTACCCTTTTTGGGATTTATTCTTTTTGCTTTTTATTTTCCTAGATCTTGTACTTGAAAAAGACTAAATTCTTCAATATTGTTAGTTTAATAACTTTCTTAATATTGAGAATTCAAGTTTCATTTCTTTTTCAGTATTGTAGATCTTTGTTTTATCTTTCTAATGATGCAAGTTTCAATATTTTCTGGGTTTATGATTTTGATGTTTATCATGTGTTCTTGTGAGTAGTAGCTTAGGATCTTTAGGATGGGTTAGGCTGGGCTGTGAATGAGGTTTGTTTGGCTTGATCAAGCTTGATTGTTGTAGATATCTTCTAGGGTAGATGTTCTTAATGCTGATCCTATATCTAAGAGGGTAGGATCTGATTTCAAGCATCTTAGCATCACACCAATGTTTAAGAGGCATAGATAAGGCTAGATTTAGAGCTTACCATCTTGCTTGCTAAGAGATTAGAGGTTTTGTTTGGTATGAGACATATTTCTTACTGCCTGCTTGTGTAGATTCTTTACTATGTGAGAGCAAGTCTAGAAATGCATAGGTTTGATTGTTTCTTGACCATGAGAGTGGGAGAAGCTTGTCTTAGATACATATGTCTAAAGATTAGCTCATGTTGTTTGAGATTTGTTGATCAAGTTAGATAGCCTCAATCATTAGTCCAGCCCATGAATCCCTCCTCAAGTCCTTCCTTGTTTATTGATTTTACAGTTTTAATCCTGTTGCTTGATTGTAGTTTGATTCGTCTTTGCATTACTCTGTTTTTATTGCATTGCTCTGTTTCTGCGTTTAGTCTAGCTCGACCACTCACTCGACCTGCACTCGGTCGAGTGCTTGCTCGAGTTCATCCCCAGAACTCTTGTTCATGCTTTGTGATTGTCTTGTTTCATTCTATTTGCATTTATGTTGCATTTACTTAGTATCTTGTTCATTACTTGTCTTGCATTAGTTCATTAGCATAGTTTCTATTTCTGTTGGTTGCATCATTACTGTCTTAATCATCCTGTTTCATTTGCATTTAGTTCTTAGTTCATTTAGTTTACATTCTGCACTTTACATTTTCATCATAGGATTGTTAGTCACAAACATCCTTTACATCTGGCTTAAATTAGATCTTTATGCATATCTTAACTGTTCACAAACACTCAAATTGGATTGACATCTCTTATACTGCAACTACATAAGGGGAATTGAAACACCTTACCATCCATCCATTCATTGCATACATACATCATCATTCATCCATCTTTCACCATCCATACAAAAAATTTAATTTTTTCAAGTACAAGATCTAGGAAAATAAAAAGCAAAAAGAATAAATCCCAAAAAGGGTAAATACTAGGTTTTGAGAATATCTAAAAAGCTCACTCTTTTTGTGGCTGCAGGTACAAGGCTTTATATAGGAGGGGAATGGAAGCCCTAAAAATGCTAAAAGACAAAATAGTCAACGGCTCGGTCAACTCGACCTGTGCTCGGTCGAGTGGCAGGTCGAGCTGGCTTCTCTCGTGCATTCTCCACTCGGTCGAGTCCTCCTCAGCACACGGTCGAGTGTCTGGTCGAGTGTGCGGTCGTGTTGGACTCCAGACCTTGTTATTTCAGCCTTAACTCTCTTGCTTTCCCTTCCTGATTGCTTCACTTCTTCCTCAGCATTGCTTCCATGCTCCTTAAGCTTCAAAATCACCTGTTTATGCATGAAAAGATGCAAATGCAATGCAACTAAACTCTAATGCATGATTAGTCCTAAAGCTATGCAATAATGGTGAAAATGGATAGCAAAAGATGCAAAAGATGTGAATATACTAAGGGAAAACAGGGTAAAATATATGAACATCAACACCCCCAAACTTAGTCTTTGCTTGCCCTCAAGCAAATAAGCAAGACATAAGAAGGTAGGTGAGGTTTGAAAGTGGGATCTCAGCTCCTAAAGCTTACAAACAGACCATCTAGAATCAATGTCCAAGTTACTAGTACTATGATGCAAGTTGAATGAGCTGTACTTAAAGACTTTAGACAAGCATGTCACAACCTTTACTGATTTGAGCCTTAGATATCCACATGCATTCAAATCAACCATTTCCTTTAACATTCATTAATCAAGAACATGAATCAATTCTATGCAATGCTTAAACTCATTTGGCTTGGAGGTAAAGGCTTTGAGACAATGATGGTCTCTTTTTAGAGTGGGGTTTATCAATATCAAGGTTCTCTCATAAAAAATGGATTGAGCTTTAGAAGAATGCTAAAGGTAAGAACACCTAGACACATACAAGAATAAAACCTTGTCTACCCAAAGGTACCCAAAGTGTTTATCCTAGCAATTTAAACCCAAATGATCCTAGTGCTACCCTTTAACTTCTTCTTTTCTCTTTCACCCTTTTCTCTTTTGGTTTTCAAGTCTTAGGAGAGGTTTCTTATTTGATCTTTCTAGTGGGATGGGGGATTCTTACTTATTTGCTATGGTTCTCTTTTCTTCTTATTCTTAAGACATACAAGCTTTTTGCTAGACTTTTCTTTTCTTTCTTTTCTTTTCTTTAACTAGAACCATCTTCAACAATTTTTGCTTCCCATCATTTCACTAGACCTTGCTTAAACACAATCTCCTCTTAAAGACTCTACCCTTTTTCTTTCTCTCTTTCTTTTTTTTTTCTTTTCTTTCTTTAACTTCCAAGTCCCAAACCCAACAAATGAACCACCTAGTCCTATCTAGTTTGAAAAATGCAAACTAGAACTACACAAGGCTTTACTCTTGTCAGCTCAAACCTAACACTTTCTACCAAGCTCAATCCCAAAAATAGGCCTCACACACTCAAGAATAAACATGGCTTGAAAGAAGGGTTGGTTAAGGGTAGGGGAAACTGATTCTTAATGAGGAAATCAGCTACTTGGATCAACAAGAGTGGTAAAAAGGAGAAAGATGATCCAAATATGTATATGGTACCCATGAGTTTAAAGCAATGCACACATTGATAATTGAAAGTCAATATTAGGTTCTTATAGATAGGAAATGGCATCAAATCACAACATGCTTCAATTTAGACCAAATGCAATGCAGGAATTCAATGCTTGGTTCAATCTTATGCTTCTAACCACTCAACTAGCATCAAAGTACTATTAACTTGGGCATTGATCCTAGTTTGGTGAATCTAGCAAGCTACAAGGAAATACTCATCATAGATCCCTAATGCAAGCAGTCCTATATGATAAACAAAATACTTGAATATGCAAAGCAAACTACATGAACACTCTTTTTTTTTTTATAAAGATTTTTGCAAAAATTTTCAAATTTTTAGGGTTTTTCTATGCCTTAGATGCTATGCAAATACTAACATGATGATGCTAAAAATTTGAAATAAGAAAACAAAACACAATGTCAAATGCTATCTCAAACCCTCCCCCAAACTTAAATCACACAGTCCCTTGTGTGAAAGAAATTTGTTTGAGGCTTCAAGACTTAAAACAAAACACACAATATGAAATGCAATGGTATTTACAATGTAAAGGTGATAGTGTTACCTCAAGGATTGGAGAAGAAACTATCCACATCCTCCTGCATGCTATCAAAAGTGTAGCTGGGGTCTTGTTGGTGACTTGGAGATGGGGATTGGGGCAGCTCGATGATGGCGACCGACCGTGACTCGGTCGAGTGCATGTCCGAGTGGGGGGGTCGAGCTGGCTTGCGAGTCTATTTTTCCAAGTCCAGTTCTCTCCAAACCCATCTACACTCTCATTAAACAGCCTGTCCAACACAAACATAAAAGAAAACACATCAAAACTACTAAGAAATTAAACCATATTTACAAAGGATACCTTAGGGACTTCCTCCCTAGTGAGCTTGTTTAGAGTCACTAAGCTTGACTTCTTATAGCTCTTTAAGCTTGATTTGGAGACCAAGGAGGTGATGAAATCCCCCTGGTTCTACTTGATAACCTTGGTGTTCCTTCTTGATCACTACTTCCTTGACACTTGAACCATGTTTCTTCTTAAACTTGAGTCTTGGTCTTGCCTTCTTCAAAGACCTCTTGTTGAGCTGAGCTTGAAGTTCCTTCACTAAACCAACTAGCACTTGAACTGACCCCTTTAGTTCTTGGACAGTCTTAGCTTGGGCTGAACCTTTAATCCTAGGGTTCCCTCCTTCCTCAAAAACTTCACAACTAGCCTTTTTCCCTATCATAAAGTGCTGACCTTCAATAGTAGGCTGATGAGTAGTATTATTGATGTCAAACTTCATAGTGAAGTCTTTAGCAAGGTGGAGCTTGATGGTTCCCATCTTAACATCAATTACAGCTCCAGCTGTGGCTAAGAATGGTCTTCCCAAGATGAGAGGATCTTCTGGCTCTTGGTCCATGTTCATGATCACAAAGTCAGTTGGGATTCTAGCCTTCCCTATCTTTACTGGGAAATCTTCAATCACTCCAAGCACATCCCTCTTTGATCCATCCGCTAGGCCAATATAGAGATTGCAAGGCTTAAAATATTCATATCCCAACTTCTCAGCCACTGAGTATGGCATTAGGCTCACTGAAGCTCCTAAATCACATAGGCACTTGTTGAAGTGCATGTAGCTGATGGAGCAAGGCAGGTTGAATGAGCCTGGATCCTTAAGCTTGGTTGGGATAACAGCTTTCCCAATCTCTTTCAAATCTTTCATGTCTTGGTTTTGAGCCTTCTGCTTGGATAATTCAAGAAGCATGTCCTTGAGTGCAGGATGGTGAGCATATTTTTCCAAAGGAGGTCCTCTATCTTCCTCCTTCTCCTCAATGACTTCCTCTTTCTTCTCAATGACAACCACCTGTTGAATAGCCATCACTTCCTTTCTTTCAATCACAACCTCTTCCTTCAAAGCCATCACTTCTTCCTTCTCAATGACTTCTTGATTTTGTAAAGCTAACTCCTTCTCTTGTTGCAAAGCCAACTCTTTCCTTTTCTCAATAATATCCTTGAGTTCTTTCAGCTTCTGTGCCTTGAAACGTCCTGGGAATGGTAGAGGTGGTTTGTAAGCAGGAGGAATATACTTAGCAGGCTTAACAACTTCTGTGTCCTCAGCTCGATCGACCACTCGATCCTGCACTCGGTCGAGTGCTCGCTTGAGCACTTGGTCGAGTGCTTTGACGGATTCAGTCTGCTGTGCACAAGCTTCACCCTGGGCTTCAATAGAGATTAAGAGCTTTAGCTGTAAACTCCCTTGGGTGTGGAATAGGTTCTTCAAGAAGTTGGTTTGGCGTAGGAGATGAAGTAGAATCAATGGAGCTCTCCATGAACTTGACCTTGGAGTTTAGGTCATTAGAATAGGAATTCAACGTTTGGTTCAGCTCAGCAAACTGCTTTGCTACCTCAATCTGCCCAGTTGCTTGCCCAAGTAAAAGTTGCTGCATCATAGCTCTTAAATCAGGTTCTTGGGCTTGTGAAGTTTGAAACACTGGAGTGTGACACCATTGAGCCTGGAATCCTGGTTGATGTTGCCATGGTACAGAATGGAACATACTGTTGTGAAACATGATGACTGACTCGAACAGGAGCCTATCCTATAAACCGAAGAACTAGTCTTAAAATAATCTGAAATCAAGGTAGAATCTGGCAAATCTTCATGAGAACTTCCAATAGACCTTGCTCCGGCTGAACTTGGATCTTCTGATGAAGTTGGACGAAGGGTCGGCTTTGAATTGCCTTCTTTCAGGCTCTTTCTCAGTTGAGTATAAGACGTGTCATCTGAATCATAACCAAACACCAGACCTTTGCCAATGTCCACATTATGAGAAACCACTGGGACAGGTTCCAAGCTGAGAGCTGATTTTTGTGAAAATGGAGACTTTTCTGCTTCAGCCACTGACTTCTTAACTATCTCTTTCTTCACTATTAACTCTTCACCATTAGTTGCAAGAAGATATTGCCGCATCCCTTCCAACACTTCAAAGGGAAATACGGGTCGACCAGAGAGAGGGTTAAGTCCAACTTGATGTTCCCCTAACACTCCAAATAGAGGATCAGAAGCTTTGGTAACCAGAATTGGATTAGGTTTCGGACAATGCTCCCTTCTTCTTCTTGCCTAAGCTGAATCTTGATTCAACATAATCAAAATTGGGCACATAGTCATTTCATGAGACAAACGTTGACAATTGTAACATCTTCTCTGAACTCTTTCATAATGGAAGAAGATTTCTACAAACTGATTATTAGGTGACCCTATAATCTTTGACTTCTTTAGCGGTTTGGAAACATCGAATCTGATTTGAACTCTAACATACGGATTATCTTGAGTTAAATCAGGGTCAAAAGCTACTTGTAGAACTTGACCAACAATTTCTCCTATCGAAGTAATTGCAGAGGCTGTATAGTGGTTGATAGGAATGTTGCGGATTTGCACCCACAGGTTCACAAACTGGAGAGAGTTAGGTGGTGGAACCTCAGACCATCTCTCAACTACTATACCCCATTCGTTTGCAGTATGAAAGCCTTTTTGAAGAACATCCTCCAAGTCTTGTTCACTTGCAAAGATAAATTGGAATTTCTCTCTTGACAGAGCAATACCTCAGACCTTAGCATACTTTTGCCACTTCCTCGGTAATTTGTGAATCGCTCCGGCTACAGACTGACAATCGGATTCAGAATACGACCAACCAAACTAAGCATGTTCCCTTCACAAGAGCTAAACTCTGGCAAGTCCAGAAGAGTGAACGGAACATCTTCTTCTTCAAGGGACATAGCCATTAACGCTTTATCCATTGCTATCGACATCTTTGTGAGTTGATATCTTTAACTGAAAATGGAAGCTTAATAACACCAAACTCGAAAACCAAAAAGAAAGACTGAAAATTCTCTCTTCCAACCAAACAAGACCCATATCTACTATTCACCGATGAAGAACAGAAGAACAAACACTAGATTTGAGAAAAGGAATGAGAATAAGTCGAATAAAGAGAATAAACTGGTTGTTTAGACTAAAGGGAAAGAGGTTTTTCCACGCTTAATCTCTATATATTGGAAGAGCAAAGTCTCTTTAAGAATAAGAGAGGTCCTAAGAGAAAATATCGTCCACCACAAAACTCAAAAAATTTAGGAATCTTCTTTTCACCATCTAAAACTTACTTACCATCACTTAATCAAAAGCCAAAAAAAAAAAAAAACATTTACAAATAAAAGTTGAGACAAAAGCAACGGAAAGTAATATCATACGTACACAAAACACAATTGCACAAATTAGATCCCATCTTTGGTTATACAAACCATATTAGGTATAAAATATTTAGTGGTTGCCATTTTGCTCTAACTGTTTGTTGTTGGCTTTCCACTTTAAGGCCACGAGACAAAGTGCTTTCGTAGAAGATCCATCATCTTTCAACACCCTAGAAGCTGCTTCCTTCAGTTCTTTCATCTTAATCCTCACTCCTTTACCTTCTTCACCTTCCATCAAGCCTTTTACCACTCTAGCCACCTCTTCTCTTCTCACTACCCCATCCTCCCCGGCACGCGCCCTAAGTGCCGCACGGATATCTTCAGTCAACAAAACTGCATTCATCTTTTGCTCTGCGTATAATGGCCACGCTATAAGTGGAATACCGCTTACTACACTCTCTAGAGTCGAGTTCCATCCACAATGAGTCAAAAACCCTCCCGTTGATGGATGGGCTAAGACTTGAGTTTGTGGAGCCCAAGAAGGAATCACAAAACCTCTGTCTTTGGTCCGGTCCAAGAACCCGGGTGGTAAAAAGGACAACGGATCGTTTTGGCTATGTGCGTCAAAATACGAAGAATTAGCATCCCCACTCGGAGTTCGTATGACCCAAAGAAACCGTTGCTCACTATCTGCAAGACCAAGCGCAAGCTCATTGAGCTGTTCACGTGTGAGTGTACCGCCACTACCAAAGGACACATACAGAACCGAACCGAGCGGTTGGTTATCCAACCACGTTAAACACTCGCACTCTTCGGTTTGTTTAGTCTCATGCTTACCGATGTTAACCAACGGTCCAACCGGATAAACCGGTGGTCTATCAAGACCCGGTTCTTGCAACGCCTTTATAGCATTTGGCTCAAGCTCGACGAAACTATTCACAAGAATCCCTTCGGCTTCTTTGTATCTCTTGGTGTTATGGAGAAGCCATTTGTATGCATCGATTTTTCGGTCTTGGACCGGGTCAAGTAAATCTTTTCCGGCCAGCGGAACACATCCAGGGAGCTGAACCAGTTCGGTTAACTCCCTGAACTCGCACGACACCGTTTCGTCTAGTTTAGGCAAATGGAGAAAAAACGACAAAACGTTGGCGGTTGATGGGTAGAAGATGTACGGTGACACGTGGAACTCCGAGGCTACGTCGAAAGCATCCGTACCGAACAAATCGACGACGAGCGCCTTCGGTAAACGACCTTCCGCCGCGAACGAGTCAAAATGTTTCCGGAGCTCCGGGTTTGAACGAGTCACGGTGAGGGAGATCCGACTTTCGATGCCAGCCGACGAGGGGACATCAGTGAGATCGACGGGAGGGAGAAAGACGGAAGAGATTGAAGAAGGAAGAGAGCCGAGGACGGTTTTCTGAGCTTTTGACGGTGGACCTTCGCCACCGACGATGAAGGTAACGTTGAAGCCGTGATGGTGAACAAGTCTTTTAGCAAACTCAATGAGTGGGATGAGGTGACCCATTCCAGGACTCGGTATGATCACAACGTGAGGCGCTTTTGATTCTTCCATTGATGCAAAAAGATTCAAGAATTACTATTTTTTTTTCTTTTTCTTTCTTTCTTTTTGTAGTTTGTGATTATTATCTCCTTTTTTACTTTGTAATTTGTGAGGTATCGAGTTAATGGCTTTATATAGACTAGAGAGCTTGTGTGTATCATTTGGTAGCTAGAAGAACTTCTATTTTTTTCTTTATTTTTTAGTGTTTTGTATAATGTTCCTTGTGGAGACCATGTTATACTTGGCAACCTTTTAATTAACTAAATATATATATATATATATATCTCATTTTGATTACTTTTTTATTTTACATGTTAATTTAAAATTAAACTTGGGAATATTCATTGTTAAAAACGGTTTAAATGTCACTTTCATTGTAAAACTGTTTTTGGTTAGAAATTTATTTACATTCAATTTTTTTTTGAAAAAAACTGTGGAAATATGCTTGCTTCTTGATTTTCATTGTAAACTAACTGTGGAAATGTTCATAATTTAGGAAAAAATATTGGGAATAAAATCAAATCTACAATTGAAAACCAAAAAATAAAAATATACATCACTATAATATGGCTGCCAAAAGATTAAATAAAAGATGTTCAATTATTGGAGAGGGGGGTTAGGGAAATTGGTGGATGACCAGCCTTTTTTTGTAATTGTGGGTCAAAATATTTGTGCGTGTGAAATGTTTTTGAGCGCACGTGTGAGAATATGTGATGATATGCAAACGTAATGCTTCCGCAATGATTTTTTCTTCAGGTTTCTTCACTACAACAATTTTTTTTTTTTTCGTTCTCTCCTTTTTTTTTTTTTTGTTGCTATTATTATTATTCTCTAAAAAAACACCAATGCTATTATTTATTTCTTTATAACAATTTTCTTTTTCTTTTATTTGTCAGACATTTGTATTCTATACAGAAAAAAATATATATAAAAATTTGACTTCTTGAAATATTTTGGGTCATCGTGGGGGAGGATAAAAAGGTGTATAATCATTCATCGATAGATTAGACTTTAGCATTTGTTTGAGTGAAAAAAGGTGAAAGTGGAATTTATCTCATAGCCCATCATTTTTGTAATGATTTACTAAAATTGAATATGTCTCGCTAAATCATAATCAACTTAAAAAGCCTAGTAACTCATTACTACTATTATTTGTGAACGATTATATATTTTATTTATGTCTTTTGTCAATTCGACTTGTGCATATTATCAAGCTAAAAAGCCTAAAACTATAATCATCGCAAGGATGATTAAGTGGTTGGAATTTTTGACGATTTTATTTGTTTATTAATGTTGTCTATTTGAGCGAGTATTCTTATCCTTTTCTTTTATTATCTAAATATTATAGTATAAATTTAAAGGACCAAGTCTATAAAGCTGTCACATCAATTCAACTTTAAAACAGATATGGTTCTATAATACTATATAATTTCGACGAGTTATATAATAATGAACCAACAATATACTAGTTGTTAGCTACAAAGAAAGTCAAATTAATATATAATCAATACTAGAAAACAAATTAAACAATTTTATTAAAATCATGCATTATATTTGTTTCGATATCTTTCAATGCCAAAAATTAGGTTTAGATATCTTCCAAAACTGCTCAAATTATCGAATTTACGTTCATCATATATCTTATATCATTTATCATTGAATATTTATTGATATTGGTTATTTTCGCTATTAGTTGTAATTGTGGTTAGGTGGCTACTTGGTATGAGACCACTAGCTGTAGTTTATTATTATTATTATTATTATTATTATTATTATTATTATTATTATTATTATTATTATTATTATTATTATTATTATTATTATTATTATTATTATTATTATTATTATTATTATTATTATTATTATTTATTATTTATAATTAAAAAAAAGTTCGAGTCGTTTGATATATGAACTTAAGAATATGTGAGACTCCTTTTTAATGCTTCTTTAAGATACCTGTAGTCTACCATAGTTTTCCAAAGGGTGCTTTTGATCAATTTACATCGCTCTCAACTAGTCTTTGTGTTGCTAACCATGTCTTGCATTCAGTGTTGCCAGGTTTCCTCGCATTCAGTGTTGACAGGTTTCCTCGGAAAGAATTACATTGTCCCTGTTATCAAGGGATCCTAGGTGTGGTTTTCTACTAAAAAAAAGAGCTAATGTGAGGGAAAACAACACAAGTAATTAATATTTGAAGGCTATAGGACAAAAAACTGTACCGCAAAATTGAGGAAATATCTTTCTTGTCTCTCCCGAGGCACACATCCATCTATAGTAGGGATTATCAAAAATATTTGTAAAAACTTTCGTAATCTTCCAAACTAGTTTTGATCTTTTGTCGCGAGTAAACCTCCAAACATAAAAAACAATCAAACAAGTAAAGAAGTTACAAAAGTGTACAACACTTAAGAACCATAGCATAAAAACTCAACATCAGAGACATAAACTTGACCACTATCACATTATTCTGTAGAAATATGAAATTGTTGGAATGTAAGACTACTAAACTATCTTGGTACACATCCTCACAAAACACACCATCACAATAGGCATAAGACAAAAACAAAAAATATTAAGAATCTTTGTTAGAATCATGTCCTCAGATATCTTATAAACCATTAGAGACTTAATTAAGCATAAAACACAGTCCCATTATTCTACACTATCTTGAAACAATAAGTCTGCACAGAAGACACCATTAAAATGCGCATAAGACAAGAATAAAGATTGACAGATTAACCGGATCCGTTGAGAGATTCACGGTTAGGAAGAGAATTGATATATATTTAGAGATCGAAGAATCAAAGAAGATGAGAGAAATCAAGAAGAACAATCGAAAAAAATGAGTTTCAGAGTTGCAATATTTCGGTCTTGACGTTTTGGTTTGTGTTGTTTTATCCGAGTCACAAGTAGAAGAGACGCAACTCATTGTGTTCTAGTGTTTGATAAAGCGAATTATCTCTTTCTCATGCACAAAATTAATAAAGAGAAAACATAAAAAGGAAGAGATATAATTTAAAGTTTGAGCACATTTCATGCATATCTATAAATTCAGGAATAGATAGCATTGGAAGTTACGTCGAGACTTTCTGGTGCAAACGTTAGGAGCAAGCTAAGGTTGATGTAAAGATAAACCGCAGCTTCAAGATCAACCAAACCGTCAGTCGATTAGTGAGGCTACAAGCCTACAATACGGCTTAAACAAATACAAATTCGCATTACGTGTTTGCACAATTAGAATATCTCACTTCACAAATTGTAGGGATTTGAAAAGGTCCTTTTTCCATAAGATTGATGGCTTGGTGGTGAGCAGCCAAGGGTACACTTCCAGACCAACCAGATGCTCGCAGATCAACGTGTTGAGCCAAATCAATCAGAAAATGCTGAAAATCGCGCACTGCGGCAAGAACTTCAGCAGATGCAAGCTCAGCTGAAGACGATTACGTCTCAGATGCACCGGGCAACAAGTGCAGCACCAGAGCTAGAAACCGTGCTGGCGGAAGCAAGACGCTCACCATTTACTGCAACGGTCTCAGGAGTTAGAGTCAAACACAATCCAGACAACAACAAAAACAGACCAATTCCATACGATGGAAAGGGAGACCCCACCGTCTTCCTGAAGTCAATGACGATCGACATCAATCGAACGTATTTCTCACCTGAGGAGGCAGACACGAGAAGCTGTCAGCTGTTCGTCGAAAGTCTGTCCGGCGAAGCGCTCAATTGGTTCTCCAGACTTGGAAGCAAACTCGATTGATGGATACGAAGCATTAACAAGTGCATTCCTTGAGCATCACCAGTGCTTCATGCGCGCACCAGCGTCAAATGCTGACCTATGGAGAATGTATCAGAAGCCAAATGAGTCATTACGAAGTTTCATGGAGAGGTTCAAAAATGTCATATCCCAGCTCGCCATAAATGACGATGCTGCTATCAGAGCGTTGAAAAACACGCTCGCCCATGGAACCAGATTCAAGGAAGACCTGACAATCCAACCCGTCACGAGTTTGGGCGAAGTACTTGCACGATCAAATCGGTATATCCAAGTTGAAGAAGACAATGACAAGATTAGCTCGGACCAACTGAATGTCGCTGAAAAAGTCCCCGAAAAAGTTTCAAGCTCCAAAGGAAAAGTTGTCGATGAGTACTACGAGCCACAACAACACTACAACAGAGACTACGCCCGGGGTGAGAAAGGAAGAAAAGCGACGATGTTCGCTATCGATGGGAAAGAACAGCAGAATAAGTCTTGGAACAAGTGGCACCGAGAATCCGACAATTCCGGCTACAAAGGCAAGCGCCCGTATTGCGAGTTCCACATGTTCAATGGGCACTCGACCGAAGAGTGTAAAACACTTCAACTGCTGCTTCTACATAAGTACAAGAGAGGTGATGTTGACGTGGAACAAGAACGGAGGAAGGTTAACAGGCACAAAAATCACCCATACTGTTTGGAGGACAGGCAACAGCATGACAGACAGCGCGAAGAAGAAGCCGCGGCGCAAAATGACCAAGCCCGGGAAATAGCTCGCCTGCCTCCTCCCCCAAAACGAAACCATGACGCTGAACGGTGCGATGACCCACCAGCTCCTCGCCGAAGGATCAACATGATTATGGGTGGCTTGTCAACATGCCGTGATTCTGTTCGGTCAATCCAAGCCTACTGCCGTGAAACAGAAACAAAGCGCAACATGCCTTCCCACAACAACATGTTCAAGGCACCCACCGCTCCTATTACGTTTACTGAAGAGGACGCACGCAACGCAAGTCCAAACAACGACCCGCTTGTCGTAGAAATGGTGATTGGGAAAGCTTGGTAACGAGAATTCTTATTGATACCGGGAGCTCGGTCAACGTGATATTCAAGGATGTACTGATCCAGATGGAGATTGATCTGCGCAACACGGTACATGAAACGCAGCCTCTCACGGGATTTGATGGATATACTATCATGACTGTTGGAACCATCACACTTCCAATCCACGTTGGCGGCACAATGCAATGCTTCAACTTTGCAATTGTGGACAAGCCCATTGTCTACAATGTCATTCTGGGTACACCATGGCTTCACAAGATGCTTGCAGTCGCTTCAACTTACCACAAGCGCGTCAAGTTTCCAAACGCGTATGGTATCTACACGCTACGTGGAGATCCACTGATGGCCTGAACTTGCTTCATCATCGAGAAAAAGGTGCAGAACGCAAGGGTTTTCGTAATTGCGAAATCATCTCCACCGCGAGATCCACGCACACCTCCTCCGAAAGAGTTTCTTATCCATGTCAACATTGATTTATCCGATCCCAAGCGCTGTGTCGGAATAGGCGCTGAGCTACCCCCGACTCTGAGGGACGAGCTCATTCAGTCTTTGCGGAAAAATGCAACCACCTTCGCTTGGACGATAGACCACATGACTGGAATCGATCCTAGCATTACAAGCCAAGACCTCAACGTTATCCAACCTACAAGCCCGTCAAGCAAAAGCGTCGAAAGCTCGGTGCGGAACGCACAACCCCGGTAAATGACAAGGTACGTTATCTAGATTGGCTAAGTAACCCGGTCGTGGTTAAGAAGAAAAGTGGAACGTGGAGAGTTTGCGTTGACTTCACAGACCTCAACAAAGCTTGTCCGAAAGATAGTTTTCCTCTTCCACGCATTGATCAGCTCGTCGAAGCCACAGCCGGAACTGAATTGTTATCTTATATGGATGCGTTCTCGGGCTACAACCAGATAATGATGCACAAGGATGATCGTGAGAAGACTGCGTTTATTACCGAGCAAGGCACTTTCTGTTACAGAGTCATGTCGTTTGGATTGAAAAATGCGGGGGCGACGTATCAACGACTGATGAACCATATATTCGCAAGCCAGCTCGGTCGAACAATGGAAGTCTACATTGATGATATGCTCGTCAAGTCAGCTCAGGCCGAAGATCACGCGCACATCTGAAGCAGTGTTTCGAGATACTCAACAAGTACAGTATGAAGCTGAACCCAGCGAAATGCACGTTCGGCGTTACATCCGGCGAATTCTTGGGATATCTCGTCACAAAGCGCGGTATAAAAGCTAATCCGAAGCAGATCTCAGCGATCATCAACCTTCCATCTCCAAGGAATACCCGCGAGGTATAACGCCTTACTGGACGCATTGCCGCACTAAATCGCTTCATCTCTCGCTCAACAGACAAGTGCTTGCCGTTTTACAAACTCCTTCGCGGAAATAAACGTTTTGAGTGGGATGAGAAGTGCAAACTGGCATTAAAGCAATTGAAAGACTACCTCTCGTCTCTGCCAGTCCTAGCCAAACCCGAGCAAGGAGAAACTTTGTATCTCTATATCGCCGTCTCTTGTTCTGCTGTAAGTGGTGTACTCGTTAGAGAAGATAGAGGAGAGGAACATCCTATCTTCTATATAAGCAAGACGCTTGATGGCGCCGAACTCCGATATCCCACTTTAGAAAAGCTCACATACGCGGTCGTCATCTTAGCTCGCAAACTCCCCCCGTAGTTCCAGTCACACACTGTCGAAGTCCTGACGAGTCAGCCTCTGCGAATGATTCTTCACAGCCCAAGTCAATCAGGCCGTCTAGCGAAGTGGGCAGTCGAATTGAGCGACTACGACATCGAGTACAAAAATCGCACTTGCGCCAAGTCTCAAGTTCTCGCTGATTTTCTCGTTGAGTTTTCATCCGAACTCGAAACCGACTCACTGAAACAAGGTATTTATGGTGAGGTGAGTCAAGATGGAATAGATGATGATGAATGTATGCAATGATGGGTAAGGTGTTTCAATTCCCCTTATGCAGTTGCAGTATAAGGGGTATCAATCCAATTTGAGTGGTTGTAAACAGTTAAGATATGCATAAAGATCTAATTTAAGCCAGATGAAAAGGATGTTGCCACTAAACAATCCTATGGTGAAAGTGTAAAGTGCAGAAGGTAAACTAAATGAACTAAGAACTAAATGCAAATGAAATAGAATGATTAAGACAGTAATGATGCAATCAACAGAAACAGAAACTAAGCTAAATAACAAATGCAAGACAATAATGAACAGGACACTAAATGGATGCAGCAGAAATGGAACAGGAATGAAACAAGACAATCACAAATCATAAATAGCAGAGTTCTGGGGATGAACTCGAGCCAGCACTCGACCGAGTGTAGGTCGAGTGAGTGGTCGAGCTAGACTAAACGCAGAAACAGAGCAATGCAATAAAAACAGAGTAACGCAAAGACAGATCAAACTACAATCAAGCAACGGGATTAAGACTGAAAAATCAATAAACAAAGAAGGACTTGAGGAGGGATTCATGGGCTGGACTAATGATTGAGGCTATCTAACTTGATCAACAAATCTCAAACAACATGAGCTAATCTCTAGACATATGAATCCAAGACAAGTTTCTCCCACTCTCATGGTCAAGAAACAATCAAACCTATGCATTTCTAGACTTGCTCTCACATAGTAAAGAATCTACACAAGCAGGCAGTAAGAAATATGTCTCATACCAAACAAAACTTCTAATCTCTTAGCAAGCAAGATGGTAAGCTCTAGATCTAGCCTTATCTATGCCTCTTAAACATTGGTGTGATGCTAAGATGCTTGAAATCAGATCCTACCTTCTCAGATATAGGATCAGCATTAAGAATATCTACCCTAGAAGAGATCTACAACAATCAAGCTTGATCAAGCCAAACAAACCTCATTCACAGCCCAGCCTAACCCATCCTCAAGATCCTAAACTACTACTCACAAGAACACATGATAAACATCAAAATCATAAACCCAGAAAAGATTGAAACTTGCATCATTAGATAGATAAAACAAAGATCTACAATATTGAAAAAGAAATGAAACTTAAATTCTCAATATTAAGAAAGTTATTAAACTAACAATAATGAGAAATTTAGTCTTTTTCAAGTACAAGATCTTAGGAATAAAAAGCAAAAGGAATAAATCCCAAAAAGGTAAATACTAGGTTTAGATAATATCTAAAAAGCTGACTCTTTTTGTGGCTGCAGGTACAAGGCTTTATATAGGAGGGGAGTGGAAGCCCTAAAAATGCTAAAAGACAAAATAGTCAACGGCTCGGTCAACTCGACCTGTGCTCGGTCGAGTGGCAGGTCGAGCTGGCTTCTCTCGTGCATTGTCCACTCGGTCGAGTCCTCCTCAGCACACGGTCGAGTGTCTGGTCGAGTGTGCGGTCGAGTTGGACTCCGGACCTTGTTATTTCAGCCTTAACTCTCTTGCTTTCCCTTCATGATTGCTTCACTCCTTCCTCAACATTGCTTCCATGCTCCTTAAGCTCCAAAATCACCTGTTTATGCATGAAAAGATGCAAATGCAATGCAACTAAACTCTAATGCATGATTAGTCCTAAAGCTATGCAATAATGGTGAAAATGGATAGCAAAAGATGCAAAAGATGTGAATATACTAAGGGAAAACAGGGTAAAATATATGAACATCAACACCCCCAAACTTAGTCTTTGCTTGCCCTCAAGCAAATAAGCAAGACATAAGAATGTAGGTGAGGTTTGAAAGTGGGATCTCAGCTCCTAAAGCTTGCAAACAGACCATCTAGAATCAATGTCCAAGTTACTAGTACTATGATGCAAGTTGAATGAGCTGTACTTAAAGATTTTAGACAAGCATGTCACAACCTTTACTGATTTGAGCCTTAGATATCCACATGCATTCAAATCAACCATTTCCTTTAACATTCATTAATCAAGAACATGAATCAATTCTATGCAATGCTTAAACTCATTTGGCTTGGAGGTAAAGGCTTTGAGACAATGATAGTCTCTTTTAAGAGTGGGGCTTATCAATATCAAGGTTCTCTCATAAAAAATGGATTGAGCTTTAGAAGAATGCTAAAGGTAAGAACACCTAGACACATACAAGAATAAAACCTTGTCTACCCAAAGGTACCCAAAGTGTTTATCCTAGCAATCTAAACCCAAATGATCCTAGTGCTACCCTTTAACTTCTTCTTTTCTCTTTTGATTTTCAAGTCTTAGGAGAGGTTTCTTATTTGATATTTCTAGTGGGATGGGGGATTCTTACTTATTTGCTATGGTTCTCCTTTTTTATTCTTAAGACATACAAGCTTTTTGCTAGACTTTTCTTTTCTTTCTTTTCTTTTCTTTAACTAGAACCATCTTCAACATTTTTTTGCTTCCCATCCTTTCACTAGACCTTGCTTAAACACAATCTCCTCTTAAAGACTCTACCCTTTTTCTTTCTTTTTCTCTTTTTTTTTTTTTCTTTTCTTTTCTTTCAAGTCCCAAACCCAACAAATGAACCACCTAGTCCTATCTAGTTTGAAAAATGCAAACTAGAACTACACAAGGCTTTACTCTTGTCAGTTCAAACCTAACACTTTCTACCAAGCTCAATCCTAAAAATAGGCCTCACACACTCAAGAATAAACATGGCTTGAAAGAAGGGTTGGTTAAGGGTAGGGGAAACTGATTCTTAATGAGGAAATCAGCTACTTGGATCAACAAGAGTGGTAAAAAGGAGAAAGATGATCCAAATATGTATATGGTATCCATGAGTTTAAAGCAATGCACACATTGATAATTGAAAGTCAATATTAAGTTCTTATAGATAGGAAATGGCATCAAATCACAACATGCTTCAATTTAGACCAAATGCAATGCAGGAATTCAATGCTTGGTTCAATCTTATGCTTCTAACCACTCAACTAGCATCAAAGTACTATTAACTTGGGCATTGATCCTAGTCTAGTGAATGAGCAAGCTAACAAGGAAATACTCATCATAGATCCCTAATGCAAGCAGTCCTATATGATAAACAAAATACTTGAATATGCAAGGCAAACTACATGAACACTCTTTTTTTTATCAAGATTTTTGCAAAAATTTTCAAATTTTTAGGGTTTTTCTATGCCTTAGATGCTATGCAAATATTAACATGATGATGCTAAAAATTTGAAATAAGAAAACAAAACACAATGTCAAATGCTATCTCAAACCCTCCCCCAAACTTAAATCACACAGTCCCTTGTGTGAAAGAAATTTGTTTGAGGATTCAAGACTTAAAACAAAACACACAATATGAAATGCAATGGTATTGACAATGTAAAGGTGATAGTGTTACCTCAAGGATTGTAGAAGAAACTATCCACATCCTCCTGCATGCTATCAAAGGTGTAGCTGGGGTCTTGTTGGGGACTTGGAGAGGGGGATTGGGGCAGCTCGACGATGGCGATCGACCGTGACTCGGTCGAGTGCATATCCGAGTGGGGGGGTCGAGCTGGACTGCGGATATCATAACTCTGTCCTTGCTGCTGTTGGTAGAACTGGTGGTAGAGGGCTGGATCCGTGAAGTAGTGGGGTGGGATGGGAGGGTAACCTGGATAAGCAGCTTGAGGTGGGAAGCCATATGGTTGTCTGTGTTGGAACTCGGTCGAGTGCACTGGTGGTGCTCGGTCGAGTGGGTGCTCGAGTGACCCGGTCGAGTGCCTCGAAAACTGCTGTTCTCGGGTACTTGAGCTCCTCTTCCTCTGAATTGGCTCATACATTGAAGCCCTAGCTGGTTCCACAGGATTCGCAACCCTTGAAAGTGCTCTAGTTGAGCTACTTCTCCTCAAAGGGCTTGAATGGCTAGGAGATGAGTTTCCACTCTTCAGCTCAGCAATCTCCTTCTTTAAGCCCTTGATAGACTTAGCCATGTTGGTCACCTTCTTCTTCAGCTTATCAAACCTCTTTCCTTGCCACTTGCCCCACTTTTGCAAAAGAGTTAACCTCTTGGCATTCTCCCTCACTCCTCTACTATCTCTTGGGTTGGGCTCATAGTCTTCAAAGTAGAACTGCTCCTCTCCTTCAGCTACTTGTGCATTTCCAGCTTCTTCAACTCTAGGTTGAACCACTCCATCAAACCAATGCTCCTCAGCTGGCCAAAAGTCAATGTTGGCTCCCTCTTGAATGGTGGTGAGCTCTTGGTTAGGCAATATGATTTGCTTTTTCCCAAGTGTTGGAAGCTCATAGTTGAAAATGTGGTTCCCTTGATGCATTTCCTTGGCTAGGATGAGAGTAGAAGTGAGGTAGCTTGAGTCAATCCATCTTGGTGAGACACTCTCTCCTCTAAGTGGAACTTTAGCAGCTTGAAGGATTGGAGTGATGATGCCCCCAATGGTAAGTGCTCCTCTTGACCCCTTGTTTTCCAACTTTCCTACCCAGCTTCTCAAGTAAATCATGTGGTCAATGAGCACCATTGCAAGATCAGTCTCTACAGTGCTCCCAAGGATGATGGTTCCATCTCTTGCCTTGAGGATGATCCCATTGAGAGCCAAGTCAATCATCTTCAGCTCTCCCTCATTGATGTTCCCAGTTTCCTTCCTTGCAAAGAAGGTGTTTGCAAGGGCTTTATGGAAGTACCTTAAAACTGGGCTCCTTATCTTTGAGCTCTTGGAGTTGGAGGAGGAGTAGAGCTTGTTGTCCCCAATGGTTTCCCAAACTGAGTAGAGCTCCTCTCTTGGTATCCTCAAACTCCTATGGCTGCCAGTTTCAAATCCAAACACATTGGCTATCTTTTTTATTGTAAGCTCATGCTTCCTCCCCTTAATTGTGAAGGTGATGTGACCAGCCCCAGCCTCAGGATCTTTCCTTGCATATGTGTGGAGCTTGACAGTGGCAAGGAACTCACAACTCTCCTCTTTGTAGCCCTCCATGCAAAGCCCCATAAACTTGGTGAGATTGCTCTTCTCAAAGAGATATTCTACATCCTCATCAATAGCAAGCTTCTGCATGGTCTCCTTGTGTGGATACCTAGTTCCCAAGAACTCCATCCTCATGAAAGCATCATAAAGTTGCCTCTTTGTCAGCCCACAAGACTCAGCTTCTCCATCATCCATCAATTCTTCTTCTTCACTTTCCTCCTCACTCTCACTTTCACTTTCTTCTTGCTCAACTTCAACAGCTAGCCTCTTCCCCTTTGCCTTGTGCTTCCTCATAAATTCATTAAGAGTAGGCTCTCTTTCCTCCTCACTTTCGGTCCTCTCAGGATCTTCCTCAACTCGCTCTCTCCTTGGACGCGGTACTTGGCTCGACCTACTGCTCGAACGGCCACTCGGTCGAGTGGTTGATCGAGTGGACCGTCGAGTGACTCTCTCAGATTCACCTCTTGATTCAAGGTCAGCATCACGACGTTCCAAGGAGCTTGCAGCGGTTTGGTGCGACTTCTTGGTAATTTTGGAAGACATTTTCAAAGGAAACTGAAGGGAATAGACTCAAAGCACAAAGTTAATAGGTTAGTGACCCAAAAACTTGAAAGAACAAACTTGAGCAAGAGATGAACTTTGAAAGAAATTTTAAAGCTTGAATTTAAATGTTTTGAGCAAATGAGAGAATGTGAGAAGTGTAGGTTCGAGCAAGGACTATATAAAGAAGCTAAGGGAACAAGGAGACAAAGGTGGAGCGTCCATACCATTCAAATTCGAAATGGGAATCTTTGACTTACTTTTTGGCTGCCACTCGACCCCACACTCGACCAGCACGTGGTCGAGCTCCTTGAAAAATTTTGAAATTTCAAAATTTTTCTCCTTGTTCTTCCCTCCACTTGATCATTCTAGAAGAATGGGAATCAAATGGGCTTCTATTAGTATCCAGCTCGGCCGAGTACCTCTTGTTGTCTTGGTCGAGTGGGCTTGCGAGTCTCCTTCTCCAAGTCCAAATCTTTCTTTATCCAACTACATTCTTCCTCAAAAGCCTGTCTAACACAAACATAAAGTAAAACATATCAAAACTACTAGGAAAACAAACTATATTTACAAAGGATACCTTAGGGACTTCCTCCCTAGTGAGCTTGTTTAGAGTCACTAAGCTTGACTTCTTATAGCTCTTTAAACTTGATTAGGAGACCAAGGAGGTGATGAAATCCCTCCTGGTTCTGCTTGGTAACCTTGGTGCTCCTTCTTGATCACTACTTCCTTAACACTTGAACCATGTTTCTTCTTAAACTTGAGTTTTGGTTTTGCCTTCTTCAAAGACCTTTTGTTGAGCTGAGCTTGAAGTTCCTTTACTAAACCAGCTAGCACTTGAACTGAACCCCTTAGTTCTTGGACAGTCTTAGCTTGGGCTGAACCTTTAATCCTAGGGTTCCCTCCTTCCTCAAAAACTTCACAACTAGCCTTTTTCCCTATCATAAAGTGTTGACCTTCAATAGTAGGCTGATGATTAGCATTCTTGATGTCAAACTTCATAGTGAAGTCTTTAGCAAGATGAAGTTTGATGGTTCCCATCTTAACATCTATTACAGCTCCAACTGTGGCTAAGAATGGTCTCCCCAAGATGAGAGGATCTTCTGGCTCTTGGTCCATGTTCATGATCACAAAATCAGTTGGGATTCTTGCCTTTCCTATCTTTACTGGAAAGTTTTCAATTATCCCAAGCACATCCCTCTTGGATCCATCTGCCATGCCAATATAGAGATTGCAAGGCTTAAAGTATTCATACCCCAACTTTTCAGCCACTGAGTATGGCATTAGGCTCACTGAAGCTCCCAGATCACACAAGCATTTGTTGAAGTGCATGTAGCTAATGGAGCAAGGTAGATCAAATGATCCAGGGTCTTCAAGTTTTGTTGGTATAACAGCTTCCCCAATCTCTCTTAAGTCCTTCATGTCTTGCTCCTGAGCTTTCATCTTGGATAATTCAAGCAGCATGTCCTTGTAGGAAGGATTCTGAACGAATTTGCTCAAGTCAGGCCCTCTCTCCTCTTCCTTGTAAGCAATGGTAATCTCTTGTATAGCCATTACTTCCTTCAAGACCTTCACTTCCTCTTGTTGCAAAGCCATCTTTTCTTTTTTCTCAATAATTTCCCTCAGTTCCCTTATCTTTTGTGCCTTGAAACGTCCTGGGAATGGTAGAGGCGGTTTGTAAACAGGAGGAATGTATCTAGCAGGCTTAACAGCTTCTGTATCTGCAACTCGATCAACCACTCGAGCATGCACTCGGTCGAGTGGCTGTTCGAGTACCTGGTCGAGTGCAATGTCGCACTCCAGTTGCTTTGCAAAAACATCACTTGGGGCTTCAGTAACTGATAAATTCCCCCAAACTTGGACTTCACTGTCCTCAGTGACTTCTTTCTCATGAATTGAATGGCCTTGGCTGTGAACTCCCTTGGATTTTGGACAGCTTTTCCAGGGAGTTGGCTAGGTTTAGGGGCTGAAGTAGAGGCAATGTTACTCTCCATATACTTCACTCTTGAGTTAAGACCCTCAAACTTCATGTTTAGATCATTGTACTGTGAAGTGAGTCTTTGATTCAACTCAGCAAACTGTTTGGCCTCCTCAATCTTTCCTTGTGTTTGCCCAATCAACAACTGTTGCATCATTGCCCTTAAGTCTTGTTCCTGGCCTTGGTTAGTCTGAAACCCTGGTGGGGGACACAATGGAGGCTGGAACACTTGATGTTGTTGTTTAGGGATGTAGCTTTGTTGCTGTGGAGGCTGTTGAGGTGGATAAACTTGGTCTTGAGGGTTGGCCACATTGGTACTCCTATATGAGAGATTGTTGTGTTTGAAACCTCCTTGGTTGTAGCCTTTGAATCCTCCTTGGTTTTGCATGTAGCACAACTCAGCAAACTCAGTCTCCCCTTCTTGAACTGGAGCCTCTTCCTCTCCAATGAAGTGAATGGACTTTTGCTGGCTAAGAAGAATCTTGTCCAGCTTCTCATTGACCATCTTCAAATCCCTCTTGTACTTTTCCTCTTGATCAGTGGAGGATGACCTTATGGTTCTGTCATAGTCCTCATTGTAGTTGCCATCTGATTGAGCAAGATTTTCAACCAACTCCCATCCTTCTTCAACATTTTTGTTGAGGAAGTTTCCATTTGAAGCTGTGTCAAGAAGCATTCTGATCTTGGGAAGCACCCCTCTATACAAAGTGCTTAAAAGGGACTCATTGCTGAAGCCATGGTGAGGACACTGAGTCTGGAATCCTTTAAACCTTTCCCAAGCTTCACAAAAACTCTCATTATTCCTCTGAGCAAACCCAGAGATTTCATTTCTCAATCTAGCAGTTCTAGCATTGGAAAAGAATTTGGCCAAGAAAGCCTTCTTGCAAGCATCCCATGTGGTTATTGCTCCAGTAGGAAGAGTCTTCTCCCAAAGGTGAGCCTTATCTCCAAGTGAGAATGGAAATAGCCTTAACTTGAAGCCATCCTCACTGACCCCATTGATCTTAGTAAGACCACATATCCTATCAAATTCATCAAGGTGGTCTAGGGGATCTTCCATTGGCAACCCATGGAACTTGTTGGCCTGAATCATTGAGATCAATCCACTTTTGATCTCAAAGTTGTTGTTGGCAACAGTAGGAGGCACAATACCAGCTCTCTGGTTATGTGTGTTTGGTGCATCTCCAGCACCAATGTTTCTTGCTCTTGGAGGTTGTTGAGCTTGATTCTCCATTAGAACTTGTTGTTCTTGTTCCTGATGGATCCTTGTTTTCTGCTGTCTCAGGTCCCTTGGTGGTTTGTTGATGTGATCAAGGAGTCTCTGAAGATTGTGAGGACCCTTGGACCTTGTTTGCATCAACAGAGTCGAGTACAGACTCGGACAGGCACTCGGTCGAGCGCAGGCTCGAGTGGGTGGTCGAGTCGACTGGGAACTGATGTCTATTTGTATCCGGCTTCTGACTCGATCAAGTGCTCGAGCACACACTCGGTCGAGTGGTGGTCGAGTTGGTGGTCGAGCTAGTACCTGAAACTCAAGCACAAACAAGCAGAAGAATAAACAAGATCAGTAATGAACAAGTGGATAAACGAACTTAATCTTAGACTTTTATGGATCCTAATTGTCACAAAAACACACTCAAATAGGCAACGGCGCCAAATTGAAACAAGGTATTTATGGTGAGGTGAGTCAAGATGGAATAGATGATGATGAATGTATGCAATGATGGGTAAGGTGTTTCAATTCCCCTTATGCAGTTGCAGTATAAGGGGTATCAATCCAATTTGAGTGGTTGTAAACAGTTAAGATATGCATAAAGATCTAATTTAAGCCAGATGAAAAGAATGTTGCCACTAAACAATCCTATGGTGAAAGTGTAAAGTGCAGAAGGCAAACTAAATGAACTAAGAATTAAATGCAAATGAAATAGAATGATTAAGACAGTAATGATGCAATCAACAGAAACAGAAACTAAGCTAAATAACAAATGCAAGACAATAATGAACAGGACACTAAATGGATGCAGCAGAAATGGAACAGGAATGAAACAAGACAATCACAAATCATAAATAGCAGAGTTCTGGGGATGAACTCGAGCCAGCACTCGACCGAGTGTTGGTCGAGTGAGTGGTCGAGCTAGACTAAACGCAGAAACAGAGCAATGCAATAAAAACAGAGTAATGCAAAGACAGATCAAACTACAATCAAGCAACGGGATTAAGACTGAAAAATCAATAAACAAAGAAGGACTTGAGGAGGGATTCATGGGCTGGACTAATGATTGAGGCTATCTAACTTGATCAACAAATCTCAAACAACATGAGCTAATCTCTAGACATATGAATCCAAGACAAGTTTCTCCCACTCTCATGGTCAAGAAACAATCAAACCTATGCATTTCTAGACTTGCTCTCACATAGTAAAGAATCTACACAAGCAGGCAGTAAGAAATATGTCTCATACCAAACAAAACTTCTAATCTCTTAGCAAGCAAGATGGTAAGCTCTAGATCTAGCCTTATCTATGCCTCTTAAACATTGGTGTGATGCTAAGATGCTTGAAATCAGATCCTACCTTCTCAGATATAGGATCAGCATTAAGAATATCTACCCTAGAAGAGATCTACAACAATCAAGCTTGATCAAGCCAAACAAACCTCATTCACAGCCCAGCCTAACCCATCCTCAAGATCCTAAACTACTACTCACAAGAACACATGATAAACATCAAAATCATAAACCCAGAAAAGATTGAAACTTGCATCATTAGATAGATAAAACAAAGATCTACAATATTGAAAAAGAAATGAAACTTAAATTCTCAATATTAAGAAAGTTATTAAACTAACAATAATGAGAAATTTAGTCTTTTTCAAGTACAAGATCTTAGGAATAAAAAGCAAAAGGAATAAATCCCAAAAGGTAAATACTAGGTTTAGAGAATATCTAAAAGCTGACTCTTTTTGTGGCTGCAGGTACAAGGCTTTATATAGGAGGGGAGTGGAAGCCCTAAAAATGCTAAAAGACAAAATAGTCAACGGCTCGGTCAACTCGACCTGTGCTCGGTCGAGTGGCAGGTCGAGCTGGCTTCTCTCGTGCATTGTCCACTCGGTCGAGTCCTCCTCAGCACACGGTCGAGTGTCTGGTCGAGTGTGCGGTCGAGTTGGACTCCGGACCTTGTTATTTCAGCCTTAACTCTCTTGCTTTCCCTTCATGATTGCTTCACTCCTTCCTCAACATTGCTTCCATGCTCCTTAAGCTCCAAAATCACCTGTTTATGCATGAAAAGATGCAAATGCAATGCAACTAAACTCTAATGCATGATTAGTCCTAAAGCTATGCAATAATGGTGAAAATGGATAGCAAAAGATGCAAAAGATGTGAATATACTAAGGGAAAACAGGGTAAAATATATGAACATCACTCACCTCGGCCCAAAATGTGGACACTTCACGTAGATGGCGCTTCCTCAAAGATGGGTTCAGGAGCAGGCGTGCGTCTAACTTCTCCTACAGGAGAAATTTTGGAATAATCATTCCGTCTTGCTTTCTCTGTTACAAACAACGACGATGAATATGAAGCATTGATCGCTGGATTGCGTCCTGCGGACAGAATTGAGTCAAGAAGATCCAAGCTACTGCGATTCTCAGCTGGTCACACACCAGTTCAGTGGAGATTATGCGACAAGACACGCGCACATGGATGCCTACCTCAAAGTCGTCCGCGACCTGTCCCAACAATACGAGTTCTTTGAGCTCGTCAAGATTGTGCAGTGACAATGCTCCAGCTGACGCACTTGCCACGCTTGCTTCTACGTCCGATCCAGACTTCCGCCGAGTAATACCTGTAGAGAGCATTGATCGGCCAAGCATCGACTCCAAACTTTTTGAGATTGCCCCTTCAACGGAAATATCGACAAACTCAAGCGGCGTCTTAGCAATCTCCCTAGCAGTCGCAAGACCAGCCCCGACAGCCACGAATTCAGCATCTTCAGTTACGCCCATTCTAGCACCCGATGATTCCTCGTACGAAGACTGGCAAACTGAGCTTATAGCATATATCGCTGATGGAATTACGCCGAAAGACAAATGGGAAGCAAGGTGTCTGCGAGTTAAGAGCGCGCACTAAACGATGTTGGATGGTAACTTGTTTCGTTGGGAGGCGAATGGTGCTTCTCATGTGTGTTAATACAAAGGACGTCAACGACATCATGCGAGAGGTCCACAAAGGCGCTGGCGGCAACCACTCGGGCAGACGTGCTCTAGCACTTCGAATACGCCGCAACAGACACTTCTGGCTAATCATGCTTGCTGACTGCAATGCATTCGCAGCCAAGTGCGAAAAGTGTCAGCGTCACGCACCGTTCATCCATTCACCAACCGAACTCCTGCGCACTACATCACCACCTTATCCTTCATGCGATGGGCGATGGATATTGTCGGTTCACTAACACCATCTCGCCAAAAGAAGTACCTTATAATCATGACAGACTATTTCACAAAGTGGGTTGAAGCAGAATCGTATGCCTCGCTCGAAGCCAACGAAGTTCAGAATTTGGTCTAGAAAACATCATATGCATGCTGGACTCCCATATGAAATTGTATTTGAAAACGGCCCTCAATTTATCTCGCTCCGGTTTGAAGGATTCTGCGCAGGTGGCGGATACACCTCAGCAAGTCGACTCCAAGATAACCGCAGGGCAACGGACATGCAGAGGCAACGAAGAAGACAATTCTAGCTGGAATCAAAAAGCGCCGTGATGCAAAAAGGGACTCTGGGCTGACGACTCGATAACGTTATGTGGTTTCACCGAACCTCACCGCGAACATCCACTGGACGAACACCGTTCTCACAAACGTACGGCATGGAGGCACTTTCACCAGCCGGTTGGGATCCCGACGCTCCGACGTTCTATGCTCGTTCACAATCCAGAGTTGAACAACAAAATGATGTGTGATAGACTTCTTTTCATCAAAAAAGCGTGACGAGGCACTGTTGTGCATTCAGAACTACCAGCAAGCTGCGGCGAAGTTATACAACATAAAAGTCAAATCCGTCACTTTGCCGAGGGTGACCTTGTCCTCCGAAAAGTCTTCGATAAAACCGTCGAAAAGAATGCTGGAAAGCTCGGCGCACATTGGATTGGTCTTTACTCAATCTCGAAGGTCGTCATGCTAGGCGTCTACCAGCTACTGGAAATCAACGACATCCTTTACCGCTGCTACCATCGGTCCGTCCCCAAAAAAAAAAAAAGAAAAAAGGAGCTCGCCACCGAGCATTTTATGTAATATGAACTACGAATGGTTTGATCCCTTTCGAGGGTACGTAGACAGCCTTTCACGAGTACAACTATAACATTAATAAAAAATAAAATTTTCGAGCAAATACTTCGTTTCCACGCTGACGCCCTGGCCAGGTGCACAGTTCTACGTTCCGCATGAATGTAATGGTGAAACAATCCATACTGTACTTCAGTAAGGAATGAAAGCCGAGTTCATACTCTCAAGCGCTCCGCATGGGTGCCGTGGTGAAATAGTCTACGTTCTTACTTTGGTAAGGACTTATAAGCCGAGCTCAGACTCAAAGCTAGCGGGACGCATAGTAAATAAGCCGAAGACCCCGACTCGCAAACTCTCGCAACCCTTGCAGCACCTACAGGGTAAGCCGGTCACGGCTGACCGCGCTTAACTAGTACGACAAGTCCGTCTTGTCTACTCAGCGTTACGGGGAACAATATATCCGGGCAAGCCAGGAGACGTCATGCACCGCAAAATATGCCCCGCAACGACAAAGTCATATTAATTCAGAAGCAACTTCATCATCATGAAGAAAACAAAAATAGGCAATAATCAACCTTTGCGCAAAATCATCCAAAAGCAAATGACTAAGTTCGTAAAGCAAAAGCAACCAAGTTTGCAAATATCCGAAAGGAAAATACAAAATAGCTCAGCAAACGAGTTCACAATAACAAAGATCCGGAAGCAAAAAATACAAGCAATAATACGAGGACATATCACTCGTTTGCGCATCATCAGCCCCTCCGTCAAAAGACTCCGGGAATGGATCGAGATCTTCATCGGGGATCGGTGGCACCACAACCTCGTTCACCTTCGACTGGAAATCCTTTTCGCTTGCAGCAAGACACGCCATCCTATCCACGGGAATAGCAACGTTCTTCTCGATCAACTTTTGTAGACACTGTCTAGTTCCGGTCACCTGGTTGAGAGTAAGCAAATGGGGCTGCCTCTCGCACTTGGCAATTACATACGTCCTCAAACAATCAATGCGCTCCCGATGCGCCCCAATCACGACAGCGGCCTTTGCACGTTCCTGCTCTCCGCGCTCATCCCGCGCACTCCTAAGTCGCTCCGACTCGGTAGTGAGCTTTCGCTGGGACTGCTTGAGGGAAGCCGTCAGCTCTTTGACGATAGCCGCATTCTCCTTGCTCGACCGCTCAGCTTTGAGAAATGCATCCTGAGCGAGCGAGGCCTCCCTCCTGGCAGCACGCACATTGTCCTCGTAGTCACCAACAAGACGATTCGTCCAACTCATCGCCTAAGACACGAAACAAAATATTTAGATCACAACTAAGTAAAAACCGGATCGGGGAGCTGAAGGATCGGACACTAATCTAAAACTACAACGAACGGCTTGCTCGTACGTAGTTGGACAATCCAAATCACTAGGAGCAGGAAGCGGAACAAAGTCACCATGAGTCTTGCTGGCGAGGTCCGCGCAAGCTCGTGAATCGCTAGTGAACGCTTGGTCCTTCACGTTGTAGCAAAAGGAGAAGGAGTGGTCAACCCCGCCTGATGGTCGACTCTCCCGCGGCCATCCTCCACGTGATGAGGACGTCTAGAACTACCTCCAGCATCACTCCGAGACTCGAGCGTAACGCCCTCTTCCGGGAACAATCACCACCTCCAGCAGCTGGAGCACTCCTGCGAGACACCGAAGAAGGCTTCTTTTCAGCACGAGTCGCGGCAACCTCGGCAGAACGAGATCTACGACAAGGCTCACCCTCGGGAATAAGCAACTCGCCATCCTCCGGCTCCACAGCAAAGACCTCCACGCCGGTCTCGGCTGCGACCACTGGCACGTCCTCAGCATTGAATAATTCAGCATAGCACGGCATCGGACAGTCTCCCATTTGCAATCCAGTCCGCGAACCTGCAGAATAAGCAGAAGTATAAGATACGAGAAAATACGCTAGTTTGAAACAGTGGCAGACAAAGATTCCAAACTTACAAGTCTTGAAGTGTGAAAGAACGTCCGCCACCACAGAATCTTGCAATAAAGAAAAGTAGCAGCTTGGTCCACAGTTCCCAAGTTACGCGTAGCTGAGGGTGGCGCCTATCTGCGAAAATAAAACATACGATCAGGAAATAGAATTAAGAAAACTAAAAGGACATAAACCCAACCCAGCAACGGCTACCGCGAGTGAAGTTCCAAGCAGGGGGACAGGTCGTGTCGGGATCTTCAACAAAAGTATCGTTGATTTCTACGTAGAAAAATCGTCTCCGCCAATCGTGAATATGACTCCTCTGGCCGCGCATGATCGTGAGGCCAGCTGCACAGCAAGCACAACATAGCCCTGAGCTGTCACGCGTAAACCAAGTGAGCAGATCGAAGAGGTCGGCCCCCATCTCGATGTTCATGTGCTTGCCAATTATCGTACGTCCAACCGCGTTACGGATGGTGGAAATTGACAGCTGTGAGAATGCAATCTTTCGTCGCGCACAGTAGCTCGTCAAAAATTTAGGGATGGGGAACCACATGCCGCACTCAGTAAAAAAATCCACGTATACGCAAAGGTGACCTGCTGGTCAGTCCCACGAACATTCATCAGGACTCGGTAACACGAACTGCAGATTGTTTGGCCGTCCAAAGAGGTTAAGCACGTGGACTACGGACCTCTCATCGCAAAGGGTGTTGCCTGCATCAATTGGAATGCGTTCCATGTCTCCCATATGATCTTTGCGACGTCTCGTAGCTTCGTTTCCTACAGCGAGACCAGCGACCAGAGACCTAGGAGCACATTTCGAATCGATTCGTTCTTCGTACTCGAGCACTTTCCCGTCGCTGACATGAAGGATGTGGAATCAGACTAAGGTCCTGAGCGTCCAGAGGAAACATGACGTCGAGGTTTTGGATATCCTCCTTCGTAATATCTGTCAAGACACCTCCTCCTTCTGATGGCTCCCACCAGGAAGGACAGCTCGGTCCAGTCTCGTCAAAACCACTCTCTAGCGCACGATACTGGTTATCTCCAAGATCTTCCGGAACATCACCAAAAACATCATCTCCTGAAGCCATTGCGCGAGACCTTGCAAAACCAACCAAGCAACGGGTCAGTATTCCAGAAGCAAACCACGTTAAAAAATGCCGTATTATTCAAGACAGATCGATCACACCCGAATGAACTCGTCAGTTTTCCGCAAGTGGTGATCTCGTCAATGAGGCTCGAATGGTGATCCTACCAACTTGAGCTCGTCAAGGTCTCATACGCGGCAATCCCATCTCGAGCTCGCCAATGATTCATACGGGAAAGTGTTGATCTCACCCTAACCTCGGCGCAAACCCCTGATCTCGCCATTATCTCGTATGCAACTCTCGTATGACCTCGACATCTCGCAAACACACATCTGAGCTTGCCCCGATCACGACCACGAAGGACGATATCAACCTCGCCACCTTTGACAGCTTTTCAACGCACACAGCACCTCGTGAACCCTTAATCCCGCCAACTTGATCTCGTCAAGTCGAGCTCGCCGTAATCAGCACGCAAACTCTTGATCTCGCCACATACATAAGCACGTCAGAACTTCGACCACGTGGTCTTGACCTCGCCACCTCCTCACCGAAACCTTAACTTCGCCGATCAAACAAGTGCACTCGGTGCATCATCTCGTGACACATTTGAGCTTACGAACTCACGCTCGTCAATCTTGTCACCTCGCCATCACCAAAATCCAGCTCGACCTCGCAACAATCTCGCTTAGAGCTCGTTACCATACAAAATCTCCATCCCGCAGACTTCTCGCCACCGTACGAAACCCATCTCGCTACACCAACGTCTCCAGCTCGCTACCTCACCATCGCTATCTCTCCATCTCGCCATCTCGTTGAACGCCATCTCGCAGGAATACCATCGACCTCGCCGCCGAGTCTCAGTCCCACACCGTTACAACACTTGGGTCGCGAGCATACTGCAACAACAAACACACTGCGATCTGCGAGATCCACCATCATGCCAACTTCGTTCAGTATCAGCGAACACATCAAGAGCGTTACCGCGCCACGCCCTACGAGCAGCTATGCACTTCTGCAAGCCCCGTATCATGACCAGCGCACCCTATGTCAATCTTGCAAGCAAAGACCTCGACCTCGCCGCCGCATCCGCAAAAGTCATGATCTCAAGCTTGCCGTAACACCACCGCGCCACCGCCTCACGAAGTGCGCGGTCAAGACCTCTTACGTGCCTCCGTTTCTCGGTCGAATGTCCGCTGCACGTCATCATCTCGTTTCACGTGGAGATCGGACCTGGACGCCTCACGGTCCCAATCAGGATGGTGAAGCGCGGTAGGTGAGACCAGGACGCCTCAAGTCCTGGTCCGGACGAAGAAGTAATGCGGCAGCGGACGAGTGTCTGGTCGGGGTGCGGCTGGCGACGTAAGAGCTAGACCTCTCTGGCAAGAAGCGTAGAATAGGCGGAGCGACCCACGGCTTTGGTCGGCTCCGTGGCGGCGGAAGAGCTGAGCGCTAAGACCGGATCCAGCCGCAAGAAGGCGACACCGGTGGAAAAAACCATCCTGATCAAGCGGTGGTGACACGGTAATACGGCGAGAACAGTCACGACGGCGAGACCATATCTCTCACAAGCCAAAATCGAAAATAAGAAAGTATGAAAAGGAAGGAAGAAAAGGAATTTACCTGTTGAAGAGGAGAGAAAGAAAGTTGGAAGTAAAACTAGGTCAAGGGGACATATATATATGGGAGACCAGCGCGTTGACCGAGGTGAAAACCCTAGTTTTGAAGCTGTCTCTACTTCGGGAACCGTACAAAACATACAAAATTTCCGTTTAAAACCCAACGGACCTTGAAAACGTGCACAATGCACTGTTCATGCCGCAATCATCCGGAAACCTTGAAAAACGTGCACAGCGTACTGATCATCCCGGCTCCGGATACCTCGAAAATGTGCAGAATGCACTATTCATCGTGCAACCCTCCGGAGGTGTCAAAACTTTTGAAGTCTTCTGTTTCTCCCGCAAGATGGATCCACAAGACGTAGTGTTGGACCCGACGGGCTCAAAGCCATCGCTCAACGGACTAGGAGGGACCATTGTTGGATATGGGCCTTGCCCCAACATTTACAGAAGCCCAAATAGAAGATATTTGGAAGCTTTGGGCTTGAAGCCCTGGACTTGGCCCATCTGGCGCGAGGGGCAAAATCGTCATTTTACCGAGAGACAGAAAGAAGTCCTAGGTCATTGGCCAACTATAAATACCTGATGTCATTCTCACGTCAGGGAATCCAGTTTTTGGGCAATCAGAGGGAAGAGAGAATTTTTTAAATCGTATTTACTGAGCTTAACACTTTGATTGCTATTTTCTGTAAACTCTTACTTCAATTCTAAGTTAGTAAGGACCAGCTCCGATTATTCCAATAAAGATCTGTATTATTTCTATTGTCGATTTCATACATCAACAGATCCGCCTCTGATTCAAGGGTACACAAGATTCCAGCTATGTTAGACAGTAACAGTTAAACGTAAATATATGGTTAAAATTATATTAACCTTAAGCATTAGTTAATCTTAATTAATGTATCAAATTTAGTTAATCTCCTATATAATCTCCTATATAATAAGGAAGTACACAACTTTTTTGTAGATTATATATAACATGGGTTATTAGATTAATTATTTGATTATTTGATAGGTTATAGATTATATGGGTTATAACTATTAGTTAATCTCGATTTAAAATCCTCTAAAAGGGATATTCGAAGGAATAAAATAAAATCTCCAAATAATATTTAATTAACCATATATAGGCAAACAAATATAAAAAAATAATCACTCTTCCATGGATTAAAAGTGTAACATCCGCGAACCAAATATTGTATTATTGGTCTGAGTGTCGATCGACACCCTTGGTGTATCGATCGACACCATGTGTTCCGGTTTGGTTGTGTTTGTTTTAATTGCTGTTTGGTTCAGTTTGGTTCAATTACAAAGCCCTAAATCGCATTTATAAGTGAGGAAGTGACAAATTAAGGGTTTTGGGTGTTTTGTCTTGTCGCCGTTCAGAGAGAAAAGAGAGAAAAAAGGAGAGAAAGGATTGGAGAGTGTTTCTGTGAGTTTTTAGGTTTGTTCTTGGCGTTTTTGGAGGGATCTGTGGCTGGAGAAGGGAGAGCTGTTGCTGGGAACGAAGGAGAAGCTTCCTAAGCTGTTGTTTCCACCGTATCTCAACCCAATCTTCCTGTAAAAGAGGTGAGTGCTTGACCATGGTTGATCTAAGCGTGAGATCTCTTTTGTTTGGCTGTTATTTGTCTATTTGTGGTGTTTGCTTGCTTGGGTTCGTTGTTTTCGTTTTCCCATAGGTTTCTAAGGCATTTGGGTGAATTTGGGACGTTTTGAGTTGATTTGAAACGGAGGATCGACGTTCGTGTTCGTGCAGTTCGCGTTTGCAGAGGCAGTGTCGATCGACACCAAGTGGTGTCGATCGACACCATGTTGTTTTAGCATCGATCGACACAGACTTAGTGTCGGTCGACACCAGTCTCATCCCAGACTTGTTTTCCTGGTTTGATGTATTGCTTGTGTTTTGATTGCTTGCTTAAACATCTCATATGCTTGTGTGTATAACCTAGTAGATGGGAGGATGACCTCACTATGTATTTATGATAATACTTATGCATCTCAATCGTTGTTTGTGGTGTGCAGGTAAAGGCAAAGTGTGATCGTAGAATCAGGGCGATGAGGAGGAGGATGTTCTAGAGACTTGATTGATTGTGATCTAGCGCTTGTTAGGTTGCTAGTGTTAAGTTTATAGAAATTTGTAGGATGTTGGAACTTGGTTATTACATTGTTGGTTTTGGATTATTGCATTATTGGTTATTGGATTGTTATTGTTGGAATTCTTTTGGTTTAATGGAATTGTTTTGTTATCCACTGTTGTTGATTGTTGCTAGGTTGTTAGTGGGTATGAGACCACTAGTGAATTAATATTATTATTTAAAAAACAAAAAAAGGGGAAGGGTTGTTTCAAAGAGTGATTTCCGATTACTACAAAATAAACCGATCAATAATCTATCGTTACCTTTTGATAAGGTATCATCTTTCGGTTCATGTCTTTTAATTTTATCATACTTATAATGATGATCATTATGTTTATACACATTAGTACATTACAATTCATGGTGTACTTCAAATATATGACATGACATGTGTGAGTAGTTACTAATATAAATTTCAAATTTTATTAATTCGGTGCTACACAGGTGAAATATCATTTCATTATTTTGGTAATAATAGAAATATTAAACTAATAGGCATATCTAATTAAATTGATTGAATTAATACTGTAACAAACTAATATGCGGTATATAGTGGGTTAAGTCATAGAATTAACAATCAAAATACAATATATAATTTTAAACACGAAACAATTCAAATAAAATTAACAAACAAATTTTTCTTTTTTATCAAATAACTTAATTCGCGGTGTACCGCGTGTCAAAATCTATAAAGAATATATGTTTTTTCCATAAGTCATATTCAGCATATGATTTAATGGCATAATATTTCATCAAAAAAGAAAAAAACAAATTTAAAAAAAAATAAAACAATCACATATATGGTGCTTTAAATAAAAATTACAAAAAAAGTTTCAATTTGTACGCATGAGTCCACCATATTTATCATATGGTTTTATTGCATAATATTTTATTCACAACAACTTTTAAAAATAATCACATAAATTATATTTTATATATAAATTAAAATACAAAAAATACATTTTAGTCCATGCTTTAGCACGGTCCTATCTAGTTGATAGTTAAATAGTGAATTTTTAGCAGTACCCCTTTTTAAATCATATTAATATATACCAATAGTTATTTACTTATTTATTTGATATGAATCATGCATATGACGAATAGACATATGAGTAAAATAAGAACATATCAACTAAAAATAAATAATATCAACTATATCATATCATCAAATAATATCAATTGTATCTTATCATTAAATAACCATAACCGTATATAATCATAATCTCTACAATCCTAACCACTTTAACCGGAATTCGTAAATGTTTAACCATTAAACGTTTACAGTTAATATTAAATAAAATATATAATTATAACTGATGGTTAATAAACCAATCGTAATACTGTAACTGTAG